>UESW01005054.1:134445-152812 GCA_900491605.1 Calamus simplicifolius
TTTCCTTACAGGTTTTCCCTCTTTTCTTTTCTGATGGATCTCAAGGATTTTCTCTATTCTTTTCTATTTGCCTCTTTCTTGTCTCTTCCTCTCTTTTTGGAATGCAATCATCCCTCTTCTTATAGATCCGATTAATCCACAAATAGTGTGAACCATCCGTTAGAAGCAAATGAAAAAGGATTAGATCCATAAATAACAATAGCGTTGGGATTAAAATCGATAAAGTTAAAGTTTAGAGTCGTTCTGACAGTTCTGGAGCCGTGTCTGACATTCTGGAGTCGGCTCTGGCTTTTCTGGAGTCGGCTCTAACTCGAAATAATTTAATCCGCTCGATCTGGAGTCATCTCTGACTTTTCTAGGGTTGACACAAAATTCTTCTGGAGTTGACTCTAACAGTCTGGGAGTCGACTCTAAGTCGTGGCCTGAAAATCCAACGTTCTGTTGTTTCTGATAGAGTCGGCTCTCACAGTCCGGAGTCGACTCTAAGTCTGTGCCGTTTTTCGGAGTCGGCTCTGCGATTCCATGTGTCAACTCTAATGTCTGCAGTCTTACCTTGACATTAGATTCAAACCAGAACTTGATTTTCCTTCTTGATTTTGATCATTAATTAGACTTATAAACTGAAAGACTTAATCAAAATCATTAGTAACATCAAATGTTATACTCAAATAGTTTTGTTAATCATCAAAATCCTCAATTGGGTCAACAGACTCGCCTCGTTTTACATCAGAATGTGGGATATCGGGGCGACCAGGGGGTAAAAGGTCCCTCACTGGGGGCAAGTGCCCACGATCGGTTGTTCGGTCGGCGAGGAGGCTCAGGCCTCCTGGGTCGAGCCTCAACAGGCTTGGAATGAGTCTGCTTTTTGCTGAAACCTTCGTTCGCCTTGTACCGAGAAGAGTCGGCCTCATTGGCACGGATGTACTTCTGTGCCCAGCTCAGCAGCTCGGCATAAGAACCGGGGGGCTTCTTGTCGAGGGAGTAGGCAAAGCGGGATGGGCGGAGCCCTCGCTTTAAGGCCAAAGTGGCCACAGAGTCTTCAAGATTGTACACTTTGAGCGCGGCCTCCTTGAACCAAGCCACGAAGTCCTTCAACAACTCGCCACTCCTTTGCTGAACGGCAAACAAACTGTCGGCCACTTGTGAATATTTCGACATGCATTGAAGTGCACTAGGAAGGCCCTCTTCAGCTACTGAAAGGAATTGATGCTGCATAGTGGCAAGCGGGAGTACCAAGCACGTACAGCCTTCCAAAGGATGGCAGGGAAGGCGATGCAAAGGAGGGAGTCAGTTGCCTCCTGGACTTGCATGAGGACCTTGTAGCTCTTCAAATGGTTCAGGGGCTCGGTGGTACCATCGTAAGGGTCTAGTTGAGGAAGGCGGAACTGGATCAAAATTGGTTCCTCCATGATGCAGCGGGACAGCGGAGGGCGGCTGTCATAGTTCACCTCCGACGGATTCATGATTCTGCGGCTGAGCTCCTCTAGCCACTGGTTATACTCATCTAGTCATCGCTCGGTCCAGCGAGCGATCCGGCCGTGAAGGATCCCTCCCTGGAAGACCCCAAGGATGGGGAGGCATGGCGTCGGTGGGAATGTGTGCGCTCGGTCTTCCTTCCATGCCGGTGCTTAGGAGAAGCACTAGCATGGGAAGAAGGGGACCAGGGCTTCTTGGAGGCCTCCCGGCGGTGATGCCTGGGCGAGGCACAGCAGCGGCGGGTCTCTCGAAGAGGGGATCTCCCGTGAATGGACTGTTGACTGGGTTGAACTATCTCTGCGCTCGGTGAGGGTGGCCTTGGGTGCTGCTGCATAGCCGCGGGTTGTTGCTGCAGCTCCTGGACTGCTTTCGTAAGTGATTGGACTTGCATGATAAGGGCGATGATTTGATCATCCTGGGGAGCTAGGAGACCAGTCTCCGGCTACCTAGCTCCCTAGCGATGCCTCCAGCACAGCCGGTAGAAATCTCTTGGGCGTGAGTCACCATCATCTTCTTGCTTGCTCAAGGAAAAAAGGTATGTAGCTGGCTGGTTTGAAGCTTTCTACCTCTTATTTTCTCCTACCTGGTGCACCAATATGTTATCGCCAAATCACGTTCCTCGAATGTCAGGCGACGGATAGGATCCGGAGGGCTGCTAAGGCGACGGGGAATCTTCTGATGCCTCCTCCTTAATGGGGTTCCTGCAAGAAAGTTCCGAGGACCGGTTACACGGTAGGGACCCACCGATGCTCAAGTAAGCAACTTAGAAACAGTGAAGAAAAAGCTAAAAGAATTAGCTAGAGAACTTGGGATTCAGATCTCTTCTCTTGTTATGAGTGAAGGTTCTTATACCTGTCCAAAGGTCTCTTTTACTCGCTTTTGAAAAGTTGTTGAATCCAAGACGTATTGTCTGGTAGTGGATAGGCGGCAAGACTGACAGGGACAGGTCGCAACAACCGCTGAGCACGCCAAAGGTAGCTCCGCCTGCCAGTCCCCTACTAGATGCGGTGCCACAGGTGGTAGGTGGGCCTAGTCATGTCAGGCATGCACCGTAACGAGCAATGGCCAGTGCGGTTGTAGGTGGTTAGTGGGCCACATGGCAGTTGCAGATGGTTCGAGGTCGAGGGGCATAGAGTCCAAGGTTGAGGAGACATGGGGTCCGAGGCCGAGGAGACCTGGAGTCCGAGGCTGAGGGGACCTGGAGTTCGAGGTTGAGAGGACCTAGAGTCCGACTCCAAGGGGGCCTCGGAGTCTGAGGCCAAGGGGACCTGGAGTCCGAGGGGACCTAAAGTCCAACTCCGAGAGAGCCTCGGAGTCCGAGGCCGAGGGGACCTCGGAGTCCGAGGCCGGAGTTCTGCCAGTTGCCCCTCCCGTCAGCCCTATCGTGGCATGATCAACCACATCAATATATATATATAATATAGGTCCATCTGCAATATACTTTGTTTGCAATTCCAAATCTCATAGCCTATAGGATGGTAATAGAGTCCCACTATGATATGAAGCTATTCTTGTAGCAGCAATGACCTGACTAAAATGATCATAACTCTTGAGTCTCATAGCCTATGAATCCCATCAAATAATGGGACATTCTAACCAGAGTTATGCACATGCCGACCTATGAGGCATGTCCCTTTGAAATGTTCTGTTGAATATGCTAATGATGGTGCCGATGAAGATTAGTTATCATACGGCATGAAGGTTGAGCAACTTTGCATATCAATAAATATATATATCACATTTATCTACATATAAAATGAAGGTAATGCATGGTGTAAATTTTTTATTTTGTTAACACACGATACACCAAAATCTCTTTAGATTGTATTTGAATGAGGTAATTTAAAAATTTTAGAATTTTAGAATGAAGCTTTTAAAATACATTTCAAAATTTCACAAATTTTTTATTTGGATAGTTGCTCTAAAAAAAAATTATTTGAGGATTATAAAGTTTTCTATAAATATTTTGTAATATTTATATAAATTCATGTAATTTTATATAAATATTTTATTAGTTAAAAATAAATTTCCATTACAAAATATATAACTTAATCATAAAATATTTATAAATATTATTAAAATACAAAAATAATTACATAAATATAAATTAAATATTATTTAAATTATGTAAATATTTTAATTTAATATATTTATATTAGAAATATATATTAATAATAATTTTAATAAATATATATTAATAATATTGTTATTGTTAATAAATGATTTTTATTTATAATATTTATTTATTAAAAAAGGATATTTATGTGAATATTAATAATAAAATATTAGCACTTTAAATAAATTAATATTAAAATAAATATTTGCATAAATAAAATTTTTATATATGTATGAAATATTTTGGCATGTAAATAAAGTAAATATTTTAATCACTTTCAAGTAAATTTTTAGGAGGAATTTGTAAATGACGTACACCTCTATGGGTAAAATTTGTGAATGACACTTTGAAGTATTTGTAAATTTTATAAAAAAAATAAAAAAAAAATTGTTGAGAGTAACTAAATAAGAAATTTAGATTTTGAATTTTAAAATCCTCACTTAGCCGTGTCATACATAGACAACAATTCACTAAACACATATTATCTAGGTACACACTTCGTATTTATTGATAGACATTTCACGATATGCACCATTATCTTGCTAACGCATTGTACCTGTCCAAGAATGCAAGTAAACCTTCTCAAAAGCTCATGCATGCCCGTTTGAGCTTGGACACCTCCTGAGGCCACCAATGACAAGCTTAGCTTGTCGTCGATGGCACCATTCTTCATTGCACAAAGGCGGCTATATGGTGAAGGTTGGTCGCGATGACCCAAAGGTGATTGGGCGAACAGGGTGCCTTCGAGATTGACAGGAAGAGGAGATGTCAGGAAAGAGCACAAGAAGAGGAAGGAGGGCTCATGTTAGCAGTCATTCCTCACATGAACGTTTGTTTCTTCCCTCTTTTTAGATCCGTATTTGGTGTTTGTGTGATGGACGGAGAGAATCTCCTCACATGATTTTGTTCCCTTATATTCAGTACGGAAAACTTAAAAATAGTCAAAGCTGAAAGGATGTTCAACTGGTAGAGAGGAAAAAAAAAATAAAGAAGCAAACTAAAAAATAAAAAGCATAAGCCAAACAAGGCGGTAGAGGAACCAGGAAAAGTTTGACCTTTGCAGTGAAACTGTTACATGACACCAGACAAACCGTGGCATTATAGGTGAAAATGTTGTGTGACCAAACAAACCATGGCGTTGGAGGTCATCCAACTTATAATTCAAAAACTTGCAAAAATTTCATCGCCAGAAGTGGGCAAGCTCTGATTGATCTTAATACATGAGTCATAGGTTTCTAAGGTTCTGCAAGCACTGCAGATGCCTAAAAGTAACACTACTGCGTAACTATCGGAATTCAAAGACAGGATCGTTTCACTCTACCATCACCACACCATACATGGAACACAGCCCAGCAAAAGAATTTCATTCATCATCCCCAGGAGCATTGCCTTCACCCTCCGTGTCTTCCTCCTCGGCACCTTCCATATCATCATGTCCATTCTGCATTGGCAGCGCTTGCTCTAATTTCCGTTTTCTATCAGTTTCTTTTGTCTTTGCCCCGGACTTTTTTGCAACATTTTTTCTTCTAAAATCTGGAGAAATGAAAGGCAATGAGCTCAGAGCGCAATTCATCAGACTATATGATGGATCAGAAGCACAATCTTCAGGAACTTTGATGAGTAATTTAAGCTACATTTGTAGATAGCATGATCTTTTGCAATGAAAAGGAAAAGGCACTCATAAGTCAGTGTGTGTTGGAATGTCAAAATTTGAATTTGGAATCATGATTTTAATTAAGAGATTGAATTAAATAGTCACTACAGAAAAAGAAAAAAAATATTGTTGCACGCAAGAAAATGCATTGTAAGTGAGACATGCAAAAGATAAACTAGAGTTATGCCTGCAAAGAAATGGATTCCAGGATTCCTGCAGCACCGAAAATAGGTTTTGCAACAGAAATTGAAGCAAGCATAATAGAATGAAGCTAAATGTGCACATCTAGTTGCAGCCCTTGATGTTACAAGGGTCTGAAGAACATAAACAAACATGATGCTCACTAAAAAGAGTGACCCTGAAGATTTTTATATTGATCAAATAAGTTTTACAAGCATGCCTCCAGTCCAGTGCCTTTCACGTGAAAGCAGGTTGTTTTCTGAGATGCACTTGAATGGTTCAAATTCATGCATGGAGATGCTACCAATGGACCATGTTGTACAATTGCCAATAGTTAACAGGAAATACCAGCATAAATGCAAGCCATAATTGGGGCTACATTGATGGATTGTATCGAGCTATTAGTTCATAACCTCCTACTCAACCAAGTTCTTGGGTGGAAATTATCTTTGGATCACTTGTCACCATGGTATGCCATACTCAAGCATACCACCCTGAATTGGTCATACCATATCATACTGATACCGAACCGAGACTCCATGCTGGCATGTATGGAGTGCTGAACCAACCCATGTACCAAGCATATTGGTATCATACTAGTGTGGCATCAATATAAGGTCTGGTACCGAGATGACAAACCATGTCACTAGATTCATTGGAGGCTTCTCTCTCATTCATTTATTCTCATGCTGAATATAATACTTCTTCAAGACGATGTCCCAATGCTAGAAACTTTGAAACTATATGAAATGGGATCTTTAACAATAATCCCTATCGGTACGACTCATGGGATAGGTTTTGATAAATAAACTTACCAAGTTTCTCCTTTGAAATGCTCTTTATGTGAAACACCCATTATAAATTTTATTGGTCCTAGCCATATGACTATTAGGTACTGACTACTGCTATGCTGCATAGCTTTAGCTCACTTGTCCTCTTCCCTACCACAATTCCATTAATTGAAAAAATAAGCTTTTCCTTCTCTTAGCATGGTACACTTAGTCATGAATGATAGTATAAAAGCCGACACGTTTGTTTGAAGGCTTCACATAACAGGCTCAGACCTGAATCAACTAACTAAATTGATGCGATCCCCAGAATCATAATTTTTGGGTTAGTGAGGAGTCTAGTGTAGACCTTAAAAAACAAATGGCGAGAAAAGAAACTGAATTACGCATTCTTTTTAATGAATAAATAATATTGCAAACTTGTTTAAGTATAAATAATGATAAAAGTATGAATAATCCCTCTTGTGAAAATTATGCTAGTAGAAAGGAAAATTGAACTATGGAGAGATAAAAGCCAAAACTCATTATATTCAGTCTAAATGTTGTTTCAGAGTTGTCACTGCAACAATTTATTGGAATAACGACATTAATTTACCGACATATATAAAATATGCCTCTAATTTCATTTTTTTTGGTTTTTCTATTAAAAAATGATACAATTGGTGTCTTCAAACAGATTCATTAAGATAATTATTATTTAATATAGATGATTTTAGAGTTTCATTATACAAGTATTCTTTTATGACATGCCATTATGTAATGTATTGCACCAAATTATAAACATATTTGAAACAGCATTTTGAACCGCCACTAAAACATTAAATATCTTTTAGCGGCATTTGAAAGTGCCGGTAATTTTTTTTTCCTAATGTAAGCCTAGTTATAAAATGGTTTCATCAGCATTTAGAACTATCGCTAAATACCTTTCAGCGGCATTCAGAATGCTGCTATTTATTGCATTCCTATTTCTTTTCTCATTTAGATGCATTTTATAGTGTCATTAAAGGGGTTCACTAAATTTCTAAAATGCTTATAAATCTTTAGAACATGTCGTTAAATATAACTTTCAACGGCATTTGATAGTTCTACTATTTTTATATTCCTATTTCCTTCTCACTTAGAGGCATTTTGTAGTGCTAAGAAAGGTACTTATGACATTCAAAAATGCTAGTAAATCTTTAGAAATGACTGCTCAATATAACTTTTAGTGCATTATAAAAAGTGCTGCTAATTAATTAGCAATGTAGCTATTGGTGACATTCACTTGACACTTGATAAAAGTGCCGCTAAAGATATTAGCAGCACGTTTCTTTTTTTACCAATACTTTTTGATGTTGGTAAAATCATAAATTGTTGTAATGTGTTATGTTGAAGGTTAATGCAACACAAGCAAACAAAGAGACCATGGAACTAACTAATGTGTGTGAAGTCTATCACAACGTTACAAGGCTCAAAGCAACCTCATAAGCCACTATAATACCATAGATATGATTGGAATAATTACAACAAGCATAATTATATGGGTCAACAACCACTAAATGTTCTACCATCATGGCAGATCAGGAATTTAAGTTCGTTCAACCATAAACAAAGTTGGTTTGCTGATCAAATAAACAATAGGTCAAGAAAACTTATCGTCATAAGCCAATATAGGAACATGAGTGTGGACTAAGCACCTTTTCATACAAGATATTCAATCTTCATACCATGATTTCATATTCTTGAATACCAAAAACACAATTTATCTATATCTAAGACACCTGAATTACAATCATTTGGAATAATGGTCTATGTTTAATTGGCACAGCAGGAACAAAACAGTTAGAATCCAAAAGTTATAAAAATTTAAGCTATCTAATTACAAAATAGTACCAAAGATTGGTGTATAAAATTCTTTGTTCTAGTCTCTTGAATGAACTGTCCATGGAACAAATCTCATCCAAATACAAGGGAAGTGAAAACATTTCTCAAGCAATGTTCTTGTGAATCCTGAGGTTCCCCATCCACAACTACTTGAACCACTCATCTAAGCAAACCCTTGGATATTTCATATCCCATTAATAAACTAAAATGTATTGCAAATAAGTGCTATTGCCATGAAAAAAATATAAAGAATCTTCTTTTCCATAAAATGGCCTATATACCTTTCCTAATCACTCCTTGAGTATTTGCAAAACCTAACACTTTTCCTCGATAAGCATATTGACATAAACACAATGTTTTCCTGGTTTCTAGGTAGTGTGTCTCAGAATTCCTTATAGGAGAATAGGGACTGGATATTTTCTTTTTTCCATTTGCTACTTTTAGGGAAATTAAGAAACAAATTCCATTACAAAGCACCTAAAGCATGACCTTTACCCATTATTGTCTTTAGTTTCCCATTCAGAATAGCTACAGTTAAACACCATAAGAATCAACCACAGCTGCAAACGTTTTTATTTTGATGCTCTGATGACCCTCTTAACAATTTTAGAGCAAATTATAACAGGGTGATAATTTTGCAAGTTTTACAAAGCATAATTAAACAAAAGGTATCAAACTCCTCTAAAACTAATTTCAAATAGTAACTATAAATACTTAGTTTATGCATTTTATGTCCACTTTTTATTTTTTAATTATCTATGATTCCATGGAAAAGTATTTGGCAGAGCATAATAGGCATAAGCCTCCTAAATAACGAAGTTCAAACAGTGAGTCCAAAACCTGCCAGTCATTTGGCTTCTTGAAAGATATATATAGCTCTACATGCATATTTAGGTATTCATGCCTCTATTTAAAGTGGATCCAGGCAATGTTTGCCATAACACTAAGCTAATCTAAGGAAAATTCCCCAAAAATAGTACCATTTACAGAGGCAACAAGTACAAACAACAATATGAGGAAGAATATTGAACAAATGAATGAGCAGGGATTGTTTGTTCAAAAGGGTTCTGTGAACTCTCTTTGTATGACCCCATCCCACCACCCCCAATCAAAAAGAAAAGAGCATGGGATCTTTGGACGTTTCTTCAACAGTTAAGTTTTGTCTTCTTTTTGAAGTTCTCCATTTAAAATAAAAGATATTCTAGCTGGTCTTTCATCAGCTATCAACCAGATTGTTTTGAAAGGATAAGTAATTTATAATGCTTCTTTAGAGACAGAAATATGACTGTTGTCCAAAAAATCATTGTCCAAAGCACACTATTCACAGCATATTGTTTAAAACTTGTTTTGAAGCAAGCAAACTGTAGGGCAGTTCTTAGACACAATTTGCAGTTTCAAAGGAAATACAACACATAATTAAATAACTCTCTCATCAGTACACTCTAAAGCATGATCTTTACCACATCTGTCTCCTCAAAGGACACCAAAATCACAAAAGCAAATGGTGGAGAAATCAGATGAAAAGGACAATATTCTATGAATAGCAACCATGCTATGTCAATAGTAACACTAAGCAGATAACTGATCAAGCGTAAAGAGCTCAAATAAACAAACCAGAAAGGATTTGCATCTTGATAGGCCATATATTTTTGCTAGATTTAACTAAGTTCATCCACATCATGGTAGCATTGGGTAAACAAGAAAAGAAATGCTTTATGATAAATTGGGAAAAAAAGAACACATTATGTGATAGGATCAAAATAGCAATGAAGCCAATAGGCAACAGACAAATATAGGAAAATAAACATGAAAAATGTATGTAAAATAAAAGAATGGAAGATGTGGATTGCTAAGATGAAAACCACAGTAACTGTGCTTGGGGATATAATTAACATGGAGAAACTATTTGTTTAACAAAAGAGAAACATAGGTCTTTCCGATTATTTTCTACACTTAATGAAAATAGGCACCTTGTGGATGGCCATATAGTTCTTCAGAAAAGTTTTTGCTAAACCTTTTGTTTCAAGAAAATTGTTAAGAGTCAAAATGTCAATAATAGGATGCTTAAATTTTAGGTTCTTCACTGTCAATGTAAGGAAAAGGGCAAGCAAAGCATACTGACCCTCTAAAGAAATTCTAAGAGGTTCGATAAACTCGGAAAATTCAATTTCTTCAAGTGCCTTGAGTACATCCTCTGCATTGATTGTTTGTCTTTTCGATTCCTTACAAATGTCATTTGCCCTGCACAAATTATGATTCTAAATTCAGCTCACAGCACCTGATAATCTATAGATTGAGACTTAACTACAATTTTTCAAAAAACCACAATTGAAATTATTGAATCAAGGAAATACAAGTACATCTGATGAATGTTTTGGATCCATAGACTGGTATTTTTAAAAAAAATATACATTGGAAAAAAAAAATCATGAAACAACACCAGCTCAATTAACAATCAGATTGTCATCAAAAACTTTTCTTTAACTCTAAATGCACAAGGATTTACCTCGTGCATACAAAGAAATCAGACTTCTCCACTTTCATCAAATGTTTCGATTAAAAATATCACTTCAATACAAGACTATCTAGAGTCTCATAATCCCCAAAAGATCTCGCACGGAAGGAGGCAAAGAAAGAAAACCCGAATCGAGAGCATCGAGAGGGGCAAAGAACAGGACTCACGTGGCAGAGAGGTAGTGGATAAAGATGCGGGCACTCTCAGCGAAGGCCAGGAGCGCATCTTTGTGCACGTTAACCTCCTCTTCCCTTCCTCCGCCTCTGGACGACAGCTCGGCCAGCTTGTCCCTCACCACCCTCCGCACGATAGCCCTCGGCAGCTCCTCCACCGACACCACCGGCACCGGAGCCGCAGCCGGCCCTCCCTCGCTCCCTCCTCCCTTCTTCGCCATCTTCTCTCCCGATTTCTAGAAACCAGAAGGAATTCGATTTCAGGAAACCTAACGGCAGCCCTACTTGGGGCTTTCAAAAAAAAGCCCCAATCTCACCGTCTCCAAAGTCGAAACCTTCCCGCGGGTTCTGGGTGAGGGGAGCGGCTATTTGGCCCGCGTTTTCTACCGAAGAGCCCTCAATTTTTTTTTTTTTTTACTTTGTAGCCCTTTAATATTGAAAAGGAGCCCCTTTATTTTTATAAAAATCTTAAATTACCCCTCCTCCCAACAGTCCTCTTAAGATTGCTATTTGGCCCCCTTTCCCCTGCGTGTTGCTCGCGCTCACGCTCCCCAACGGCAGCTTCCCTGGCAATAAGGTAAGTCTTCCTCCTTCCTCCTTCCCTCCTCTCCCTCCCTCCCTCCCTCCCTCCATCTATCCCAAGAATTTTTTTTTTTTTGCCAAGATCCAAAGATCCCTCCCTCCCCGGCATCTAAATGTGTCCGACGACTCCCACATGTTCGACGGCTTTTTTTTTTTTTTTTCCGTAGCCCCAATATCATCCCTCGCCAAGCCTCCCAGCTCTGTTCGGCCCTGGTTGGCCGAACAGAGAACCTCTGTTCGGTCGATCTGATCTGGGCCGAACAGAGGGAAATCTGTTTGGCTCAGATGGGCCAAACAGAAGTAATATGTTCGGCCACACAGGGCCGAACAGAAGCAATCTTTCTTCCGAACAGAAGAAAGATTGCTTCTGTTCGGCCCTTGTGGGCCAAACATAACTCTTCTGTTCGGCCCACCAGGGCCGAACAGAAGTAATATGTTCGGCCTACCAGGGCCGAGCATATTAAAGTTGTTCGGCCCTATGTGGCCGAACAGAGCTAACCTGTTCGGCCACACAGGGTCGAACAACGCACGAACCGTGGAAAAAAAAAAATTTGACGGCGGATCGCAGGCACTAACCTTTGCGGCCGTAGCACCTTCATAAATTATTAATTGCTTGTCCATTGCTTGATTTCAACCTTATATCATTTCAATCGACGATCCAACGAAGATCCGAAGCGAGGGAGGCGGGACGAAGGTAGCAGAAGCTTTTGGGGGCTATTTGGGGTCGGGGGCCGGTTTGGGGGGCTCCTGAAGGGGGGGGGCTATTTAGTAGATAGGTTATTTTGGTCAAAATATTTTAGGGGTAAAACTGCCATTTTTGGCTTTGGCGTGTGGAGCAGCTATTTGGCCCGCGTTTTCTACTAAGGAGCCCCCCCCCCCCCCCCCCCCATTTTTTTTTTATACTCCATAGCCATCAATATTGCTGAGGAGCCCCCCTATTTTATAAAAAATCCTAAACTACCCCTCCTCCCAGTAGCCCCCCTAAGATTGCTATTTGGCCCCCCTTCCCCGCGTCCGACCCTTCCCGTGTTGCTCGCGCTCACCTCTCTCGCTCATAGCTCCCCGGCAGCGGATCGCTCTCTCCGGCAGGTAAGGTAAGTCTTCCTCCTCCCTCCTTCCCTCCCTTTCTCTCCCTCCCTCCCTCCCTCCTTTCCTCGATCTGTCACAAGATGTTTTTTTTTTTTTTGCCAAGATCCCTCCCTCCCCGGCGTCTATATGTATCCGACCCCCCTCTCCGCTACATCTCCCCTTGCCCCCTTATTTTTCTTTTTTTTTTAGCCTCCATTCTCTATTCGGCCCTGGTTGGCCTAACAGAGAGTCTCTGTTCGGCCAACCAGGGCCGAACAGCGGGAATTCTGTTCGGCTCTTCTGGGCCGAACAAAACAATTTTCTTCTGTTCGGCCACAAGTGGCCGAACAGAAGAAAACTATTCAGCCAACCAGGATCGAACATATTGAGGTGTTCGGCCCTGTGTGACCGAACAGAATTGTGGCCGAACAGAAGAAAACTATTCGGCCAACCAGGACCGAACATGTTGAGGTTGTTTCGCCATGTGTGACCGAACAGAATTTACATGTTCGGCCACATAGGGCCGAACAACGCATGAACCAAAAAAAAAAAAAACGACGGGGAGGGAAAGGGGCTGGCAACAACGCATGAATCAAAAAAAAAAAGACATGGGGAGGGGGAAGGGGCTGGCGAAGGGAGTGGGGACGCACGAACGAAAAAAAAAAAAACCGACGGAAGAAGGGAGGGGGCGCTGTTAAATAAGGAGGGTTATTTTGGTCCAAAAGTTTTGAGAGTAATTATGGCATTTTTTTAAAGTGATGCATGGGCTCCTCGGTTAAAAACGCGGGCCAAATAGAACGACCCCTTTGGCGTAGGGAGCTCCTTAGTACTATTAGCGGTCCAAATAGAAGCTCCCCTGGGTGAGGGGGGATGGAGGCAAAACCTACTAAGGGCAAAATTGAGATTCTAGCTGAGACAAAGAGGCGCCGAAGAAGCCAATAGAACCGACGGTGGGATGGAGGGGGAGATTAGAGGATCAATGGACGAGGATCAGGGAGCATGCGGAGACGTATCCATACGCGTGAGCATCGTACATCGTGGTGTATGGCGGCCTCGGGGCGTATATGGGTTCAAGAGCGTAAATACTAACAGCATCTGTAATCCAGTAACTATATGATATTTTGGAATGGAATATATATGGTCAAGCAAGTGAAGTAAATATGGGTTCTCTACATGTAAATAGGATGGGTTGGAAGGTTTCTATTTCCATGATGGTTCCAGTAACAATGAGGGTTTAAAGTTGAAGTTGGTTTGTGGTAATGTCTTAACCAGATATTGAGCTTACTGCATCTTCCATCATGCAAGCCAATTTTTTGAGTTTGATTAATTCTTGTGGAGGATAATTTGTTTATGAAATGCATGCATCTATTCTAATTGCTGGATTGATACTTGAGGCTATATAGGATGATGTGTGCCCAAATGGACAAAGTAAGGGGAACATTTGGATTGTAGAAGAATTAGATACTCCTTTTGATATTGCTCTAAGAAGTGGTAAACTGACCGATGAAATACTTCAAAATGAGGCTTTACCATAATGGAATCTCATGTTGCAAGAAAGATTTGAAAGGTAAAGTTATCCTAACAAGGATGGAGTGTTTATCTTCCCCTGTCAGGCTTATCTTGGAGGTGCCATTCATTTCTTTTGCAATCTCAAGTTATGCTTTAGTTTGATGGGAGTGGTTGGCTCTGATTATATTATATTTGATATTTCACTTTCAATATCAGAATGAAAACAGCACAACAGTTATATTGCCATTGCCAACAAAGCATATGTGCTGCAAACATGTTGATAGGGCACTTAGAATATCTATATATTATATTTTGATCAGCAAACCATGGTAGTGTGTTGCATGTTGTTGCACTGCAAATTTGAAACTTCTGGTTTATATCATACAGAAAAAGAGGTGAATCGGGCAATAACCTAATGGTTACACCCTTGAATTTGGAAGGCCTCCAAAGTTTGAAACTTGGGAGGTGTCCTTCTGGGTATTTGGGCTGGGTGATTCCATTATAGAGATTTTGCTTAAGGTTTTCATTTTGAACTTGTAAAATTTTCATTCACATGTTCATACTGGGTTTGTAGATTCCATGATATTTCTCATTTGGAAATTTCATAATAAATTGTCTGTTTGAGGTGGTTATTTCCAGTACCACAAAGATGGACACGACTAGGCAGCCCAAGGATCAATAGTTTCCAAAGAATTTGCTTGTAAAGAGTTTTTTTTTTTTAGTGTGCAGACCTTTGATGATCTAATATCACTTTCAATTTCCTGTTTAGCTAGAATTTTCCATTGTTGTATATAATTTGCATGAGTTATTTTAGATGACTTATTTGAATATATGAGACTTGATTTGTTTGTAGTGATAGTTACCATGTGGATCATTCACAAGGTGGTGAAAAGGTTCAGTTTAAGAAAAGCAGAGACCCCTTAATAGATTATAAAGATATCGACTTGGTGCTTGTTACTTAATGCCATTTCTGATGAAGCATTATTGGCAGAACCAAGAGATATAAACACTCTCTGATTGTGGTATACAAGCTGATTCCTTCCAGCCATGCCCAAGTTGAAGTGCTGGCCAGTTACTGAGCTATAATTCTCTGGTCAAATTTGCTCTAATGGATTCATATTTGTTAGTGTTTTATTTTGAAGACATCTTTTCATGGTATCAGCCTCATGACCTACCAACAATTGCAGAAGCCACCAACATCAGGAGAGGACTCAGAAACATTTAAGCAGTTCTCTTGTGATGTTGCATCAGTAGGGTAGACTGAGAATAACTTCACAACTATATATATGATTACAGAATAATTATCCAATAAGTCTTGCACATCTGTAATGGATTATTGTAAGCTTGACTATGAGTCTAAATTATTTCTTGGCACAATGTGCTCCTCCTAAACTTGGAGACGCACCATTATTAACTCCATCGAGAATCTCCCACAAAGAGGGGGACTGCAGCACTTGTGATTTTTATAGTATACGCTTGAATATTATATTGTGAGCACTAATATACTAGATGTATTTTCTTCGGAAAAAGGCTTTGAGATTAATTTTGAAATGAACCGGGAGCTTCTGGAACTCCTTTGCCATTCAAGTTTTAGGCTGATGGAAGAAACTATTGCATACTTTGGTTAATAGGAGTTTGATATGGCAGTGAACAATCATCCAAGTAACTTCTTTTGATATGTAGACTGTTATCAGCCTCAAAATACTTTTCTTTTATATGGTGCTAAGGAACTTCTGTAAACAGTACATAAATCTAAAAGATTTACTCAAGTACCAAAAAAGTGTATTTTATTCACTAAAATGGAGCCTATACCAACTGATTCCAATGGATGGAAGGTGAGTGGTGGCTACATCAAAGGTTATGAGTAGCAGAGAAAAGAAGGGGAGGAGTAACTCCTGTTGAAGCAATAACAAGGCCAATCAACCAAACCTGCAAAATTCTTCGGCGCAGGGTCCACCGCTCTTCATTTAAACTGTCACAACTCAAACAATTCAACATAACGGCGGTTGAGGACTTATTTATCCTCAACAATTCAACATGCCCTGATAATTTGAGGACCTTACTTCTGCTCATTGGGCATTGTGAACTCAGTCACGGTCAATAGATCCATGGAAACATGGCCAGAATTGATTGCTTTTCTTTCCTCCTTTTTTGTTTTTTTTTTCCTTTAAGGGTATTTGGTTGGTAATAATTCATTTAGTAATTAGATGTAATAATTAACAAAGATGATACTATTTCATTCCGAAAAATTAAAGGTCATCGCTAGAAACCATAGTAACTTTATTCTTACATGAAAGATTAAAAATATCTATATTAGCAACGTCCGATAAACTCAAATTACACTCTTGATTTATATATAAATATTTAATAATATATAATCTAATTATTTATTCAATATACACTTAGTAAATATTATATTTATAATAATACTGGCACATATAATACAACATATTATATTAATATTGAATTTTAAATTATTAATATTTATTATCTTTTTGCATATTAAATTATTCTATTTAAATAATATAAATATTATGTTTAACTAGTAGGGATAATTATGATAAGGAAGGGATTAGAGCTGATCATGGACTAATTAATATATATATATATGGATTAAATTATTGGGATTCAAAGTAACGGAATATATATATATATATATATATATATATATATATATATATATATATATATTATATATATATATATATATATATAATGTCAGCTATTTTGTTAGAGAGAGAAGAAGAAAGAAGAATCAAGAATGCCGACAAATATGATGGTAATTCTGGGTTACTCATTCAACCCCACTGACCAACAGCTTATCAAATATTATCTCGATCCCAATATGCACGGAGAGCAATTTCTCTATCTTAGCGTTATCCCTTAACTTGACGTGTATGCTAAAGAGCCCTGAAGCTTGGAAGTATGTTTAGATCCATCATTTTTATGTACTTCAATATTATTTATCTTGATCCTTGTGATGCCCCTCCCAATTGTCCCATATCGGATAATTGGGAGTTGGTTAAGTGGTTTATACCGGTTAAGCAAGAAGGATAAGGCACCAATTGGATCCCTTTTTGGGCTGTAGTGGCTCAAGTTGGTGTGGACCTTGTCCGTCTTGCTTTCTTGTAACGAAACGGGCCCGTGGGCCCGGTCGTTACAATATGGTATCAGAGCCTTGCACCAGTCGGAAGTGCAGGAGCTAAGTGCCACACAGGACAAGTGCTACATCCATGGGGGATGGGAGCCACCTCTTGAACCTGTGGGGGCCACCTTTAAATCCTGTCTGCCTGGTGGTTGTGATGAATTACCCCTGGCGACGAGGACGTCGCCTTTGTTAAGGGGGTAGATTGTGATGCCCCTCCCAATTGTCCTACACATCGGATAATTGGGAGTTGGTTAAGTAGTTTATAACCGGTTAAGCAAGAAGGATAAGGCACCAATGGATCCTTTTTGGACTGTGGTGGCCCAATTGGTGTGGACCTTGTCCATCTTACTTTCTTGTAACGAAACGGGCTCGTGGGCCCGGATCGTTACAATCCTGTATGCATATGCTTTTCTTGCCATATGTTATGAACATGCTGCGGAGCCCTGGAATCTTGGAAGTAAGTTTAGAGTTATAATATGGATCATTTTTATGTAGTTACTTCATTATTTATCTTGATTCCGGATGCTTTTCTTGCCATATGTTATGAATGAACATGCTGCAACTCGATTAAAACCTGGATTCGCACCATATGCATGCAATTGAATTCAAGGACGGAAAGAATAGAGATGCCTTCTACTGCTTTATCCGAGTGACTCGCTCTGGCGCCTCCGATGGCAGGTTTTACGTGGTGCCGGCAATGGCACATGGCAAGCCAAAGGTCAACGCACTTAT
Organism: Calamus simplicifolius; assembly: GCA_900491605.1. Lineage (NCBI taxonomy): Eukaryota > Viridiplantae > Streptophyta > Magnoliopsida > Arecales > Arecaceae > Calamus > Calamus simplicifolius. The sequence goes on from UESW01005054.1 coordinate 152,250, forward strand.
ATATCTAATGGAATGGTACTGTTATTGGGCAGAAGTTAACTAATCTCAAATATATGCACTAATCTCAAATACTGGGTAGAAGTTAATTAATCTCAAATATATGCTACGATCAAAAGAGGACAGAAGTTAACTAATCTCAAATATATGCTACGATCAAAAGAAGGAAGCAAGAAGAAGCTTTTGGCCACTTCTTGGATAATGCATGAATACCGTCTTTTTGACTCTCCCGATGATCAAGACATCCAGGATTCAGGAAAGGGCATATGTGTGAATGATCTTTCTGCTGTATCTACTGTTGTGAATCAACAGCAACAACGAAAGCGAAAAAGAGATATCAACTCCACTACAGCGAGATCGAGATGGCTATTGATCAATATTCTGTGATGGCAACGGTCTATCATAACATGCATTCAGCTGCACCATCATCTTGCTTTGTCGACGATGATGAAAAGATGCACAAGGTATTGTTGGAACTCTAAACCAAATTACTTTACTGTGGAATTTCATGAAGTTCAGATTTTTACTTCCTTGAAGAGTTAAAAGTCTTTAGATTGAATTAAATT
>UESW01005054.1:156969-171454 GCA_900491605.1 Calamus simplicifolius
ACTACCATGTTGTTTATTAATATCAAACTAATACTCATGTTTTCAGTTAGTAGACTTCATGTTCGATCTACTTGACAGATGGTCGCTCGTCAACATTCTCTCCTCTCTCCCGTGTTTATGCGTGCCTAGTTGAGGTACAAACTAGTCAATAGATTTTCCTATCAAAGCAATCATGGTTTGGAATTGAATGCACTATTAAACTGGTGGCAGACATCTAAATGCCTATGCACAAAAAACTGAAATTTTGGAGATTTTCCTCCTAATGCATCAACAAACTGGAAACTGTTAGTTCCCATGCTGGTCTGGATCATCACAAGTGTGCAAGTATCCTTGCTCCAACAACCCCCTGCACCTGTCCCTCTTGTATATGATAACATATGTTGCTAGATAGTGATCTGCATCCAAAATCATACTTCATGAGCAGGAGGCATTAGCATCGTTATTGTGCTATGTTTGTAAGTGGTATTCAATTTTTATGACTTGGAATCCTGTCATGATGGTAATGCTTGATAGAACCTACTGAATATGCGGGCAAGTTGCATCATGCTGAACAAGGGGAAATACGTGGTCGAAGCTGTTGCAACATTGAACTCTAGTTGCACAGTTGTACCACAAAGAAGAATATGAGAACTTTACTGAAACCACTTGTACCATCAACTTGCTAAATCAGTTACTCTGCCATTGCACTTTTACACCAAACTGTCTTGCAAGCTGAATCTCCTTGGTTCTATCAAATGCCTTTATGATGGTGGTAGCTTTTTACTTAATGCAGTAGATTTTGGGTTCTGTGTAGAACTGTCTGGCATCAATGTATGGTGTTTTATGATTGTTGTATATATAAAAACCATAAACTTATAGCAGGTTTATGTATATAGTTTCATGTCAGATGGTTTGCAGCTGTGACAGATTCAAGAGCTTGCCAGGTTATGGCACATTTACCTTGCTAGATCACGTGCGACTGGACTGTTGTCATGATGGATAAACTCTGAATAATGCTTGTCAATTGGTGTTTGTAGGTATTGTTCATGTATGTGGCAAATTGTATGTGGCAGGTCAGGGTTTTTGTTTAGATAAAACCGCCTTACATACTCCTTTTGATTTGTGGGTTGATCCTTGCCTGACATACTTCATGACTTATGAAGAGATTTCCAAGATGATCCTAGAAAGTCGCTATGCGTTCACAATTTATCCCAAATTTTGTGGGTAGTACTAGTGTCTCAACCTGTGCAATCAGTTTCTTGATAAGCCAGAATTTTAGCGCGAAGTCTTCAATTCAATATTTCACCTTTATTTTTTCCAGCTTGTCAAATGATCCCCAAATTCTTCTGAAACGATCAGATGGTTCAACATCCATGAAATGCTTTGTGGATTAGAGATGCGTTATCTGCTTTGCCAATGATATACCGTTACTGTTGGTCTTATAAAATCCAGACTCCAGACTGACATGCTCTGTTTTTTTTTTTTACCCTGCCGGCATACTGGCATGCAGTTGCAGCTTTTATTAATTGCATTATTATCAAATATCCGAAAATGTAATTTAATCTTCAGTAAGCTCCAGCCAGCAGGATAAAGCATTATAGCAGAAATGGGGTACCAAACAAGCAGCTTGTATGAAACAAGCAGCCCATGTCCTCCACTGCTGCGAATAGAACCTGAAAGTATGCTGAAGCTGCTTGCTGTGCAGCCTTCGGAGTTGTGCCGCATTAACAAACTCAATAGTCTCGCTAATAATGACATCCGATGAGATCGTTCGTCTGAAATGGTGAATCCTAGATTCATATGAAGAAGCCCATCCGGAAGCACAGGGTAAATGATGTTTTGCCAATTGCTTGCTATTGGGGGAACAGGATGACCCGGTAACAGAAACACCTGCAAAATATATAAATTAGTAAACATAATGAATTATTAGTCATTTAAGCATGATTAAGAGTTGTTTAATTAATACCTCAACAAAATGATTGCCATTAACGAACGCCACTGCAATATCTTTGCGGGATAAAGGAGGAAGAGGCACCGATCGTAGAGGTAGGAATGTAAGACATTGTTGCAAGGAGAGGTGGTATAGGACAACGTTATATAGATTGTTGGCTATTATATGACCGGTTCGTTGACGAAAAACCTGCAAACCATTAAACGAATGAATTAGACGGTAAACAATCGCTTTGTAATAACAAATGGCACGGGGTCGGAAGTTGCCGGCATGTGCCGGCACGTACCGGCACGCGTCCGGCATGGGGTCCGAAAGTTGCCGGCACGGCACTACCGGCACGCGTCCGGCATGGGGTCCGAAAGTGCCGCATGTGCCAGCATGTACCGGCCGGCACAGGGTCCGAAAGTTGCCGGCATGTGCCGGCACGTACCGGCATGCGTCCGTATCGGCACGCGTCCGGCACATACCGGCACGTCCCTTACTTAGTGAAAGAAATGCTTCGTACCTTCTTCCTTGGCTGCCTCTTTGGCACTTGCGTCATTGGTGGAGTGCCCGTACCAGGAGAATAACTATCTTGTCCTGAAAGAATCAACTCAAAGGCAGAAGGATCACGGCGGGTAGATGTATCAACCTTCAATGAAGCACGGCCGCGACCAAGTGAACGAGTGATCCTTTTGGCAGGTTCTTCAAGAGAAGTACTTTCTGGGCTAGCAATCTCTCTTTTCTTAACATCTGCAATTGCGAAGACCCATCTAACTGTTTGAATTTCGAGCAATTATATCCAACTCTGGTTCACAGCTCAGCTGAATACTTTGCACATTTGAAGCCGGCATCATATCAAGTTTTCTCCAATGAGGATCTATGCAATCCAAGGGAATTGGCCGACCTTCCATCCTGAACCGTGCAATCTCGTGGCCGCATGGTAAACCATGTGTGCGCCGAATAGCACACCCACAAACTGAAGCATCAATACCAACTGAATTGGCTCGGTTCGCTTGAGCGAGGATCTGATTTAATGCACTTATAGAAATGAAACCTCGCAGTTCTTTGAATTCAGCAGGCTTGAAGTCGTGTTGCACGACCGTCAAACTCTTCTCAAATGAGGCTTTAATGTCACTATGCTGCAACTCAATCAAACTATGTATTTTTGTCCAAGATGATTCGAAATTCCCTTGGCTTGATCCAAGCTGTCTTTTCAGCCTTGCATGTGCACTTTCAGCCCTAGAAAAGTAAATAAAATTTAATAAAAGGGAGATAACAATTGCGTAATTAAATTATAAATTTCTTAAATTTATCAATTCCTTGTGATACCTATTAGTTGTCAAATTCCCGTAGTGCCTACATGCGTCCGTCCATGCTGCGACAAATCTTTCCTTGTACTTGCTCAGCCAAGTTTCTGACACATACCGTAAAGCATCTGGGTAGGTAGTAAACTCTCTCTGGAGTTTTGTCCAGTGATCATTAAACTCATCTTCTGTGGTGGACAACACAAGTATATTCCAAGTCATTATAAACTTATCCCATTTCTCTTTGTTTCAAATAACCTTTTGCACTGGGCCAAACATTCCTACTAATATGCCATCTACATAGCAAATGTGTTGCCGTAGGAAATACCCTCTGAATTGCATTCAATAGAGCCAAGTCTCTATCTGTGACTATCACCTCAGGCAGAGCATCATCGTCCATGACACTGCGCAATCTCTCTAATGCCCATGTATAGTTATCTTCTCGCTCAGAGTCCATATACACAAAAGCAATAGAAAATGTCAGGTCAGTTGATGTCACCCCGACAATCTCTAAGAGAGGAAGACGATATCTATTCGTCTTGTAAGTGCAATCCATTATCAACACACGAGGAAATGCACGTAACAAGTCTATACTGCCAGGGTGTGCCCAAAACAAGTCACGCACAGCATCAGACTTGATACAATTCCTATGCCACTCAATGTATTTACACTCAGATAATTTACCAAGAAGATGTTGCATCTGAGATCTCCCAGCAATCTCTACAGCCTTGCACTTCTGCCGTGCATTGTAGATTGTCTTCATTGTCGTAACATTGAGGGCATCCCTTTGCTTCAAAGTAGATAAAATGTCCTTAGGCCGAACCAAACTCTTCGACATCTCCACTAGTATTGTAGTCTCCTGCTTAGATAATCGTCCCGCATATGAGTGCCCCTCGAGATGCTTTGCAGCTGGATGATTGTGCACACCGCAAATGACCATTAACATCCAATCATCTGCAGTGTCCAATTTCTTCCCTCTTAAGGCAAAAGGACATCCACACTTCTTAGTGCCACTGGCCCTGGTCTTTGATCCCTTTTCCTTGATGTGTTTACTTTTGCAAGTACCGCTCCTCTCGCAAGAAAAAATAATTCTTGGTTTCTTAACATTGCTGCCCGAATCGGATTTTTTAATAATAACGACAAATCCATTCCTCTTTCCGACTTCCCGACACCAATTACATTTCTTCTCTACTTTTGAATATCTATAAAATAAATAGTTTTATGTTGGTAGATAATTTTAAACATTGCTCAGTCAAATAATATGAAAATAAATGCAATTAAATTTTACCCTCGTAAGTTGTAAATTCATTTGTATAATCCATTACACAATCGGAGCCAATCACGCTGCATTCAGTCGAAGCATCGCCCTGCACGATCAAATAATAATTTTAAACCCTAATCATAATTAATCAAAAAAATAGAGGATAAACATTATGTTCGGCCACTCAGGGCCGAACAAATTTCTTCTATTCGGCCCTGTGTGGTCGAACATATTGCTTCTGTTCGGCCCTGTGTGGCCGAACAGAGGATTTCTGTTCAGCACACAGGGCCGAACAGAAGCAATATGTTCGACTACACAGGGCCGAACAGAAGAAATCTATTCGGCCAGAGGATTCTGTTCGGCTACACAGGGCCGAACAGAAGCAATCTTTCTTCCGAACAGAAGAAAGATTTCTTTTGTTCGGCCCTGGTAGGCCGAACATATTTACGTTGTTCGGCCCTGTGTGGCCGAACAGAGCTCACCTGTTTGGCCACACAAGGCCGAACAACGCACGAACCGTGAAAAAAAAATTGACGACGGATCGCACGCACTAACCTTTACGACCGTAGCACCTTCATAAATTATTAATTGATTGTCCATTGTTTGATTTCAACCTTAAATCGCTTCAATCGACGATCTAATGAAGATCGGAGTGAGGCTAGCGGGAGGAAGGTAGCAGGGCTCTGGGGGGCTGTTTGGTGGGGCTCTTGAGGGGGGGAGGGGCTGTTTAGTAGGTAGGGATATTTTGGTCCAAAAAAATTAGGGGTAAAAAGGCCATTTTCTTACTTTGGCGTGGGGGGCTCCTCAGCAATATTCGCGGGCCAAATAGAAGCCCCCGGACTGACATGCTCTAATTTTTTTTTTTTTTACCCTGCCGGCATACTGGCATGCAGTTGCAGCTTTTATTAATTGCATTATTATCAAATATCCGAAAATGTAATTTAATCTTCAGTAAGCTCCAGCCAGCTTCAGGATAAAGCATTATAGCAGAAATGGGGTACCAAACAAGCAGCTTGTATGAAACAAGCAGCCCATGTCCTCCACTGCTGCGAATAGAACCTGAAAGTATGCTGAAGCTGCTTGCTGTGGAGCCTTCGGAGTTGTGCCGCATTAACAAACTTCAAGTCATCAGCCATTAGAGCAAAAGCTTCAACCTCATACAATGTCTTTACTGTCGTCGTTGAGATGAGTAGGCTAGAGGATGAGTGAGGGTCCAGAGCCCAGGTGAGCATCTCTTCTCCACAGAAGTCCCCAGTCTTGAGAATATCTGAATTGAAGAAACCAGTTCTTCCACCATTTGTGGTCATACTCTCTAGCTTTCCCCGCATGATGAAGAGCATCTCATTCACTGGATCTCCCTCACGAACAATGTAGATCTCTATAGTGTACAAAACTGGTTTCAAACGGTCACACATGGCATCCATAGGTTGATCATCCATCTTTTCGAACATTGGAACCTAACAAGAAGAGGAAAAGATGCATTAAAACTTCACTTCTACATACAAGGCATGATTTCAAAATACTCAAGTTTTGACTGGGTTGAAAAAGAGATGCAATATGTTGGAATTCTCCTGATGCTGGATATATTGCCTGGCCATTAAACTCCTTATGCCTCCATGCTAGCGGATGAAATGTCATCAGCTTTCCAAATAAATAGAAGAATAGTTGAGCATTTAAGTATATCACTGCAAGCATACATAAAGGTCTAGTGTTGAACCATTCACTTCCTTATGCCTCCATGCTGGCAGTATGAAATGTTGTCAGCTTTCCAAAATACAGAGCTGATCTTTTCTCCGCCCAGCATCTAGGGTTATATGCACGTTGCTGTAACCAAGTCACACAGTCTGAAGTATAAACGTTTACAAACATATGAAGGTATCCAAATAAATAAATAAAAATATAATGGTGAACCTAGTAATTTGTCATATCTCCTGAAAGACATTTGAACTACTAATTTATTATGTGCATCTATTTTGGGTATCAGAACTACCTAAAAAGTTCTTTGATGTATAAATGGCATTGTTATAGAAAGCTGGCATTTAGTGTTGCTAGCAAAAAGCAAAACGAAAATGAAGAGAAGAACAGTGAACATACCCTAAATGTCACCAAATATTTATTATGGCTCCTATGGCTGCGAAAATCCGTTCTTCAACTTGGGTGCAGTCTGGCTTTGGATCAGACGCCAATCGCTCAGCCGGGTGGAACCTGTAAGACAGCCCTCACGCAGAGAGTATCAGAGGTGGCCCTCTGTGGAAGACCCTCCGACGCCCAAGTCAGTAAAGATTCACAGCAAGCAGATGTGAGGAGAAGGCTCTCGCAGAAGAATCCCTCAAGAAAAATGGCCTCTCGAGAGCTCAGAGCTCTGCTTGAGCTTTAATGGAGTTTTCAATCAGAGTGTCAGTGAAAGCATACCTGAAAAACTTTAGGACAAGGGTATTTATAAGCGATCACCTGATTCCTTAGGCGCATCATGGGGGGTCCAAAACTGTTCAGATTCGAATCAAGTTTGTTATGAGGCCGATAGTATCAGTATCTAATTAGTTAGAGAATCGACGGCTAGGGGACCTGGTTGATACTTTGAGGTTTGGTGATTCTATAAGCCCTAGGCCACTTCCGATATAATTTGCCTAATTTTTCGCTTGAGATCTTGTTAAACTATCATGAATTTGAACTCTTCCGCGCTTGGTTCCGCAGAGGTGTTTGAATGCCTCGGTATGGTCGACGTATAAGAATAGCTCGGTTCTGCCAAAGCATTTGAATGCTTCGGTCTAGCCGAGGAAAGAGATTAGTTTGGTTCGGCCGAAGCATAAGATTTGGCTGAAGCATATAATATTTCGGTGTCGTATGATATGAGGATAGAATGCCTCGGTTCTGCCGAAACATACGAATATCTTGGTCCGACCGGGATTAGAGGATAGCTCGGGCCCACTGAGGCATGAGAATGGTTTGAAACTATTCAGTCTAAGGATGGCTTGGTCCTGCCGAGGATGGTTTGGCTCTGCTAAAGGTGGTTTGGCTCTATTATTTTCTAGATATGACAGTTGGATGATCGAATATCGAGAGTGGTCTCGACCTTTTTGTCGTGCATACAAGCGTTGGCGCAATGATGATTTTACCCCTCATCGCATGCCCCCACTCCCTAGTCCGAAGTGTAAATTCGGATATGGGGAGTAGAGTCTAGAATAACTTCATTTGAAAGGATTCAAAGGGACGTGCAATGATGGTCTCATAAATGCCATGTCGTTATTTTATCATTTTTCTCGGCGAACGAAACAAAAAAACCCCTCGTTTCTTATGGGCGATGGTTGAGCAAAGTCCCACATGAAGAATCCCTATGTTTACGGTGCCTGTAGCGGCAATTTGAGCATCTAGGGGTTTCTTCTAAAGACCGTATCTTCTCCCTGAAATGATTTTTTGGAGTAGGGGTTAAGGCAGTGCTCTTTCTACAGCGCTTTCTTGTTTCTTCCTTAGAGATTTATTCTTCAAAACCCTTGCGAGTCCAGCTCGGGTTTGCCCTTCAACTCGGCAACATGAAGGGTCCAAATGATGTGGCTTCCGAGATAACTCTTGAAGATCTGGATAGAATACATCAAAGATACAAGATTCCTCAAGACGTCGTCCTATGGCCGCCAAAGGTTGAGCATAGGGTCTTAATGCAACCGGAGTGTGGGTATTCTTTTATGAAAAAAGCTTAAGAGCGGGCCTCTAATTTTTCCTTCACCCGTTGATGAAAGAAGTAATGAGGTTCTACAACATATACCCAATGATGGTGGCTCCAAATAGCTGGCGTAACCTCATCAGGTTTATCTCAATGTGCAGCCGTGTTGGGGTAACGGCGACTCTTTCTCTATTCTGAGTCTGCTATAATTTGGTTTTCGAAAGGAACTTTGAGTGGCCTTATATTGGGCCTCGGAAATCGTTTAAGATGATATCAGACAATCCATCATCGATAAAAGAGTGAAAGTCTCAATTTTCATTGTCGAAGGGAATATTGACTCCGATTTTCTCTGGGTGGGGAGCTATGTGAAGGATCCGAAAGCACATCCAGAGCTGTCTGAGCAAGAGAAAAGGATTTGGTGACCCTCTGCAGTGGTCGAGTATTCTCGGTCAATGCCCTTTTGTCAGAGGATGCCCTCTTCGCCTCCGAGCTTAGCTCTTTCGATCTTCATGGTAAGCTTTCTCCCCTCTTCCTATGTTCATTGTATCCAGGCAACTTTATCACAATCTAAATGATTGTTTGTTGTGTTTATAGCCGAAAGGTCGGCGTTCATAGGTCAAATAAGGAAGGAACTGGGCAAGCACCAGAGGGGGACCAGTTCTGGTGAAAAGCGCAGATCTGAGAAGAAACCCCGTCTTTTCGGGGCATACTCAAAGAAGGTGAAGAAGGTTAGGGTCGGTCAGCACTCCTCCACACCGAAAAAGAAAGAAATGGGAATGTCGGCAATGAAGGATGGGTCTTCCATATTGAAGGAGGATACAACAGTGAAGGAGGAACGAGTGGTTGGAGAGAATTTCGAGGAGGTCATCGAGGTTTCTCCTCTCCAAATTATGGTTGTGTCAGATGGTCCAGAAGAGACACCACCAGTTTGCCCGGTAGTCTCTTTACTTGAGGGTGAACAGTCTTGTCTGGTGGAGGTCGATAGCCCCAGGATGCCTCTTATAGGTGAGGGAGAAACCCCAGTTTTGATTGAGGGGGTGAAGAAAGTAATTGCCGCTGCCGAGGCTCAGGAGGAGCTGCCTGACAAAGAATCAGCAGATGTTGAGGGGGAGACCAAATTAGTAGTTGGGGTTCAGGAAGGATTTTCCGCTAGGGAACTCTCTCCCAAGGTATTAAGGGGAGTTACGGAGGAGGCTGAGGCTCTGATGGAGTCTATCGGGGCTGAGCAAATGCTCGTGGATCAAGGAAATCCCTTGGGTAAAAGAGATGTACGGACTGAGGTCTTTTCGGCCGAAGCATCAGAGGAGGAGGTTGGGCAAGCCAAAGTCTCTGAGGCTTCACAGGTTAAGGCTTTGATGGAGGTAGTTGAGCGGATAAAAGTCCCTCGGCCTGAAGCCCTTCGGGTCAGTCATTTGGCCGTGAATTTTCTTTCACCCAATCCGAACGTAGAAGAAATGTTTGCCGCATTAATGCAGTCTGTGTTGTATACGGGGGAAGGTTCCTTGGCGAGTGAGCCCGCAGCGGAGGACCTTGTCGATACAGCATTTGGGCAGCTCGGTGTGCCGAAGGACACTTACCTTCTACCCGAGATTGACAGTCCCGCCCTCACGAGGATCGCCACAAATTATGCCTCCCGGGTAAGTCATTACGTCAAGGCGATAGATTTTGGCTAGCTTGCTCGATTGCATTTTCTTACTTATATTTTTCTTGCAGAACGCTTTAATTGTGAGAGCGCTAAGTTGGCGCTTGAACTTGGCCATGGGGCCTACCCTCAAGCCAGAAGGGAGGCCGCTAGTCTTCGGGAGAGGGCAAAGCCATCCGACAAACTCTCTGGGCCCTGGCATCCATTCAGGGAAAACTCAAGAAGATGGGAAGGTCCTATCAAGCCGCTGCTGAAAGAGCATCCCAGCTTAAAACTGAGGTTAAGGAGCTTCACATACTTCTTCAGCATGTTTAGATTTAATTTGCGACAGCTCAAAACAAGCCTTGTCGGATTGTTCTCGAAATCTGATAGTTCGGTCTCGCACAGTCTCAGTGAGAAGCCGAAGAGAGGCAATCAAGAATCAATGACTTCAAGGACAGGGTTCAGCAAAATAAAGATGATCATTGAAAGCTCTCAACAAAGTCCATGAGCTAAGCATAAAGATAGCTCAGCGGGAAGAGGAAGTATAACGTCTCCTTATTTCTTTTTGTGTCTTTACTTTTAATTACCGTTTTAATTGATTTTGTATCTACAGATGGATAAAATTGGGCTCGAAGTTCAGAATCAACTAAAAGTCTTGAGAGAGGAGTTGGCCTCGAGCCGCCAGAGAAGCTTTGAACTGGAAGGTCAGATAGCCGAGGCTAATAGAGGGACTGCTCTGGCCATGGAGGAATATAAGAATTCCATCCAATTTCTTGATGAGCATAAAGTGGCCTGCGTCGATGCATTCTAGTATGGTGAGGAGGAGACGTGAGCAAAGATCTCTTGGGAGTATCCGGAGTTGAACCTTTCCTTCCTAGAAGCCGAGTATTACGACACTCGAACCCCGGGGACCGAACTATCTGCCGAGGTTGAATACGAGGAAATTTTGGACGTCGATCTTGAAACCATTCTAGGTGCTAACGGAGCCATGGATCTAGAAGAGAGTCATCACCATGATGTAGAAGAACCCAAGGCTCCTCACTCGGCCACGTTCGAAGTGGGTGAACCAAGTCAATCTCTTCAAACGTCGCCGAGGCTGCTCCTGAAGTTGAACCCAAACCCTGATTTCTGAGGTTATTTTTGTATTTTTGTTTCTTCTACTTGCAACTTTAATGAAACTTACTTAATGAATGAACTTTTCATTTTTCTTCACATGTTCTGTTATTTTGGCTTCACTTTTTAGACGATCTTTTAGCTCATCTATTACCTCCTTGCACTTAGGTCATTACAGATGAGCCATATTTTAGAAGAAATAACTTTTAACGGTTCTGCCAAGATTGAACGAATCACCTGGCTTTACTAAGGCTGATTCGATTAGATTTTTCAGGTATGAAACTATTCGGCATTGCTAAGAAAGAGGGCATTACTTCGGCTTTGACCAAAGCAGAATGGATGGTTCGGAATGGTCGAAACAGAGGGACCACTTCGGTTGCGGCCGAAGCAAGATGGATAGTTCGGTTTGACCGAAGCAAAAATTTAGTTTGGTCCTTGCTGAAGCAAATGAAATAGTCTGAAACTTACCAAGGAAGGTCTCGTTTTCCCTTAGGGCATTTATTTTGTTGTTAATATTTGGTCTTTTTCAATGCGAGTTCGCTTTGCGTATACGCCAAGCACTCGATTGCTATTGGACAGCGTCATTTTTCATGGGAGATTTCCTAGGTCTATTCGTATCCCGAAGATTTGCAGGTAGTTCTTGGCATTTAAGACTCTTAATTCGAGATCAGAAGGAAATCTTTTGTCCTTCGTTACGGCCTGAAGGGCGCGCTTAACACATCTTGGGATGCGCCCAATTTTACCATGGTGAGCCATGTGGCTCCGAGGGCAGTGTGACTGTGGCATTTCGAATTCCAAAGTCCCTCCTTTACTAATGGTTGTTCTCAGTTTGTTGCCAATAAAAAGGGGGGAGCTGAAGGTGTCTAAGCACACCCTAAAAACTTTCTTGCTCTGTGAATTTGAGAGAGACTTTCATGGCTTATTTCTTATTGAGGTCGAGGGTGGTGAGGTTGAATTTTCCTTTTGAGATTTGGCTTGACCCCGATAGTTGGGGCGATGGAGAAATTGCTGAAGAGTAAGTAACCCTCAGAGGAGGAGTCTCGAAGGTCATACAGAGATCGCATGGGGACGGATACAGGGGTCATAGGGGAGCGCACGCATATGCTCTTTGTATGGCTCCTTTCACTTACCATGGGGCCCTACAAACAATTGAAAATGCAATTTTTTAGGATCCCTGGCTTCCACGAGCTTTCCTTCATCCTCAGTCCATCTTAGCTGAACGCCATCTTGGATCCCTTAGTTCATCCATCCGAGGTTCATCATCCGGCTTTTAATGGGAAGAAGGTAAGCAGCACTGGGTTGTTGTTTTTGTTCTTGGGCATTGACTAGCAACTCAATGAACTCAATGGAGCTATCTGATTTCTTTGATTTCTTGGATCGGAAGCGGAAGCAACGTTATCGATCGTAACAACTAAACCAAGCTTTTTAATTTATTTTCTTTTATTTTCTGTGCTATAAGCACTTGTAATGCCTCTCAAGAGGTTGTAATCTCTTATTAGAAATAAAGAAAGGTTTCTTTTTGTACCTTTGTCTTTTGCTATTCTGTTTTTTTCATATAAGGTGTTAATTTCTTTGCTGATGTATTTGTGTCGTCCCAACATAAGAGTCATTTTGCATGTACCCTGCCTTTCAAATGACAGTGCCAGTTCATAATTGTTAGTAACGTTTTAGGCACTTTGCTTTAGTTAGGCGTTTTAGCGATATGGTTTCGCTTAGTCCTTTTGCGGAGAGGGCATTTACCTCTGTTTAGGTTAGGGGGAGGCCTGGGTCGCTATGTCAATTCTTAATATATACTCGATCATGCCGAAAGATAAAACAAGTCTTACCTTGCTTTGGTGAGGTAAGAAACGACTTGCTCAAATTTGTCAAAGCACAAGGATAAGTCGTTTAAACTTTGCCAAAGTTTAGTAAGGCAGTTCTGTCACACCAAAATATTGGGAAAATCAATCGGTCTTGCCGAGACTTTGAGAGAATATATTTTACATGGCGCTGCCAAGGTATGGAGAGATCCCTTGGCCCTGCCGAGGCTTGAGAGACTATATTTTACTTGGCGCTATTAAGGTACGGAGAGATCACTCAGCCCTGCCAAGGCTTAAAGAAATTCGCTTGGTCATGCTGAGGTTTGAAAGAATCACTCAGTCGTACCGAGGCTTGAGAGGTTATATTTTACTTGGCGCTGCCAAGGTACGAAGAGATCATCCGGCCCTGCCGAGGTTTGAAGAAATTCACTCGATCATGCCGAGGCTTGAAAGAATCACTTGTCGTACCGAGGCTTAAGAGATTATATTTTACTTGGCGCTGCCAAAGTACGGAGAGATCATCCGGCCCTGCCAAGGTTTGAAGAAATTCACTCGGTCATGCCGAGGCTTGAAAGAATCACTCAGTCGTGCCGATGCTTGAGAGATTATATTTTACTTGGCACTGCCAAGGTACAGAGGCATCACTCAGCCCTGCCAAGGCTTGAAAAGAAATTGAGCAAAACCTGCTTCTCATTACAGTTTTTGGGAAAAGCAATTGAAACAAGAACATTGCCGACTTTCGAAAGCGAAATTTCGTTGTTGTAAACAGAGCGAGTTTAGTGGAGGCATACTTTACTGATGATATATACGGAAATTATCCAAGCTTCATGTCCTGGGGATAGATTTTCCATCCAGATCCTAGAGTTTTGTAAGTGTCAGGCCTGATTACCTTTGACTTGATAGGGGCCTTCCCAATTTGGAGATAGTTTTTCTTGTTCCAACGGCTTTGAAACAGATGCCTTTCGAAGTACTAAATCGCCAGGGAGGAAGGATTTTCCTTTGAGTCTGGTGGGAATGGTAACGGGCTACCCTCTGTTGATAAGCTGTCATTCGGATTCGGGCCTTCTTCCTGATTTCTTCTATCAGATCAGATTGGTTCAGAGTTGCTCATCATTAGATTCCTCTGAATAACTCTCCACCGAGGGGAGAGGAGTCCAATCTCCACAGGGATGATAGCTTCCGTACCAAAACCATTCTGAATGGAGTCTGGCCCGTGGGGATCCTCTTAGTGGTTCGATAAGCCCACAGCACGTGATGAAGCTTCTCTACCATCTGCCTCATGCTCTGTGAGTCGGGCCTTAATTCCTTGTAGAAGGGTCCGATTGGTTACCTCGGCCTCTCCATTGGCTTGAGGATGTCCAACCGAAGTGAGATGAAAGATATCGTGATCCTCACAGAACTCCCAGAATTTAGGATTGTTGAAACTATCTTCCGTTGTCGGTGATGATGGTGTGAGGAAGGCCAAATCAACAAATGATAGATCTCCATACGAAGTCCCTAGCCCAAGCCTCGGTTATCTAAGCGACTACTTCGGGCCTCGATCCACTTGGTGAAATAGTTGATTGCTACAAATAAGAACTTTTCTATCATGTGGTGAGGGAAAAAGGACCAAGAATCTCCATTCCCCACTTGGCAAAGGGCCAGGCAGATGATACAGGCGTTAGGTGGGCGAAGGGGAGCCTTTGAACATTTGAATATCGTTGGCATGAATCACAAGCTCGGACAAGGTCATCAGCATCTCTTTGCATGGTGGGCTAATAATACCCTTGGCGTAGCACTTTGTGGCATAGAGCTCGACCACCAAGATGGTTACC
>UESW01005054.1:177231-218707 GCA_900491605.1 Calamus simplicifolius
CATCCGAGGAAGAACAAAAGGAAGTTGCAAACATTTGCTTTATGGCAAAAGAAGACGATGAGGTATATACCGAAACTCATGACTTTACCTTTGACGAATTGCTTGATGCATTTAATGAATTAGTTAGTGATTTAAAATTCTGAAAAAGAAAAGCAAAGTTTTGAAAAATGATAATTCAAATCTTGTCAAGGAAAAGGATAAACTAACACATGAAGTTGAAGAATTGAAATCTGAAAATAAGAATTTGTTAAAAGATAAAGAGTCAATTTCTAATGAAAATGTCAGCTTAAAGAAAGAAGTTGATAAATATATAGTTGATAAATTTTATATAGCTCAGAAAAACTTAATTTGTTATTGAGTAATCAAAGAGCTGTATTTGATAAAGCGGATTAGGTTATAGGCCTAACATGAAACAAAAGTATGTTAAAATTTCTTTAGAAAAAAAAGGATAAAAATGATGTTTCATGTTATTGTTGTAACAAAAAGGGACATAAAGCTTATGAATGCAATTTTAGAAAATTAACAAGAATTTAAGTAGTAAAGGAAAGAAAATATGGGTTCGAAAGGAACAATCTTTGTTGCTACTAACCATGAAGGACCCAAGAAAGCTTGGGTACCTAACAAAAAGTTTGATTACTTTGTAGGAGTGTCTTGCGGCCAAAAGATCAAAACGAAAGTGGTATCTTGATAGCGGCTGCTCAAGACATATGACGGGTGACAAGGAGCAATTCATCATCCTTGAGGATAAAAGAGGAGGAGTTGTCACATTTGGTGATAATGGTAAAGGCCAGATTATGGGATTTGGTAAAATTCAGATAACTCTCTACTTTCATTGAAAATATTCTTTATGTAGATGGTTTAAAGCATAACTTAATTAGTATTAGCCAATTGTGCTAAAGGTTTCAAAGTTTCATTTGAAGCTTCTATCTACACTGTCTCTAATCCTATTAACAATAGCATTATATTTACTGGATATAGAAATGCAATGTATACTTAATTGATTTGGACAATTTGTCTACAAGTAATCATTGCCTAGTTGCTGATAATGCTAATGTAAATAAGATTGGATGGCTATGGCATCATAGATTAGGTCATGCAAGCACACACTTGATTTCAAAATTGATTAGAATGGACTTAGTTAAAGGACTTCCAAAGTTAGATTTTGAAAATAACCAAATTTGTGATGCATGTCAATTTGGAAAACAAACTAGAAACTTTTTCAAATCTAAAAATATTATTTTCACTTCTAGGCCACTAGAGCTACTTTACATGGGCCTTTTTGGACCTACTAGAACAACAAGTCTAGGAGGAAAGAAATATGGCCTTTGATAGTAGCTGATTATTCTAGATTCACTTGGGTATTATTTTGGCTTACAAGATGAGACTTTCTCAATATTTTTAAAATTCTTCAAGAAAGTCACTAATGAGAAAAATAACACCATAGTATCTCTTAGAAGTGATCATGACACTGAATTTGAAAATCATTTGTTTGAAAGTTTCTGCATTGAACATCTTTCATCATAATTTCTCTGCACCTAGAACACCTCAGCAAAATGGAGTTGTAGAAAGAAAAAATAGGACGTTAGAAGACATGGCCCGTACCATGCTATGTGAAAGCAACCTACCAAAGTATTTTGGGCGGAAGCTATAAACACGGCATGTTACATCCTTAACAGAGCCCTAATTAGGCCAATTCTTAAGAAAACTCCCTATGAACTATGGAATAATAGGAAACCAAACATTAGTTATTTTCATGCATTTGGCTGTAAATGTTTTATTCATAATAATGGAAAAATAATCTTGGTAAATTTGATGCAAAATCTGATGAAGGCATATTCTTAGGATATTCAACAACTAGTAAAGCCTATAGAATATTTAACAAGAAATCCTTAATTGTTGAAGAATCTATTCATGTAGTCTTTGATGAGTCTTTAGCATCAAGTTCAGAAAAGATTGATGATGAGGAAGATACAAATATACTAGAAAGAGATATTAAAAAATTAAATATATGTATCTTCAGATCATGAACAAGAAGCTAAAGATGATGATTCACTAGGGTTGATGTTATTGATACTAATCATAATGAAGTAGATCTTCCTAGAGATTGGAGATATGCCTATGGTCATCCGAAGGAATTGATTATAGGTGATCCATCTCAAGGAGTAAGAACTAGATCATCTATGAGGAATATCAATAATCATCTTGCATTTGTATCTCAAATTGAACCTAAAACTATTGAAGAAGCTGAAAAAGATAGTAATTGGATGCTAGCTATGCAAGAAGAATTAAATCAGTTTACTAGGAATAATGTATGGTCCTTAGTTGATAGACCTAAAAGTTATTCAGTTATAGGATCTAAATGGGTATTTAGGAATAAATTGGATGAAAATGGCATAGTAATAAGAAATAAAGCTAGATTAGTTGCAAAAGGATATAATCAAGAAGAAGGAATTGATTTTGATGAAACTTTTGCACCTGTAGCTAGATTAGAGGCAATTAGATTACTACTTGCATTTGCATGTCATATGAACATCATTATTTCAAATGGATGTTAAAAGTGCATTTTTAAATGGTTTATAAATGAGAAAGTTTTTGTGGAACAACCTCCTGGTTTTGAAGATATGAATTTTCAAATCATATTTTTAAATTACACAAAGCACTATATGGTTTAAAACAAGCACCTAGAGCTTGGTATGATAGGTTAAGCAAATTTCTAATTGAAAATGGTTTTTCTAGAGGAAATGTAGACAAAACCCTATTTTTAAAAAGAAAAGACAAAGACTTATTAGTAGCACAAATATATGTAGATGATATTGTATTCGGTGCTACTAACAATCATTTGTGTCAAGAATTTGCTAAGCTAATGCAGGGTGAATTCGAGATGAGCATGATGGGAGAACTCAACTTCTTCCTAGGACTCCAAATCAAGCAAAGCAAAGAAGGGATTTTCATCAACCAAACAAAGTACACAAAGAAATACTCAAGAAGTTTGGAATGGAATCAATCAAACCCCTTGGAACACCTATGAGTCCTTCATGCAAATTGGATAAAGATGAAGATGGTAAGAAAGTTGATCAAAAACACTATAGAGGTATGATCGGATCTCTACTTTACTTAACCGCAAGTAGACCTGATATCATGTTTGCTTTGTTTATGTGCTAGATTTCAATCAGAACCTAAAGAATCTCACTTAATTGCTGTAAAAAGAATACTAAGATATCTAAGTGGAACCAAAATGTAGGATTATGGTATTCTAGAGATTCAACACTTAATTTGATTGCTTATTCAGATTCTGATTATGCTGGATGTAAACTAAATAGAAAAAGTACAAGTGGTGCATGTCAATTTTTAGGAAGTAACTTAATCTCTTGGTTTAGTAAAAAGCAAAATTCGGTTGCATTATCTACTACTGAAGCAGAATATGTTGCAGCTGGAAGTTGTGCTCAAATCCTTTGGATTAAGCGACAACTTGAAGATTATGGCATAACACTTGATAAAACTCCTATTAGATATGATAATACAAGTGCAATCAATTTAACTAAGAATCCAATACAACATTCAAGAACTAAGCACATTGAAATTAGATATCATTTTATAAGAGAACATGTAGCTAACAATGAAATTTGCCTTGATTATGTTAATACTGAAGAACAGTTAGCGGATATATTTACAAAACCTTTGAGTGAGGAAAGATTTTGTTATCTTAGAGGAGAATTAGGAATTTGTGATCCTTTGGAATGATTGAAACTCCTAAGGAAAGATTATCTAGAATTCAATCAATTTCCTATGATTTCTTTCATGATTTTAAGGACAATTTATCTAGACTTTTGAGCAATTTGATTCTCACATTCCAAAGATTTTTTTAAATTTATTGACCTTATTTTGACAAGTTTCGGCTGTTTGAAACTTATTTATTTTTCTCTGAAACTGTTAGTGGAGTCGACACCTTAATCTGTAGTCGACACCTTGTCTGTGTCGCTCTCGGTCTCTGACCTTGGAGCCAACACCGCTAAAGTGGAGCCGACTCCAGCTCGGGCGCTAACAGTGTTAGCGACTTGGAGTCGACACCCGACTTTGCGGGAGTCGACACCTGGTGGACCCAAATTGATTATATTAGGGCAGAGTCAACACCTTCTCATTTTCTATCTTCTCCAAACCTTCTCCAAAACCTCTCCAAACCTCCCAAAGCCAAATACTCCTTAAATCAACCATTCCCTAAGATTCCAATGGCACCTAAGCATAGGGGATCGGTCTTTGATGCTCCCGTGGCTACAAGGAAGCGCACGCTCGGCGTCCCATCTGTAACCTTCCCCAAGCGATGATTCCTCTTTAACTCACTCGGATAATCCTAGCCCCTCCTCTCCTCAAGTAGATATCCTTGCTGGCGTGTCATAACCATGGAAGAAAGGTGGATTTTGATTTCTTTGAAGCCGAGGGTTTTGCAATCGGTAGACGAATTAAAGAGCTCGGCTGGGATAAGTATGTTCTTTGGATGTTCCCACTTATCCAGCCCTAGTTAAGGAATTTTATCTCAATTTATCAAAAGAGATGGTGGAATAGTCAGTTCTGTAAGAGGGAAAAGATTCATCTCATATCAAATTTTAGGAAATCTTTTAAGCATCCCTGTCACTGGGCTTGTAGCAGATATTCACAGTGAGAGATCAGATGCTTTGTCAAGGATGTTAGAAAGAAAATAACAGAGTTTGAGGAGGTTAGGGCAAATCAATTGCCACTTGAACTTAGATTACTGCATAACATTTGTGGTAGGATCTTATTTCCAAGACTGGCCGTTTTGAGTATGGATAGTATCTTGACGGGTCAGCCAATTAATCTTGCTAGAATGATGATATGGTATATGGCTGAGGCCGGGGGCAAGAGGAGATCTTCATTGCCTTATGGGATGATCCTAACCATGGTTTTTAGAAGTCAAGGAGTTATGATTTCTGACAATGAGCCATCGAAGAACCTTAGACACACAGATTACTATAGCTTGGCTATTGTGCACAGAATGGGGTTTGTAAAAGTGGATGGTAAATGGAAAGGAAAGGCCATCTCGATGAGAGAGCAGCTGATATTAGGGCTACTGCACCATCTGAGGCAGGTCCATCAGCGAGGCATCCATCACCAGAGCCTAGCAGATGTTTACCACCACCTGCACCTACTCCAGCTCCTGCATATGTACCACCACCTATGTCATCTATTGGTTTTTCTGATATCCAGTTAGAATAGCTTAAAAGTTTATTTGCTACTCACAAGGAAGAAATGAAAATAGAAATTGACAACAGTTTAATGAATTTAAGAGAAATGTATTATTCTTTGGATGAAAGAATTGGTAAAATTGAATCTACACTTGGAGCCTCCGTAGAATCTTTGAAGAATGATCTCAAGAATATTTTTGAAGAGCTTAAAGATATTGGTGGAGATTCAGAGACCTACTCCAAATGCAATGCTGAGCTTCAGGACAAAATTATGACTGCATGTGCATTTGTTGATAGAAGACTAAAGGAATTTGTAAGAACTCAAAGTGAAGGAATGAAAAAAATATTAGAAGATTTGCAAAGACTTCTTAGAACTAATTTTTGATCATATTGTAATGAAGTTCTTTGATGATGTTTAGTTTAGTTTGATATTGATTTACTTTTCACTAAAGTCTTGATGTAATGAAGTTTAGTTTAGTTTGAAATTTTGATGTAATGAAGTTTCCTTTTGCAATATGATGTAATACTTAACTTTATGTAATGAAATTATTTGATACTTAATGAATATTATTTGATCTTTGAAGCATCTCTCAATTTCATCATTTAACTTGAAACTTCTTAACCTTTTTGTTGATTACAAAAAGGGGGAGAAGTAATTGATAGTCGTATATGGATTAAAAGTTGAAAAGAGGAAAAAGTATTTGTATATGCATTGGAAGTATTTGTATATGCATTGGAATAAATAAGCTTAATTAATTGGTATTACATATGGAGAGAAGTAATTAGCATATGTGCACTTAATTTGATTGATTGTTTAATTAGAATCAAACATTAAAAGTTTATGTTAATTGAGTATCATAGTGAGAGCTACTTCGTTCAGGGGGAGCTTACCTATGAGAACTAAATATTGAGAAATTTGAGTTGAAAATCTTATTGTCTAACTCATGCATATACTCAATGTTTTTATAATCATCAAAAAGGGGAAGATTGTTGACTCGAGTATTGATTTTGATGATTAATAAAAGATATGAGTATATTTACTATGTTTCTAATATATTTAACAAGTGTTACAGGATTAAAAAATGTTTGATCAATCAAAAGGAATAAAGAAATAAGTTTTGAATCAAAATGTCAAAAGAATTTTTCAAAGTTCAGAGCTTGGAGTCGACACCCAAATGGTCAGGAGCCGACCCCAAGGCGTATCAGAAGTTTTCTAAAATTTTGGCATGGTCTGGAGTCGACACCCAGAGTTTCAGAGCCGACTCCAATCTGAGATACAGAGAAGCGTATTTTGTTTCAGTTTTCGGAGCCGACACCCAGTATTCGGGAGCCGACACCTGAGAGTTCAGGAGCCAACACCTAAGTTTCTGGAGCCAACTCTAACCTGAGAATAGAGACCGTGTTTTTATGAGCATTTCTGGAGCCGACACCTTCGGATTGCGGAGCCGACCCCCGAAAGCGACGAGCCGACACTTAACTTTCTCGGAGCCGACTCCTCAACAACCTTTTATTTTCTATTTTTGGATACCCGACTTGGAGCCAACACCTGAAAAGTTGGAGCCGACTCCAACCTATCAGGAACAATTTTTTATCTGTCAGAACGGACTCCAACGGTAAGATTTCTTTTTACCTAACCTCTAACGGCTATTTTCTTTGTGTGTAGAAAGATCCAAACAACTCACAACAGCTATTTCCCACCTAAACCTGGATTAAGAAATCTATAAAAAGGAAAAATTGTCCGTTTGAAAAAGAGACAGGATATAGAAGAGAAAAGAGGAGAAAAATCGAGAAAAATACTCTGTGAAAAAGAGAAGAGAAATCAAGAGGAAAGACTTAGAGCTCAAATCCATCAACCTCAGAAAGCTCATAGAGAAATCCACAAGCTTCTCAAGTTCAAATCAAGGAGATTTCCATCCTTAGAAGAAAGAAAGCAAAAGCCCCAAATCCTCAACTTCTCAACTGCAAATTTCTGAAGAATCTGAGCTGAGGCCCTGATTCAATCTTTCAAAGGAAAAGAGGAAAAGAAGAAAAGCACACATTCAAAGAGCTTCAAACAGACTTTTCTAATCCTTGCTTAGTTTATTGTTTATTTGCTCATTTGAGGAGCTGCTGTGTACTTAAACTCTATTTTTCATTAGTGTTTGCTAATTCAATCAGGGGATTGAATTAGTGGAGGTAGTATACCTCGGTACAAGCTAAGGATAGATTGTTGTTAGGTTGTGTGCTGGTGAGCCCGAAAAATTAGCTGGGTTCATTGTAATCCCAGGGGAAACAATAAGTTTTGAGTTGTGAGCTTGTAAAATAACTCGATTGTAATCAAAAGGATTATAGTGTGGACCCAAGTGAAGCTTGGGAGTGGACGTAGGTGTTGGATACACCAAACCACTATAAAATCTTTGTGTTTGCCGTGCTTTGTTTCTTAGTCTCTCTCTATCTCATTTATTTGTGATTAGCTTTTATCTACTTTGCACTTAAGCTCTTTCGTATCAAAGCAAATAGTTTTTTAAAAGAATAAATTTTTTAAGAACCCAATTTACCCCCCCCCCCCTCTTGGGTTGCCATCTGGGCCAACACTTATACCTATATCTTCTCGGATTAACTTTTGACAGCAGAGTATCCGAAAATGAGTCACATTTGGTAAAATATACTCCTACACTTTCACCTGTATGTCATACTAGTGTCTCTACACTCCTTGGTTAAGAGGACAACCAACAAATATGACATACAACATCCTATAATTAATAGTACTATGGTCCTGTCATAGTATATCATTTGGTCGCGAACTCTTTTGAGGACCTTCAAAGATAAATCCTTCTTTATCATGAAGGAAGATCCTAAGGGATTCATTACTATTAGAAGTTTTAAGAAGATGTTCTTGTAATGAATAAACTACCAAATAACTCTTATTAATATATCAATTTACATGTAATTTACATTAGCACAATCATCAAATGATTAGCTTTAGGATACAATTCCGAACACGGCGTTCATAGGTCAAATAAGGAAGGAACTGGGTAGCGCCAGAGGGGGACCAGTTCTGGTGAAAAGCGCAGATCTAAGAAGAAACCCCATCTTTTTGGGGCATACTCAAAGGAGGCGAAGCAGGTTAGGGTCGGTCAACACTCCTCCATGCCGAAGAAGAAAGAAATGGGAATGTCGGCAATGAAGGATGGGTCTTCCATATTGAAGGAGGATACAGCAGTGGAGGAGGAACGAGTGGTTGGAGAGAATTTCGAGGAGGTCATCGAGGTTTCTCCTCTCCAAATTGTGGTTGTGTCAGATGGCCCAGAAGAGACACCATCAGTTTGCCCGGTAGTCTCTTTACTTGAGGGTGAACAGTCTTGTCTGGTGGAGGTCGAGAGCCCCAGGATGCCTCTTATAGGTGAGGGAGAAACCCCAGTTTTGATTGAGGGGGTGAAGAAAGTAATTGCCGCTGCCGAGACTAAGGAGGAGCTGCCTAACAAAGAATCGGCAGATGTTAAGGGGGAGACCAAATTAGTAGTCGGGGTCCAGGAAGGATTTTCTGCTAGGGAACTCTCTCCCAAGGTATTAAGGGGAGTTACATAGGAGGCTGAGGCTCTGATGGAGTCTATCAGGGCTGAGCAAATGCTCGTGGATCAAGGAAATCCCTTAGGTAAAATAGATGAACGGACCGAGGTCTTTTCGGCCGAAGCATCAGAGGAGGAGGTTGGGTGAGCCAAAGTCTATGAGGCTTCACAGGTTAAGGCTTTGATGGAGGAAGTTGAGCGGATAAAAGTCCCTCGGTCTGAAGCCCTTCGGGTCAGTCATTCGGCCGTGAATTTTCTTTCACCCAATCCGAATGTAGAAGAAATGTTTGCCGCATTAATGCAGTCTGTGTTGTATACGGGAGAAGATTCCTTAGCGAGTGAGCCCACAGCGGAGGACCTTGTTGATGCAGCATTTGGGCAGCTCGGTGTGCCGAAGGACACTTATTTTCTACCCGAGATTGACAGTCCCGCCCTGACGAGGATCGCCACAATTATGCCTCTTAGGTAAGTCATTACGTCAAGGCGATAGATTTTGGCTAGCTGGCTCGGTTGCATTTTCTTACTTATATTTGCTTGCAGAATTCTTTAATTATGAGAGCGCTAAGTTAGCACTTGAACTTGGCCATGGGGGCCTACGCTCAAGCCAGAAGGGAGGCCGCTGGTCTTCGGGAGAGGGCAAAGTCATCCGATAAACTCTCTGGGTCATGTCATCCATTCAGGAAAACTCAAGAAGATGGGAAGGTCCTATCAAGCCGCTGCTGAAAGAGCATCCCAGCTTAAAACTGAGGTTAAGGAGCTTCACATATTTCACGAACAATCCGACAAGGCTTGTTTTGAGCTGTCGCAAATTAAATCCAAACATGCTGAAGAAATGGGAGCTCTGCAGAAGCATTTTAATGAGAGGTGAAGCGAGTTGAAGAAAAGTTTCGTCGGGAGAAAAGTAGTTTAAATAAGAGGCTCGGTGAAGAAGAGCGCAGGTATCAGTGGCAGCAAAATCAGCTCGCCAGTTTAAGTAGGAAACTTGCAGAAAGAGAAAGCAGAGCCAATGGCATCAAGATCACATTGTTAAACTTACCGCCGATCTTGCACAGTCTCAGCGAGAAGCCGAAGAGAGGCAATCAAGAATCAATGACTTCAAGGACAGGGTTCAGCAAAATAAAGATGATAAATTGAAAGCTCTCAACAAAGTCCATGAGCTAAGCATAAAGATGGCTCAACGGGAAGAGGAGGTATAACGTCTCATTTTTCTTTTGTGTCTTTACTTTTAATTACTGCTTTAATTGATTTTGTGTCTACAGATGGGTAAAATTGGGCTTGAAGTTCAGAAACAACTAAAAGTCTTGAGAGAGGAGTTGGCCTCGAGCCGCCAGAGAAGCTCTGAACTGGAAGGTCAGATAGCCGAGGCTAATAGACGGGCTGCTATGGCCATGGAGGAATATAAGAATTCCATCCAATTTCTTGATGAGCATAAGGCAGCCTGCGCCGACGCATTCCAGTATGGTGACAAGAAGATGTGAGCAAAGATCTCTTGGGAGTATCCGGAGTTGAACCTTTCCTTCCTAGAAGCTGAGTATTACGACACTCGAACCCCGGGGACCAAATTATCTGCTGAGGCTGAATACGAGGAAATTTTGGACATCGATCTTGAAACCATTCTAGGTGTCGGCGGAGCTGTGGATCTAGAAGAGAGTCATCACCATGATGTAGAAGAACCCAAGGCTCCTCACTTGGCCACGTTCGAAGTGGGTGAACCAAGTCAATCTCTTCGAACATCGCCAAGGCTGCTCCTGAAGTTGAACCCAAACCCTGATTTCTGAGGGTTATTTTTGTATTTTTGTTTCTTCTACTTGCAACTTTACTGAAACTTACTTAATGAATGAACTTTTCATTTTTCTTCACATGTTCTATTATTTCGGCATCACTTTTTAGACGATCTTTTAGCTCATCTATTGCCTCCTTGCACTTAGCTCATTATGGATGAGCCATATTTTAGAAGAAATAACTTTTAATGGTTCTGCCAAGATTGAACGAATCACCTAGCTTTACTAAGGCTGATTCGATTAAATTTGGTAGGGTATGAAACTATTCAGCGTTGCTAAGAAAGAGGGCATTACTTCGGCTTCGACCAAAGCAGAATGGATGGTTTGGAATGGTCGAAACAGAGGGACCACTTTGGTTGCGGCCGAAGCAAGATGGATAGTTCGGTTTGACCGAAGCAAAAATTTAGTTTGGTCCTTGCTGAAGCAATGAAATAGTCTGAAACTTACCAAGGAAGGTCTCGTTTTCCCTTAGGGCATTTATTTTGTTGTTAATATTTGGTCTTTTTCAATGCGAGTTCGCTTTGCGTATACGTCAGGCACTCGATTGCTATTGGACAGCATCATTTTTCATGGGAGATTTCCTAGGTCTATTCGTATCCCAAAGATTTACAGGTAGTTCTTGGCATTTAAGACTCTTGATTCGAGATCAGAAGGAAATCTTTTGTCCTTCGTTACGGCCTGAAGGGCGTGCTCAACACATCTTGGGATGCACCCAATTTTAACATGGTGCGCGATGTGGCTCCGAGGGTAGTGCAACTGTGGCATTTCAAATTTCAAAGTCCCTCCTTTACTAATGGTGTTCTCAGTTTGTTGCCTATAAAAAGGGGGGAGTTGAAGGTGTCTAAGCACACCCTAAAAACTTTCTTGCTCTGTGAATTTGAGAGAGACTTTTATAGCTTCTTTCTTATTGAGGTCGAGGGTGGTGAGGTTGAATTTTCCTTTTGAGATTTGGCTTGACCCCGATAATTGGGGCGATGGAGAAATTGCTGAAGAGTAAGTAACCCTCAGAGGAGGAGTCTCGGAGGTCATACAGAGAGCGCATGGGGACGGATACAGGGGTCATACGGGGAGCGCACACATATGCTCTTTGTATGGCTCCTTTCACTTGCCATGGGTCCCTACAAACAACTGAAAATGCAATTTTTTAGGGGCCCCTGGTTTCCACAAGCTTTCCTTCATCCTCATTCCATCTTGGCTGAACGCCATGTTGGATCCCTTAGTTCATCCATCCGAGGGTTCATCATCCGGCTTTTAATGAGGAAGAAGGTAAACAGCACTGGGTCGTTGTTTTTGTTCTTGGGCATTGACTAGCAACTCAGTGAACTCAACGGAGCTATCTGATTTCTCTGATTTCTTGGATCGAAAGCGGAAGCAACGTTATCGATCAGAATAGCTAAACCAAGCTTTTAATTTATTTTTTTTATTTTCTGTGCTATAATGCACTTGTAATTCCTCTCAAGAGGTTGTAATCTCTTATTAACAATAAAGAAAGGTTTCTTTTTGTACCTTTGTCTTTTTGATATTCTGTTTTTTCATATCAGGTGTTAATTTCTTTGCTGATGTATTTGTGTCGTCCCAACATAAGAGTCATTTTGTATGTACCCCGCCTTTCAAATGATAGTGCCAGTTCATAATCGTTAGTAACGTTTTAGGCACTTTGCTTTGGTTAGGCATTTTAGCGATATGGTTTCGCTTAGTCCTTGCGGAGAGGGAATTTACCTCTGTTTAGGTTAGGGGGAGGCCTGGGTCGCTCTGTCAATTCTTAATATATACTCGATCATGCCGAAAGATAAAACAAGTCTTACCTTGCTTTGGTGAGGCAAGAAATGACTTGCTCAAATTTGTCAAAGCACAAGGATAAGTCGTTTAAACTTTGCCAAAGTTTAGTAAGGCAGTTCTTTCATGCCAAAATATTGGGAAAATCAATCGGTCTTGCCGAGACTTTGAGAAAATATATTTTACTTGACGCTGCCAAGGTATGGAGAGATCCCTCGGCCCTGCCGAGGCTTAGAGACTATATTTTACTTGGTGCTGTCAAGGTACGGAGAGATCACTTGGCCCTGCCGAGGCTTAAAGAAATTCGTTTGGTCATGCCGAGGTTTGAAAGAATCACTAAGTCATGCCGAGGCTTGAGAGGTTATATTTTACTTAGCGCTGCCAAGGTACGAAGAGATCATCCGGCCCTGCCTAGGTTTGAAGAAATTCACTCGGTCATGCTGAGGCTTGAAAGAATCACTTGGTCGTACTGAGGCTTAAGAGATTATATTTCACTTGGTGCTGCTAAGGTACGAGAGATCATCTGGCCCTGCCGAGGTTTGAAGAAATTCACTCGGTCATGCCGAGGCTTGAAAGAATCACTTAGTCGTGCCGAGGCTTGAGAGATTATATTTTACTTGGCACTACCAAGGAACAAAGGCATCACTCGGCCCTGCCAAGGCTTGAAAAGACTATTGAGCAAAACCTGCTTCTCATTACAGTTTTTGGGAAAAGCAATTGAAACAAGAACATTGCAGACTTTCGAAAGTGAAATTTTGTTGCTGTAAACAGAGCGAGTTTAGTGGAGGCATACTTTACTGATGATATATACGGAGATTATCCGAGCTTCATGTCCTGGGGATAGATTTTCCATTCAGATCTTAAAGTTTGTAAGTGTCGGGCTTGATTACCTCCATGACTTGATAGGGGCCTTCCCAATTTGGAGACAGTTTTTCTTGTTCCAACAGCTTTGAAATAGATGCCTTTCGAAGTACTAAATCGCCAGGAAGGAAGGATTTTCCTTTGAGTCTGGTGGAATGGTAACGGGCTACCCTCTGTTGATAAGCTGCCATTCGGATTCGGGCCTTCTTCCTGATTTCTTCTATCAGATCAAGATTGGTTCAGAGTTGCTCATCATTAGATTCCTTTGAATAACTCTCCACCCGAGGGGAGAGGAGTCCAATCTCCATAAGGATGATAGCTTCCGTACCAAAAGCCATTCTAAATGGAATCTAGCCCTTGGGGATCCTCTCTATGATTCGATAAGCCCACAGCACGTGATGAAGCTTCGCTGCCCATCTGCCTCATGCTTGTTGAGTCGGGCCTTAATTCCTTGCAGAAGGGTCCGGTTGGTTACCTCGGCCTCTCCATTGGCTTAAGGATGTCCAACCGAAGTAAAATGATGAAAGATGTCGTGATCCTCACAAAACTCCTAGAATTTAGGATTGTTGAACTATCTTCCATTGTCGGTGATGATGGTGTGAGGAAGGCCAAATCGACAAATGATAGATCTCCATACGAAGTCCCTAGCCCGAGCCTCGATTATCTGAGCGACTGCTTCGGCCTCGACCCACTTGGTAAAATAGTTGATTGCTACAAATAAGAACTTTTTCTGTCCTGTGGCGAGGGAAAAAGGACCAAGAATGTCCATTCCCCACTTGGCAAAGGGCCAGGCAGATGATACAGGTGTTAGGTGGGCAAAGGGGAGCCTTTGAACATTTGAATATCGTTGGCATGAATCGCAAGCTCGGACAAAGTCATCAGCATCCTTTGCATGGTGGGCCAATAATACCCTTGGCGTAGCACTTTGTGGCACAGAGCTCGGCCACCAAGATGATTACCACATATGCCTTCATGAACCTCTTGAAGAGCATAATCAGCCTATGACGGATGAAGGCATTTAAGTAACGGCATAGAGAAGGATCGCTTATATAGCCAATCATCAAGCAGGACATAGTGAGATGATTGCATCTTCAATTTCCTTGCTTCCTTTCTATCAGCGGGGAGCGGCTCTTCTTTGAGATACTTGAGCATAGGGTCTAACCAGGATGGTTTAGCATCAATCTATATTATTTGATCAGCATTAGCAATGCTGGACTTTTCCAGGACTTTCAAGTGGAACTTTTGCTCAAGATCCATTGAGTACGTGGTCACCATACGGGATAAAAGTTTGGCACACGCATTCTCAGCCCTTGGGATCTGAATAACTTTAAATTCAGCAAAGCAGGTGGACAGATCGTGCACCTTTTGAGGAGACCGAATCATGTTCGGCTCTCTAGCTTCAAACTCTCCTCGCACCTAGCCAGCTATCAACTGAGAGTCGGTGTAGGCATTCAGCCTTTCAACTTTGAGCTCATGGGCGATGCGAAGTCCAGCGAGCAGAGCTTCATACTCTACTTCATTGTTGGAGGCTGAGAATGAGAAACGGATGCTATACTCAAAGGTTATCCCCTCTGGGCTAGTGAGGACCAAGTCAGCACCAGAACCGCTTGCATTGGAGGATCCGTCGGCATGGAGCAGCCATAGGGCACTGGGCCTTGGTTGCTCGGGAGTGTCCGGAGTGGAACCATCTTCAGGTATGGTGCACTCAAGAAGAAAATCCGCCAGGACCTATGCCTTGATGGCCGGACGAGGCTGATATTGAACATCATGCTCACTCAATTCAATAGCCCATTTGGTCATTCTTCCCGATGTCTTTGGACGATGGATAATTGATTTGATTGGCTGGTCGGTTAGAACTATCACAGTGTGTACTTAGAAATATGGTCTCAACTTTTGGATTGATGTTATCAGAGCCAACACCATCTTTTTGAATCAGTATACCTTGTCTCAGCATCTCGAAGCAATTTACTAACATAATAGATCGGCTTTTGAATTTTGCTTTCCTCTTTGACCAACACAGAGCTGATAACACCCTCAAGACCGCTAGGTACAAATACAGCATCTCTCCCGGCCTCGGGCTACTAAGGAGAGGTGGTGAGCCAAGGTATTTTTTAAGATCCTTGAAAGATTTCTGACAGTCCGAGGTCCATTGGAAGTTCTTGGCCGACCGAAGCACTTTGAAAAAGGGCAAACACCTCTTGGCCGACCAAGCAACAAAATAATTGAGGGCTGTTATCCTTCCAGTAAGATGTTGTACCTCCTTGATCGACCCTGGAGGCATCATCTGCTGCAGGGCCTTGATTTTTTGTGGATTCACCTCAATACCTCATTGAGAGACCATGAAACCAAAGAACTTTTCATAGTTAACTCCGAAAGCATATTTAGTTGGGTTAAGTTTCATCTGATACTTCCAAAGTGTTATGAAACATTTTGTGAGGTCTTTAATATGCTAGAATGCCTCTCTACTCTTTATCAGCATGTCATCAATGTACACCTCCATGTTCTGATCGATTTGCTTTTGAAAACTTTATTGATCAGCCTTTGGTAGGTTGCACCTGCATTTTTTAAACCGAAAGGCATAATCCGATAGCAATAAATACCTCGGTCGATGATGAAAGCAGTCTTTTCTTCATCTTCGAGCGCCATTCAAATCTGGTTGTAGCCCGAATAAGCATCCATGAAAGTCAGCATCTGGTGGCCCAAGGTTGAATCCACAAGTTGATCAATTTGAGGAAGAGGAAAGCTGTCCTTCGGGCAGGCCTTATTGAGATCACTGAAGTCGATGCAGATCCTCCATTTGCCATTTGATTTCTTTACCATAACAACATTCACCAGCCAGTCAGGATAGTTCACTTTCCGAATGAAGTTGGCTTTAATGAGCTTATCTACACTTCTTCCTCGATAGCCTTTTGACGATCGAGGGCAAAGCTTCTCTTCTTCTGCTTGATTGGCCAAAACATCTCGTCCACGTTGAGGCGGTGGACCAGGACATCCAGGTTGATTCCAGGTATGTTCGAAGCGGACTAGGCAAAAACATCGACATTCCTTCAAAGGAACTCGACCAAATCTTACCGAGGCTTTCCCTTCAGCTGTGATCCGACCCTTATGGTTCTGTCGGGCCAAGCTTCATTGATTGGTACTTCTTCCAACTCCTCGGCTGGCTCTCCTAATTGCTCGGCAAAGTCCTTCCGAGCATCCAGCTCGTCCACTTCGGGCTTCTTGGACTGAAGGTCAGCAACAAAGTAGTACCGAGCCACAATTTAACTTCCTCGGACAACCCCCACTCTCCATTCGGTGAAAAACTTCATGGCCATATGAGGAATGAAAATGATAGCTTTGAGGGATATTTGCCCTGGCCTGCCGAGGATGGCATTGTAAGGGGACCGAAGCTTGATCACAAGAAAATCCATAAGTGTAGTAGCTACACTGGGCCAAGTATCTGCTCGAACTGTCAAGGTGATAACTCCCTCGGGGACTATGGCATCGCCCGTAAAACCCACTAGAGTGGATTCTATGGCCCAAAGGCTTTCCATCCGCAATTTCAATCTCACAAAGGCATCAAAATATAAAACATTAACAGAGCTTCCACTATCAATCAAAATATGGTGTACATCGTAGCCGTTCATATTTAGGGATACAACTAAGGCATCATCATGGGGGTACTGTACTTCCCGGAGATCCTCATCGGAAAAAGAAAGCTCATCAACTCGAGTCCTCTTTGATGGATTCTCCTCCTCACCCAGCCAGGTTGACAAAGAGCCGACCGCTGCTATCATATTGACATTGCTAATGATCGAGGGATTCGGTGGAGGGAGTTGGCGAGGCTTGGGTTGGCGATCTCCTTCATTGTTCGGCTCGGGGGCCCTCCTGAATTGGTCTAATCTGCCCCATCAGATGAGTTGCTCGATCTTGTTCCAGAGCTGCAAGCATTTCTCAATGTCATGCCCATGATCTCGATGGAAGTGATAGTACTTGGTCATATCCCTCCGAGCCACATTGCCCCGAAGAGAAAGAAGTCAAAGAATTTGGCGCTCGATTTCCATCAAGATTTGCGCCCTTGGCACGATGAGGGGGGTGTATCGATCGAACCTTCAAGCCAGACTCTGGGTTCGATCTCGAGGTAGCGGTGGAGGAGCTCTTTGGCGATGAGGTGGGTTTGCACGATGGAAGGATCAATGTTCTTCCAAGCCTTTTGCCTCCTTCTTCGATTGCTCAGCTTGGGCCGAACTTCGTGACTCTTCAACCATGGCATACTTATCCACCAAGGCCATCATATCAAAAAGGCCCTTCGGATAATTGACTTCCAAAGCTATGTAGAATTTTTCTTCCTTCAACACTCCTCTCGCCAAAGCAGACATGGCCACCTCATGATTGAGGTGGTCGACCTCCAAAAGGACTGTGTTGAAGCGGCCGAGGTAGTTTGTCAGAGATTTTCCCTTTCGTAGCTTGACTTCATAGAGAAAATCAGATCTCCGCCATTGGCGACGGCTGTTGACGAACTGGCTGATGAATAAGCAGCTCAGCTCGTTGAAAGAAACAATGGAACCTGGCTTCAGGTTGTTAAACCAGGTTCTAGCAGATCCTCTAAGAGTAGAGGGGAAGGCTCGGCACAGAATCACATCTGATGCTCCATGAAATATTATGATGGATCTGAAACTGCTCAGGTGATCGTCGGGATCAGTAGATCCATGATACGGCTCGATGGTGGGGAGCTTGACATGAGGAGGGATCACTTCCCGCATGATCTCCTTAGAGAAAGAGATGCCCTGCTCCGCCTTTAGCTGGGACGAAGGGGCTTGCCTAGTAGCATCCAGCTCCTGACGCTACTCCCGATGCATTCCTGCATTTGCTGCCTAATCTCTTCATCCATAGTGGTAGGAGGGACTGGTCGAGGGGAGGATGGCAGTGGCATCGAATCTTGGGAAGACACTGGAGAGAAAGAATGAGCTCATCGAGATTTAGACGGGCTCTTCCCTTCAGCCTACTGTGGTGCTAGTCTGGCCCTTGTGGGTCGATGAAGATGATTCGCGGCCCCAAGCAAATTGCAAGAAGAAATTGCCAGCAGAATGGGGCGGCGACCTTCTCATGGAGTTGTGGAGCAGGGATAGCTGGGCAAAAAGCTCCATGGATCCCCTGGACTAGCTGGGTCAGAGCATAGACTTGCTGAACCAGCGTAGCAAACTAGTCCTGCGTTACTGCAGTCGCCGGTGGTGAAGGGGTCTCGGTTGGCGGTGGTAGCGGAGGTGCTACACTATTGATTAGATCAGGCCTTTAAGAGGCGGTCTGATCGCAAGCATCAGAAGTGGCTCTCTTCCAATTGGCCATTAGAGGATTCTTCTTCTGACTTGAACCTTGCCTCCTGGATTACAAGTTTACGAGACTTGAGGCCCTTTCTCTAGCGCCAATCTGTTGCTGCAGAAATCCATTCTCCAACTTGGGTGCAGTCTGGCTTTGGATCTAGATGCCAATTGCTCAGTTGGATGAAACCTGCAAGACAGCCCTCATGCAGAGAGTATCGGAGGTGGCCCTTTGCGGAAGACCCTCCGATGCCCAAGTCAGTGGAGATTCACAGCAAGCAGATGTGAGGAGAAGGCTCTCACAAAGAATCCCTCAAGAAAAATGGCCTCTCGAGAGCTCAGAGCTCTACTTGAGCTTTAATGGAGTTTTCAGTCAGAGTGTCAGTGAAAGCATACCTGAGAAACTTTAGGAAAAGGGTATTTATAGGCGATCACCTAATTCCTTGGAGGCATCACGAGGGGTCCAAAACCATTCAGATTCGAATCAGATTCGAATCAAGTTTGCTATGAGGCCGGTAGTATCAGTATCTAGTTAGTTAGAGAATCGACGACTAGGAGAGCGGTTGATGCTCTGAGATTCGGTGATTCCATAGGCCCTAGGCCACTTTCGATATTATTTGCATAATTTCTCGCTTGAGATCTTGTTAAACTATCACGAATTTGAACTCTTCCATGCTTGGTTCCGTAGAGGTGTTTGAATGCCTCGGTATGGCCAAGGCATAAAAATAGCTCGATTCTGCCGAAGCATTTGAATGCTTCGGTCTGGCCAAGGCAAGAGGTTAGTTTAGTCCGACCGAAGCATAAGATTTGGCCGAAGCATATAATATTTCGGTGCCGTCGGATATATGAGGATAGAATGCCTCGGTTCTGCCGAAGCATACGAATATCTCGATCCGGCCGGGATTAGAGGATAGCTCGGGCCGTAAGAATGGTTCGGAACAATTCAGTCTAAGGATGGCTTGGTCCTGCCAAGGATGGTTCGGCTTTGCCGAAGGTGGTTCAGCTTTATTGTTTTCTAGATATGACAGCTGGCTGATCGAATATCGAGAGTGGTCTTGACCTTTTTGTCGTGTGTACAAGCGTTGGCGCAATGATAATTTAATCCCTCAAAATTCTACAGTTTGATATTTTTTATGTTTACTCCAACTTCCACTGTCCAATTTGCATTCCAATTCCATCTCTCTTGTGCAATTTTAATTAAAAGACAGGTATGCTTCAAATATCCAGTACCTAAATTTGAAATTAAACACAGGACAATCAGCAAGCTTTTCTGAATCTTAGATTTCTAGATTTCTTTCCTATACATAAATTAGAAACTTCTCATATGATACTGATATGATATAATATCAGTATGCAAGATTAGTATTAGATATCTAAGTTATGGATTTGAAGTATTTCAATCATATGATCCATACCTACAATTACAGAGCATCCAAGAAATGGGTTAATCATGAGAAGGAAATGATTGACATTTTGCATGGTGTAGGCCAACTGTTATCGTAATTTTTATTAGGCGTGCTTCTTGGCTGAATTTCAGCCCTTGCGCTGAAATTAGCATCTAAATGAAAGACAATTTAAACATTGTATTTTCCTTTAGCTTCATGTAGCTAATAGATATTTCTTTTCAACCACTTAATATATTTTATATGCAAATATGGCTTGGCTGTATTTCTCATCTTGGTCAGGTAGGTTGATAAACATCTAAATGTCCTAGCATGGTTAGATATTTCAGTGTTTATGCTTGAATTTTTAGCTGTAAGAAGGCAAAATCTAGTAAGTTGTTGGAACTTTCCAATGCTAGCGCACTTAATTGTGTAAAGCCAATTTTTTTCCCTTTTCATTTATTTATTAATCTTTTTGGCATTTCCAAAATTTGTGATTATGAACATGGTAGTTTCATGCGGAAAATCGCCTGTTTGTTTAGCTTTGGAGTCTTTTTTTTTTTTTTATGATTTTTAATGTACAGTTACATGAAATAGTTGCATCTAGGAATTCATGAATGCCTACATATTCCCATGCTCTGTTACATTTATTAATTAGACACTACCATGTTTTGTCAAAAGTCAACAGTCATTGTGCTTTACTTCTTTATTAAAATAGTTGTATTGCAGTTGAAGACAGAGCAAGTCTGTCATTCACTTGTGTAGGGCATGCTTCTTTTGCCTAGAGAAGGCCCTTCAGTGAAACTCATGATTTAGTGCCTCGTTTGTGGTAGGTCAATGCACTTACAATGCATCAATTAATGGTAGAACACTTGCATTCTGATGTCTTCTAACTAAATGGACAAGCTGCCTGCCTTTTTTCCTGAGGATTCTCAAACTATAAAAGTGGTCTTTTACAGACACCATGCATATTCCATATCAAAATCCATTTTATATTCTCACAATCCGCAACTCAGCGTAGTTTCTTGGAGAAGAGATGTCTTATCTTTGATGACCTTATTGTAAATGTTCAACATTTTCCCTCCATCTGTTTCTTCTTACTCTTAATCTTATATTATTCATTAGCTATATCTTTATCCTGGTGTTGTATATTTTGTATACTTGACCTCAACCTCCACCCACCCCCCCCTCCCCCCCCCCCCTCCTTTCCCTTTTTTTAACATGAAAGGCTTGCTTTTCACATTCTATATAACTTTTATATGTATTTAACCATCAAAATAATAATATCTTGCAGCCTTGCATCTCATTGCTTTTAGCAATTTGATAGAAGTTTATATTTACTTTATAATTTATATTTTTATAAATTACTCCTAATATTATATATAAGTAATCTAATTTCACTCAATGTCTATAATTAAAGCTAAACAATAAAAATATAAATTTTCTTTTTAACATTTATTAAATTTTATTTTTATTGATAAAATTATATTTTTAAAATGTTTACTTTCCTTATATTTTGAAAAATAGTTAGTAATATTATATATTTGTCACAAAATTAGGAGAGAAGTAGAACAATAAGTATTAGATAAAATTTTTATTCTTATGCTCAAGATTAATGTCATGGGACACTAGTAATACTTTTTTTGTTCCAAATATCTTTTAGTTTTATTATTAGTTTGTATAGATGGTGAGTTCATTTGGTGGTGAGCTCAATATTTAGAATAGTATCGATAACATTGACATCCTTCATGCTT
Organism: Calamus simplicifolius; assembly: GCA_900491605.1. Taxonomy (NCBI): domain Eukaryota; kingdom Viridiplantae; phylum Streptophyta; class Magnoliopsida; order Arecales; family Arecaceae; genus Calamus; species Calamus simplicifolius. Next base: position 198,829 of record UESW01005054.1, read on the forward strand.
GAGTTTATGCAAGCAATACTATAATCATGAGTAGCATCGTGCTAGTTGCATGATAACAAAGCATTCTTTTTCTCTTAATGAGAACATGCTATAATCATTTACAGGAACATGCTATAATCGTTTACATAGAACATGCTATAATCGTTTACTATATGCTTAATTTAAATTATTTATATCTAACTTATTATTTTATATGAACATCAAAAAGCAATAATTTTAGCTTCTTCAATCTTTTATATCTTACATAATTCTTTTAATACATTCTACTATTTTGATGTGTAATATATTGGAGGAAATCAAAAATAATTATTATTATCATCGCCATAATCAGAAGCACCGTGGGCAAATGTGGTGCAAAAAATGACGTGCTGATGCGGCCTATTATGCCTGGTGTGCAAGGATCTTGTAATATGGACTTATATGTCAGCATATTTAATGAGGACCTTCTCTATGATTTAATGTAATAAAAGTGTTACACTCTTGTAATAATAATTGTCAGGTTTCATTATTGGTTGGTTAGATCACATAAGAGGAGAAGGGACTCCATTCCCTATGGTAGCAGTTCGAAGTAGAACTCGTATCCCCTGATAGTTTGGCTTTGCCTAGGTTAAAAAAATGTCCTAGATGCAACAAGAATCGGGTACCATAGCCATTTTCAGCGGTTATTATGTGGGGAAGGCACACTCTTTGTTGTTGGACTAATCGCTACACCTCATTAATAATGGTTGTTAAATAGTCCAAATAATTTTATGACAACAGGGTGAGGGATTAGAGCTGATCATGACTAATTAATTCGTCTGTCTACCGTGTCAAGGTCTGCCTGACCTTGACGTGTATGCTAAGGAGCCCTGGAATCATGGAAGTAAGTTTAGATCGATCATTTTTTATGTACTTCAATATTATTTATCTTGATCCTGGATGCTTTTCTTGCCATATGTTATGAATATGCTGCAGAGCCCTGGAATCTTGGAAGTAAGTTTAGAGTTATAATATGGATCATTTTCATTTTTATGTACTTACTTCATTATTTATCTTGATACTGGATGCTTTTCTTGCCATATGTTATACTTATGAACATGCACGCAGTTCAATTCATGTACGGAAAGAATAGAGATGCCTTCTACTGCTTTACCCGAGTGACTCGCTCGGGCGCCTCCGATGGCAGGTTCTTACGTGGTGCCGGCAATGCAAATGGCAAGGCAAAGGTCAACGCACCTATATCTATTGGAATGGTACTGCTATTGGGTAGAAGTTAACTGAAAGAAGAAGTTTTGGCCACTTTTTGGATAATGCGTGAATACCGTCTTCTTTGATTCTCCCGTTGATGATCAAGACAAGGAAATGGTTATTTATGATTCAGGAAAGGGCTTGCGCATAAGCGATGATCATCAATTCTCATGTGTCAATGATCTTTCTGCTGTATCTACTGTGAATCAGCAACAACAACGAAAGCGAAAAAGAGATGATCAACTCCACTGCAGCGAGATCGAGATGGCTACTGAATATTCTGTGAAGGCGACGGTCATATCCAGTTATCATAACATGCATTCAGTTGCACCATCATCTTGCTTTGTCGACGATGATGAAAGATGCACAAGGTATTGTTGGAACTCTAAACCAAATTGCCTTACTGTGGAATTTCATCAAGTTCGGATTTTTACTTCCTTGAAGAATTAAAAGTCTTTAGATTGAATTAAATTGTCTTGAAAAATGTAACGGTTTATTTAATACAGCTGTTTGAACTTATGTCTCTTAGACTTCTCTTGTAACGACTATATCAGCTAAGTTGTTTCTGCCAAATATGGGAAGATGAAAAAAAAGAAAAAACAGAGTGTGTCTCCTTCTTATGATTCCTTTCCATGAAAGATATATGAGATCTTGAGCCTGCAGGTATTGGGCATGTCAACTGCAAACGACAATGGTGGCATCCGCACCAGCAGCATAGTAGTGATGATGACCAACAGCAACAGAAGATGAGGATAGTAAGTGATGGGCCAGTTGACCCAATGAAAATTAAAATTTTTTGAACGGCCCCAAAGGCCGACATCTTCAAAACCGATGGCCCCAAAGGCCGACGGCTCCAAAGACCAACGGCCCCAAAGGCCGACACCTCCAAGGCGTCCAAGACCGACGGCCCCAAAGGCTGACGGCTCTAAAGGCTGACGACTCCAAGACCGACGGCTCCATGACCGACGGCCCAAGACCGGCACCTCCAAGACCGACGGCCCCAAAGGCCGACACCTCCAAGACCGATGGCCCCAAAGGCCGACGGCTCCAAGGCCGACGGCTCCAAAGACCGACGGCCCCAATGGCCGACGGCTCCAAGACCAGCACCTCCAAGACCAGCACCTCCAAGGCCGGCACCTCCAAGACCGACGGCCCAAGACCGGCAGCTCCAAGATCGGCACCTCCAAGATCGACGGCCCCAAAGGCCGACACCTCTAAGACCGACGGCCCCAAAGGCCGACGGCTTTAAGACCGACGGCCCCAAAGGCCAACGGCTCCAAGACCGACGGCCCCAAAAGCCGACACCCGACACCCGACGGCTCCAAGACCGACGGCCCCAAAGGCCGACGGCCCCAAGACAGTCGGCCCCAAAGGCCGACACCTCCAAGACCGGCACCTCCAAGGCCGGCACCTCCAAGACCAGCACCTCCAAGGCCGGCACCTCTAAGACCGACGGCCCCAAAGACCGACGGCTCCAAGACCGACGGCCCCAAAGGCCGACGCCCGACGGCCCCAAAGGCCGACACCTTCAAAGACCGATGGCTCCAAAGGCCGACGGCTCCAAGACCGACGGCCCCAAAGGCCGACACCTCCAAGGCGTCCCAGACCGACGGCCCCAAAGGCCGACGGCTCCAAGACCGATGGCCCCAAAGGCCGACATCTCCAAGACCGACGGCCCCAAAGGCTGACACCTCCAAGACCGACGGCTCCAAGACCGATGGCCCCAAAGCCCGACACCTCCAAGTCCAACGGCTCCAAGGCCGACGCCTCCAAGGATGGCACCTCCAAGCGAGGCGGCCCCGGCATCCTCCCAGGCGGCCCCGGCATCTTCCCATCCGGCCCCGGCGTGTCCAAGCTAGGCGGCTCCGGCGCTTCCCAGGCGGCCCCGGCATCTCCCAGACGGCCCCGGTTCCCAGCCGACCCCGACACTTCCTAGCCGGCCCCCTACACCTCCAAGCCAGGCGGCCTCGGCATCTTCCCAAGCGGCCCGGCAACTTCCTAGCCGGCCCCCTACATCTCCAAGCAGGTCGGCCCCGACACTTCCTCCACGTCTCAAGTCCCGTCGAGTCGGCCAAGGCCATCCCCGGCGTCTCCAGTCCCGCCGAGTCGGCCAAGGCCATCCTAGGCCGGCCCGACTCGGCCCCGGCATCTCCAATCCCGCCGAGTCAGCCAAGGCCATCCCCGACCGGCCCGACTCGGCCCCGGCGTCTCCAGTCCCGCCGAGTCGGCCAAGGCCATCCCAGGCGGCCCGACTCGGCCCCGCGTCTCCAGTCCCGTCGAGTCGGCCAAGGCCATCCCCGGCCGGCCCAACTCGGCCCCGGCATCTCCAGTCCCGCCGAGTCGGCCAAGGCCATCCCCGGCCGGCCCGACTCGGCCCCAGCATCTCCCGTTCCCACCAGATCAGCCCCAGCATGGCCCTATCAGTTCAAGGCGCCATCTCTGACGCGCGCCGCCCAACAGCCTCGCTGCTGATGGGACGTAACCCACTAACCAGCCCAGATTCACGCAAGGGCTCTGCAGATCTTCTGACTCACGCAATCCCACGTGATCATACCAGGGTCAACCCCTATAAAAAAGGTGAATCCACTCATCAAACAGGTATTTGCGATAACCCCCAAAATCGCCATCTCAACTCTCAAAGGGATTCCTCCTCTGGGAGACCCCTCTTTTCCACACAAAACAGGGCTCATTCGAGCCCTTCTTCAGCTGTGACCTCAGTCACTAACTTGGCCGTCGGAGGGTCCTGCTGAAGACCCCCTCCGGTCCCAGGACTTCTTTGCAGGCACCCCGACGAAGCAAGGATTCGAGAAGCACCTCCGTTCCCGACGTCCAGGAGAGGTGATCGAGCGTCATTAGTAAGTACAAACGATGGTTGGAGTATTGGCACCTTCATCGTTGGTCATAATGATCATCTACAGCAACAGGAGTTGAGAATAGTTGGTACAGATAAAGGCAACAGCACCAATCCTCATATTTTTTGTGACAGCAATAATCTACATGAGCAAGAGGGAATCAACAGTGGATGGGACGACACTATTATCGTATATGACGAAGATTTGATAAAAGAAGTAATGGAGCTACTGGCTTAAGAGCGTTTCAACGACATTACATCATTTTATATATATTATTTGTCCATTTTTTTTGTAAAAAAGAGTTTATAGATACATTTTTACTTGAATTGAGATAATGTATCCCAGTGAAAGGGAAATTTTTGCAATTATACACCTGTACGTTAGAAAGTATCAATACATGCCTTCTTTTTATTTATTTCCTGTTCTGCATGAGTTATTTTAGAAGACTTATTTGAATATATGAGACTTGATTTGTTTGTAGTGATAGTTAGCATGTGGATCATTCACAAGGTGGTGAAAAGGTTCAGTTTAAGAAAAGCAGATACCCCTTAATAGATGATAAATATATCAACTTGGTGCTTGTTACTTCTGCTGTTTCTGAAGATAACCCCTCAATGCCATTTCTGATGAAGCATTATTGGCAGAACCAAGAGACATAAACACTCTGTTATTGTGGTATTACAAGCTGATTCCTTCCTGCCATGCCCAAGTTGAAGTGCTGGCCAGTTACTGAGCTATAATTCTCTGGTCAGATTTGCTCTAATGGATTCATATTTGTTAGTGTTTTATTTTGAAGACATCTTTTCATGGTATCAGCCTCATGGCCTACCAACAATTGTAGAAGCCACCAACATCAGGGGAGGACTCAGAAACATTTAAGCAGTTCTCTTGTGATGTTGCATCAGTAGGGTAGACTGAGAATAACTTCACAACTATATATATGATTACAGAATAATTATCCAATAAGTCTTGCACATCTGTAATGCAAGCTTGACTATGAGTCTAAATTATTTCTTGGCACAATGTGCTCCTCCTAAACTTGGAGACGCACCATTATTAACTCCATCGAGAATCTCCCGCAAAGAGGGGGACTGCAGCACTTGTGATTTTTATAGTATACGCTTGAATATTATATTGTGAGCACTAACATACTAGAAGTATTTTCTTCGGGAAAAAGGCTTTGAGATTAATTTTGAAATGAACCGGGAGCTTCTGGAACTCCTTTGCCATTCAAGTTTTAGGCTGATGGAAGAAACTATTGCATACTTTGGTTAATAGGAGTTTGATATGGCAGTGAACAATCATCCAAGTAACTTCTTTTGATATGTAGACTGTTATCAGCCTCAAAATACTTTTCTTTTATATGGTGCTAATTAAAGAACTTCTCTAAACAGTACATAAATCTAAAAGATGTACTCAAGTACCAAAAAAGTGTATTTTATTCACTAAAATGGAGCGTATACCAACTGATTGCAATGTATGGAAGGTGAGAGGCGGCTACATCAAAGGTTATGAGTAGCAGAGAAAAGAAGGGGAGGAGCAACTCCTGTAGTCCTGTTGAAGCAATAACAAGGCCAATGCACCAAACCTGCAAAATTATCTGGCACAGGGTCCACCGCTCTTCATTTAAACTGTCACAACTCAAAATGTGTTCAGATACCTGTCATCGAGAATAGAGGTTGTCTGGATGGTAAATTCACATAACGGCGGCTATCTGTTGAGGACTTATTTATCCTCAACAATTCAACATGCCCTGATAATTTGAGGACCTTACTTCTGCTCATTGGGCATTATGAACTCAGTCACGGCCAATAGATCCATGGAAACATGGCCAGAATTGATTGCTTTTCTTTCCTCCTCTTTTTTTTTTTTTTTCCTTAAGGGTATTTGGTTGGTATTAATTCATTTTAGTTACTTAAAATTATCAAATAAAATTATGTTTAGTAATTAGATGTAATAATTAACCAAGATGATACTATTTCATTCCGAAAAATTGAAGGTCATCAATACAAACCATAGTAACTTTATTCTTACCCGAAAGATTAAAAATATCTATATTATCAAAATCCGAAAAACTCAAATTACACTCTTGATTTATATATAAATATTTAATAATATATAATCTAATTATTTATTCAATATATACTTAGTAAATATTATATTTAATATTATATTTATAATAATACTAACACATATAATACAACATATTATATTAATATTAATATTTAAATTATTAATATTTATTATCTTTTTGCATATTAAATTATTATATTTAAATAATATAAATATTATGTTTAACTAGTAGGGATAATTACATATTTGGAGATCTTAATTAAGTCCTTATCCTTTTTTTAAATTGAGTATCTGAACTCATGTAAATTTTTTAATTAAGTATATTTTTTGATGGTTGTTAAATATCACTTTACCACATGACCATCATCAATGATGATTTGAGTTTACTTTTTTTTATCATTTGTTTTTTTTTGTACAGACCGGCGATCACACAAGTCTGGTGTGAGTCAACCCAGATACATCAGAATATAAAATATACGACAAAACATGAGGGCAGGGGTCATCTCTACTCCATATCCTATAGCCCATATGCTGAGCCACAGCAGCAGCCGTCCAGTCCGCCGCCGAATTGGCTTCACGAAAAACATAACAAATTTGGGCAGTATCCACTTCCTGAAGCATAGACCATATATCCCTGAGAATCAGATTAGAGGATGCTTCGAGAATACTCTCCTTTCGCAACCACTGAATAACTGTCATGGAATCGCCTTCAATCACTAGTATCTGGGCTCGAAGAGTCTGAGAAGCATAAGAAATATCTGTCCAAGCAGCATAAAGCTCGGACATAGGGATAGAAGAATCCAGGGAGCCAAATCCTCTAGCCGCCAGCATATCACCCTGAGGCCACGAATAATGAAGGCCGAACCAGCCAATCTACCACGGACACTCCCATCAAAGTTGATTTTGACAAACCCTGGAGGAGGGGGCTCCCAGGAAATAAAAACCGTATGACGGTTCACTGTCGAAACAGCAGGGGAACCCCAGAGGCCAGAGATGTCATAACCAACCGATAGAGTAGCACGGGCACAATCAGCGGATAAGGATCTGATCTTCCTCACAAGCCGCTGAGGAGATATAAAGTCCTCAGAAAATATGATCTGGTTCCTAGATAACCAAATCTGATAGGCCGTGGCCGCTCAAAGACCCCGAGTATGCTGAGAAGCCATCCGAAGATCTTGAAAAAAGAGAGGACGAGGGGAACCAAAAGCATCCACTCTATAAGCATAGCCCACCAGGTGCCATATCTGACTAGCTCTAGGACATATGAAGATCGCATGGTCTATAGACTCACCCTCCAAAGCACACAGAGGGCAGGTCGGCTGGATAGAGATACCCCTACGAGAGAGCAGGGCACATGTCGGAAGGCAGTCCCAAAGAAGCTTCCATAGAAAGAGCTGAACCCTAGGAAGAGTGGGGAGCGACCATATCCAAGCAGCATCCTTCGTTACCTGGGGCTGAGGCCTGAAGATCTTCATCAAGTCCCTGAAAGGGGCCCTAGAGAGGGAGGATCGCTGCCATAGCCTAACATCAGCCGAAGGACCAGAGATAAGAGGAATGGATAAAATCTGCTGCGAGAGTTCCTTTCCAAACAGACTGGTCACCAAAGGGGTATGCCAGGAGGGGGGATCAAATGAGATTAAATCCTTAACCCTCAAATCGGTGGAAACATCAGTACTGAAAAATGAGGGCCATCGGGATAGAGAGAGCTCAGAAATCCAAGAATCCTGAATAGCGTCAATAGGATGACCATCACCAATCATCCAAGAGGTATTCTTCATGATGGAGTCTTCAAACTGGCAGACCTCCTTCCAAAAGGAAGAGCACCCCCGAGGCGGCATTATATACTCTCCAGCCTTCCAATCACCATATCTCGCTCGCATAACGGAGCTCCAAAGACATTGCGGCTCCAGGAGGAAACAAGAAGCATGTCTGGCCAATAAAGCTTGACGCCTTACCTTCAGGGGTGGGATCCCGAGACCTCCTTCTTGAATTGGCATACATATAATGTCCCAAGATAAGAGATGAATACCATGACCGTCTTGCATAGATGCCCATAAGAAATCTCTAAAGCATCTCTTGATCCTCCTTAAGCAAGTAGTTGGGATAGCCACATTCGACAGCATATAGAGCGGAAGGGATGAAAGAACCGACCGGACAATGATAACCCTAGACATCATAGATAAGCCAGTAACATGCCAACCATCGATACGCTGGCGGACCCGCCTCTCAAGATCCGTAAAGTCAGCACAACGAGGTCGTCTATCAGTCATGGGGATTCCCAAATACATAAATCGATCGGTCTGAGTAGAGATTCCCAACCGATTGATGATAACTTTCCTGATGGATCTGGAAGCCTTCGGGCTGAAGCAGATAGAGGACTTCTGAAGGTTGACCTTCTGACCCGAAGCCTGACAATAACACTGAATAATGGAATCAAAGGATGCCGCATTATCAATAGAGGCCTGACCCAGGAGGATACAGTCATCAGCAAACAAAAGATGAGAGATGGAAGGGCACTCATCCCCCATCTTGAATGGGACAATTCTCTGGTATTGCTGAGCCTGATGGAAAGCACGAGAAAGATCATCCACAGCAAATATGAACAAGAGGGGGGATAAAGGGCACCCTTGGCGTAATCCCACAGAGGAATGGAAGAACTCAGTCAGTCCCCCATTGATGATCAGAGAGAAAGAAGGCCTATGGATGCAAGCCATCACCCACTCAATAAATGTCTCATCAAAACCGAACTCCTGAAGGGAACGATACAAGAAGGTCCAGCTCAATCTGTCATAAGCTCTCTCCATATCAAGCTTGACAGCCATAAGGAAACTTCTGGCAGGGGCTTTATGGAGATCATGCATAAACTCCTGAGTGATGAGAACATTGTCCGAAATAGACCGTCCTCTGATAAACGCCCTTGTTCCTCTGAAATGAGATGGGGAATCACTGCCCGGAGGCGACTGGCTAAGAGACGGGCACAAATCTTGTACAAAGTAGTACATAGACTGATAGGCCTAAAATGTTGAGGAAGAGAAGCATCCGAGTGCTTGGAAACAAGAGTAATAAGAGTTCTATTCCAATCCTCAGGAATGTTCTTAGATTGGAAAACAAATTGTATAGCCTGAACCACCTCCTGCCCGATAATATCCCAGTAGTAACGGAAAAAAGAAAGGCGGAAATCCATCCGGCCCCGGGGCCTTATCTGGACCGAGCTCCCAAACGGCCTGGCGAACCTCCTCCGCATAAATAGGCCTGACAAGTCTGGCGTTATCCGAAGAGGACACCTTCCTGGAATCAGATACTGGAATAACCGAAGCTCCATCACCACTAGAATCAGACCATCTAGACTGGAAGAAATGGAGAAGCTGGGACCGATAGAATGAATATCATCTTGATAATTCTCCTCAGCATCAGCTAACCTCCGAATCCTGTTAGCTGCTCGTCGCTTCAGAGTAGCCTGATGGAAGAACCTGGTATTACGGTCCCCTTCCTTGATCCACTGAACCCTGGATCTCTGCCTCCAATATAACTCCTGCTGGCGAAGAAGGGAATGATGCCGAGCAAGGTTCTCTCGCAACAAGGAGAGATCAGAATCCAACAGAAAACCATCCTGGTCCTCCTTCGACTAAAGGCCACATATAACAGCTTCAGCCTGCTCAACTTGCCTGACCATATCCCGACCTCCAGTCTGTTCCATCTAGAAAGTCTACGTCTGGCCAACATAAGACGGCGAGATAACCTATAGGCAGCATGACCCCTAATAGGAAGATGCCAATCTGAGAGATGATAGTTTGGGCAGCAGAATGGACCATCCAGAATCGTTCGAATTTGAACTGTTTCCTCTGCTGTGAATCAGCCTCCAAGGAAATCAAAATAGGACAATGATCCGAGGCGATCATGGGGAGGTGAGTAACATAGACAGCATGGTACATATGCAGCCATTGAGCAGTGGCTAAAGCTCTATCAATTCTCTCTCATACCCGCGCTGTCCCCTGCCGGTTATTACACCAAGTAAATTGGGGCCCCGAGTACCCCAGATCCATCAGCCCAGAAGACCCGATAAATGACCTGAATTCAGTAATATCAGCAGAGCTGGTGACTCTTCTACCCCCTCTCTTCTCACTGGCCTCGGTAATACAATTGAAGTCACCAGCAATGATAGAAGGAATCCCTTAGCAAGAAGGGAAGTCAGCTCAGCCCAAAGAGTCCGCCTCTCTCGGTAGTCCGTACTGGCATAGACTGCCGATAGCAACCAGGGGGCAGAAGTCCCTTCAGAAACAACAAGGCCAATCTGCTGATTACAATGATGAAATGCATCAATCGTGACAGCAGAGTCATGCCAAATAGCCAAAATGCCTCCAGACAGACCCTCAGCCTCAACCGTATAAGAAGACCAGGACCGGGCAATCTGCCTCTGAAACTGCACCAAACTGTCTCCCGACAACCTGGTTTCTAACAGGACACATATATCAAAATTATGAAGCTGTATCAATCTACCAAAAGAGGAACGGAATGAGGGCTTATTCGCACCTCTAACATTCCAAATTAGGATCTTCATATTATTATTTGGAGGTAGTTGGGACCGCCACCTGGTCCTCTAACATCAAACTATCCGAATGGTGCCCTGCGGATCCCGATCCATCCACATCATTCTGAATTGAGCAATCTTGCAGGACCTTTGGGTCAGCAACAATATTAGATGACCCCTGGCCCAAAAGCACTGCAGAAGGTGGCTCACTCACTCGGTCTACAAGACTCTCTGAGATGACCATCACCTCCTCCCGACCAGATACCTGGCCACAAGAGGGCAGGGGCAATCCATGTGAAGAAGGAATGAAATCCACTCTACAGTTGACCATTTTGCCCTTGCCTTTCCTTTTCGCTTATCCAGTTTGGGGATAGACTGGGAGGCAGGCAATCAGCTGGTCTCGCCCACTTGAGGGGGCCCGAGACCATAACACAATTCTCCTCATGGCCAACATCATTGGAAACCAAATCCAAAGATGCAAATGGATTATCAGTAACCAAAGATTGCGGCTTCACAGATTTAGAGGATCCAATTAGTTTAGCTTGCAATTTCTCCGTTTCAGCCTTCTTAAAACCGGTACGGCCTTGGAAAACCGGCATGGCCACCAGAGGGGAAGAATCCATCTCCCCTTCCTCCGAAACCAGCACATTCTTTCCTTTTTCTGGGCCCTTCAAGCCAACAGCCACCTGGAGACCTGGCTCGGCCACAGAAACATCACCAAACTTCCCTCCAACCAGTGCTTGCTGGATTGAATAAACTTCACAAAACCAGGGGGCAGCGATGACTCAGCTTTGACGGAACCTTCCAACCCTCCTTCTGGCTCAAATCCGTTGCAATCGGCCAAGGGAATGAACTGGGAACAGAGGCATTAGATGAAGGCTTGCCCATAGAAGAAGCTGGCTTACCCGGTGGAGCAACAGGAGACCTTCGTTGACGAACCGCTGCCATCCACGGCCCAAAGATGAAGCTGCCGACTGCATCATCTTTCTCTGACATGGCCTCCTCCGTGCAAGGACCATCCAAATGCAAGGATCCGCATTTCGGACAGAATCCTTCGAAAGCCTCAAAGGCAAATTGCTGCCAGAAGGGTCCCCAAAGCCCCTGGACCCTGGTCCCAGGCCGGAGAGGGCAGTGAAGATCGACTCTGACCGCCACTCTAGCGTAACCTCCCCTGTTCTTGGCCAAAGTCGCAGCGTCTGCACAGAAAAAGGACCCTGCTTGCTTCGAGATTGCTCTGAGAGTGTCCACCTTCCAGAACTCCATAGGAAGGTTGGGCAACCTCATCCAAACCAGCGCCGATGAAATGGAATTCTTGGCCGGGAAGAATTCTGGATGCTAGGCTTCAGTCGCTATTATCTGTCCGTTGATCACCCATGGCCGATTGAGGACCATTTCACAGGTCGCCGGATCTTCAAAACGGAAGATGCAGCAGCGAAACGCCAAAGAAACAGGGACGATAGCTCCAGAAATCCCAGCGCGTCTAAATTCTCGGATGTAAGCTTCGATCAGCACCCACTTGATGAACGAATGGGCCAGAACAGCACAGTGCTGCCACCCTGCCATCTCCTCTTGCAGCTCCTACTCCGAAATCCGCACGACCTCCGGAAATCTGGCCTCCAAGCTCGCCACCTCTGCCAGAGAGGGGGATGAGGAAACCCAGGCAAACCCATTCTCTGAAACCCGACTCCTGGACGTCCGATCCGCCATACTCCCATTGAGTATATGAACTTATAAAAGTTTTTAATTGGGTAAATTAACTTATAAAAGTTTTTCCAATCAAATACAAAGAACATGGCAAAGGATTACGAGGGCTATCCATTAACACTATTTAATATTTAGTTCTAAATAGTACAACCAAATAACCTTTGCGGAGTTGCATAGCTTTTGAAGAAAAGCTTTTTTTAAAGAAATGTATTAGTAACACATCAAAAAGTTTATAACATAAAAAAAAGAGGTAGGTACTTGAAGTATAATTTCTCATTAATTCATTTGCTACCGGTCGAACAATTAAAAAATTACTATTTTACCACTTAACCTTTTATGCATATGATTTTTTTATGCACAAATAAATAATAGTTCTCCTTTAGGTTATTATGTATAAAATTTTATATAAAAAAATTTAGTTGATTGATTTGTCTTGCATTTACAAAAAATACTAGCTAGATTTAAATGAGTATATTTAATTAAATTTGTTTATGAGTTGGTATGCTCAATTAAAAAACTTTTACGAGTTAATATACTTAATTAGAAAATAAATAAATCTAAGTTATTGTTGACAGTCGTTATGTGGTCCTTCTAGTCATCATTGATGACTTTTAAAAATATACTTAATTAAAATACTTATATAAGATGATATATTTAATTGCAAAGAAATAGTATAAATAATCAATTAAAAATCCAAAATAAATTGATGTACTCATAAGTAATTATTCCTAAATAATATTATTTATTTTATGAATATTATTTAATATAAAAATAATCTAATTTATAATATATATTAAATATCTTATATTATTTAAATATTATTAAATATATATGATTGGATATTTATATATTATATATTATGTTGGACTTGGCTATATTCATATGCTGCTAAATCCAAATCTATTTCCCATCATTAGATCCGCTCCAAGCTAAAATGCCAATCATTAACCACTATTAGATCCTTTACAAAAATATATGATAAAATAAATAAAAAATGAATAAGCAATAAATAAAAATATGATGGAAGTAAACCCTAATTATTTGAGAGCGATGATAAACATTCATCCTAAAAAAAAATATTAATGTACTCAGAATAAACAGCTTGCTTGAACTAATAAATACTTAGTTTGGATATAGTAAATAAAAATGTTAAGAAATAAACAAAAACTATTGGACATGTGGTGTATCCTAAAAAAAGATGTGCATTTATAAAGATAGGATAATGGGACACACAATCAATACCTATACAATATGTGTTTAACCTCAACATACTTCATTCCTTAGAGTGCATAATACACAGCATCTTTAATCAAATAGTTTTCATTTATTCTTGCAATGTTTATGTTTATCACTTAAACGAGGTGTTTATTAGTTTACACTAGTATTTATCTTGAATATGTTAGTGTTTATTTAATGAGATAAGTATTTAGAATTAGTATTTACTTCCATAATATTTATAATTTTTTCTTTATTTATGTTTATTTTTTTATCTATTTATGTTTATTTATCAAATATTTTTTAAGTAGTTAATCGATGGATTTATAGCATAGGGGCACCTAGTAGGTGTATTCAAGAATCATATAATAACAAGAATCATGATCACATCAAATCTTATATGAACTTTATAAATCAAACAAGCTTGGTAATAATTCAAAATTGCTCTTTCCTCTAGTTAATTTTTAATCTCTCCATTTTTTAATTTCCTCTCTTCTCATGTATTCTTTAATAAAGTGGGAGGACATGGCACTCCCCCCTCCAAAATTCAAGAAAAGAAAAAAAAGAAGAAAAATTCTATGCTACCTTTCTTAATGGAAGCAAAGTATATGGCACTAAAATACCTAGTAATAATTAAGGGAACATAAAGGAATATATTCCACACTAAACTCATTTAAAGTTACTTTTACAAGACCATAACTAACATTTTCATAGTAAAAAACAATTACAAAGGAAAAATACCTTCAAAATGTCCAATAGAAATGAAAAAAAAAAAGGTTCACTTCTAGCCACCAACCAATCTATGAATCTTCATGTCACTAATGAGGTGGGTTGCAAAAAGTATAATCACGTCTGACTTATTGGCCCTGGTTAGCCTTCTAAGAATAATGACTTGAGCCACTTGTCAGCATCCTTCTTGTTTTAGAGTTTTTATCTTTGTAAAATTAAGATGTGGTAAAAATTGGACTAGCCTATATAATGATGACATATGGCAGGATCATAAGGTAGCATAATATGGCCAATCAAATCACTACATGTATCCTTTCAAAAAAAAACTCCCAATTAAGAAAGACTTTTATCAATGCTACCAATCAGTCCAGAACAAGTCCCACTAAAAGCACTGATCAGTTTGAATCAGAGTTCATCACCCTAGTTGAAAGAGATTCTATAGCCCTATTTAGAAAGAAATTCACCAAAAATACCTCCCTATCCGAGGATTTAGTTCATTCAAGCTATCCACCAATGAGTAACCTAATCCAAAAGACTCTTCTATAATGCCTATATAAGAAGCTTTAGACCTTTTAGATAAACAAGATTTAAGCCTAAGCATCTAAAACTTAAAGAGCTAACTGAAGGAATTCTAGGTCCTCTTCCACTTTATAAGCTAAGTTGGTCATAGGAGATCCCTCCTAAGAAAATCTTTGGACCTCTTTTGTACTTCTTTCTCTCTTGGAGGGGTGAGCATACAAATTGGTTGGAGTGTTCTACCATTCAAGTTGACATATAGAAACTAGTTTTGGATGTTAATGGATTGGAGTCGTCTATAGGAAGCAAGTAGGAGCACCCAACTATACCATACAAGAGAAGATATAAAGAAGCAAGCAATGCATAAGTAGGTATGAGCCATGTTCAAGTTAGCTCTTAAAACTCTATAGGGGATCTACCAATTCAAATCCCCTACCAATGATAGTGGTAACCTAGTATCAATTTAACATCCTTCTGCAATGCATTGACAATAACTATCTTAATCCAAAACTTGGTTTCCTAACAACTACTTTTAGAGACCAACTAGATGCTGAGCAAAGGGCTCACAAAAGTTGTCAATAGTTACCTACCTTAATTTGAAATTGTTGAGGAGACTCAAGTCTCTCAAAATCAACAAATTAGGTCGGAATGTCAAGAGGGCCGACCTAAGGAAGAACCTCAAAATTGGATATCATTATAGAACGAATACTCTAGCTTAAAGACCCCTATGATCAACCGATGTTAAATAGATTAGCAACCAAAGAAGAAAAACCAAAGGATCAAAGTGGCCATGGAGCACATATGAGGCAGAAGGTAGACCAATTAAATAAACTCAACCTCTTCAAGGAGCTGTTGTTCACCAAAGAGAACAATTAAGCCTTTACTCCATAAACTTAAGATGCCTCAATTGGAGCCATACGATGGGATTTTAGACCCCATCGACCATTTGGAGGGTTTTAAAGCTCTCATGCTATTGCACAATGCCTTAAATACCATTATGTGCAGAGCTTATGTAGTAACTTTAAAAAAGACTGCTCATACATGGTATTCAAGCTTAACACCTACTTCTATTAGTTTTTTCAAACAGTTGAGCTAGTAGTTCATCAATCACTTCATTAGTAGTTGAAAGTATAGGAAGACTTCTACAAGCTTAATGTTGGCCAAGCAAAAGAAGGATAAGTTATTGAGAGACTATGTCTAACAATTCACTTTTGAAACCCTGGAAGCTTGAGATATTGATCCTTTAATAGTCATCATGACCTTTATAAGTAGCTCGAGGAATATTAGATTCAGCGTTTCCTTGATAACACACTCCCCGAAGGAACTCATCAAGTTATTGGCCCAATCTAAAAAGTATACATAACATCTTGAGATTAGCCAAAATTTTAGGACCAACCAATGCTCACAGGAGTTGTTAGACTCAGTCTAAGTTGATTTGCACCAGATGCAGACAAATCACTATGGTCATATAAAAGAAACACAAAAGAAGCCAACCATAATTCAATCGTGCTACTTTTGTGACTTGAGCATATAGTTGAGTTCAACCTTCAAAATGGGAAGAAGTGATGTAGTATGAGTTGAGCTAGCCTATCTGATAGTGACATATAGCAAGATCAGAAGATGATACAATATAGCCAAGCAAATCACTACATGTATCCTTTTAAGATAGAAAGTCCCAATTAGAAGAAACCTCCACAATAGCCGTTCATTAATTTAGAATAAGTCTTACCAAGACACTACTATTTGAGCAAGATTCCACCATCCTATTTGTAAGAGGCTCTGTAGCCTTATTAAAAAGGACTCCAACAAAAGCACCATTTTATACAAGGATTTAGTTTATTTGATCCCTCCATCAATGAGTGTTATAATCCAAAAAAGACTCTTTTAAAATGCCTACATAAGTAGCTCTAGACTTTTTGGAAGGGTTTGGTTCATAAAATCATTAAAGATTCCCAGCAATGTTTTAGTAGTAATATTATCTTGCTCTATTTGGTTTAGCATATCTAGGAATATTGGTAGGGATCTAACATTACTTTGGCAGTTTGATAGCCTTCAAGGGCCTAGTAATGTTACATTGTTGGCTAGTGGTAATATTTGTTTCTCACATTACCCCTTGAAACAAAACACGTTCATAATAAGATAATTTTAATATTAATATAAATAGAAAATATTATTTTATTAAATTATATATAATAATTAATTATTTTAATATAATTATATTTATAAAATTATTATAATTGTTGATTTGTGTATATTAAATATAATATAAAAATAAAATATTAAATCTACCATATAAAATCTTTTTACTAAAATAATAATTAATAATACTATTAATTTATTATTATTATTATATATATTATATTTATTTATAATATAATAAATAGAATATATTATGATATAACATATATTTAATTAATAATAATATTTTGTAATATTTAATTGTATTAAATAATTATAATAATTATATTCTATTTTATAATATATTTTATTACTATATGATTTTATATTTTATATATATACTTATTATGTTTGAAAATATTACACTACTTTGGTTTTATTTTATTTTAGAATATAAAAATATTTTTAAAATTTTAACATATTTTTAATATATTAATATAAAATATCTAGCAATTTGATTATTGATGAGGGGTAAAATCATCATTGCATTGTTGACCACTCACATCGGCATAGGGTCGCGCCCAGTCCAAATGCCCTGCTTGCCAGCTGGCCTGTTGGCGCGACATTCTAGCAACGAGCGTCTCGTCGTAACGAAGAAAGAGAACAAAAGGGAAAAAGGGCCACATCATGTGCGTGGGTTCTCCCAAGGGCCCCCTCATTAATATCCGTCAAATCAATAAGCTGGAGCATTCAATGGTGCAGAAACGGTCATAATGACTTGGCCAGCATTTAATAGAATAAAAGAGAAGAGAAAGCATACTTCGGCCAACATGTCTCAGCAAATATACTTCAGCCAAAATGCCTCGGCAAATATACTTCGGCCAACATGCCTCGGCAATATACTTCGGCCAACATACCTCGGCACTCTAGCTCGATTTCCACAGCCGCGCTGACCTTCGCACCAATGCAATTATGGCCTCATAAAGGCCATGTGCATCCACATGCTTTAAGGCATTTAATGCCCTATTTCCTTCCATCATTAAGGCATTTATGGCTGCCACATTGCCCCTTTGGCACCTTTTGCGTAAAGAAGAATGGCGTGAGTTCTTGACTCCATGCTTCACAAAAGTCCG
The DNA here is from genome assembly GCA_900491605.1 of Calamus simplicifolius. Classification (NCBI taxonomy): domain Eukaryota; kingdom Viridiplantae; phylum Streptophyta; class Magnoliopsida; order Arecales; family Arecaceae; genus Calamus; species Calamus simplicifolius. Next base: position 216,924 of record UESW01005054.1, read on the forward strand.
ACTCGACCACATTATACTTCGGCAGGTTCGGCCAACCTTATGCCTCGGCAACCCGAGCTATTCTTATGCTTATGCCATCAAGGCCAGACCATTCCTCGGCCATTCGATCCGAGCTACTTCAGACCTCTGCGGAATCTGGCGCGGGAGAGTTCAAATTCACTGTAACAGAATAAGATTCTAAACAAGGAATCATGCCAAGACGTGGCCTAGGACCTACAATAGTGGCCTAGGGACCACGCAGCCACTGAGTCTCGAGCCATCGGCCAGCTCTCCCGCCTCCCAGCCGTCGATCTTCTAACTAACCAGATACGGATCCTACCAGCCCTGTAACAACCTGATTCGAATTCGTTTCGAATCCCAACAACTTTCAGACCTCATCCAGAGCACGTCCAAGAAGTCAGGTGACCGCCTATAAATACTACCGCCCTTAAGCCTCTCAGGTACGGCTATTCTACGCCCATTTTTCATTCACGGTTCTCACACTCCGCCATGAGAGCTCGGAGGAACTCTTCCTGGGGGATCCTTCTCCCCATATTTGTTGATTGCTGGTCTCCACTGACTTGGGCGTCAGAGGGTCTTCCACAGAGGGCCACCCCAATGCATCTCGCGTGAGGACTGTCTTGCAAGTCCGCCCAGGAGGGAGCCCACGCTGCATCCCGATCGCGCCCGAGCCGGAGGACAGATTTCAGCAATAACAGATTGGCGCTAGAGGAAGGGCCTCAAGTCCCATTAAACTTGAAGAAAGGAGACAAGGATCTCGATCTGGAAGAGAACCTCTCCAATGGCTAATCGGAGAAGGGCAACTTCTGAAACCCAGGACCAGTTCGCCACACTGGTCCAGCAGGTCCAGGCCCTGACTCGTCTGGTTCAGGAGCGCCTTGCAGCTCCCCATCCAGTTATAGCTACCCCTGCTCCATGCCTCCCCGAAGAGGCTGCAGCTCCTCTTTCTCCAGCCACTTCTTCTTCTGGTCCGCATGGAGTTGCGGACCCCCCATATCGACCTAAGGAGGCTAGACCAGTCCCGCAAGGGGGCTGCGTCAAGGATCTTCCCAGATCTCGGTGGGCCCGATCCATCTCTCGATCCTCTCGTCATGACTCAACGCCGTCTCCACCCTTCTCCCTGCCTTGGCACAACAGATCGGCTTCCATAGCCGTGCTATGCGCACCAAGGCATTTATGGCCTCATAAATGTCATGTGCATCTACCTGCATTTAATGCCTTATCTCCTTCCATCATTAAGGCATTTATGGCTGCCGTTGCCCCCCTAGGCACCTTTTGCGTGAGGAAGGATGGTGTCATAAAGCCAAGACAAGGAGTTCTTGACTCCATGCTTCATAGAAGTCCGATGGCCAGCTTCAGCCTCAGCCAGTGGGCCTACCACCACCAGAGAGTTCCCACATGCGGGACCCTGTTCGGATGGCCTTCGGCGTAGAAGCTGTCATCCTCGTGGAGATAGGACCCCTCCGCGGATGCTATCACACCTCCAGAGTCAAAGGGAAATCTTTTCGTCGGTGATCTTTCCTCTGGAGAGCATCCATCTCCAACCGCTGAAGCAATGGAAAGCTGGTCCAACTAGGAAGGCCCCTATCAAGTGACGGAAGTCATCGGACCTGGCACTTACAAGCTTCAGGATCTGAATGGGAAATCCATTCCTCGGACGTGGAATTTAGACAACTCCGCAGATATCATCAGTAGGGTACTCCTTCTACGGGCCCGCCTCGTTAATTTTTTTTATTGGCATATTGCTTTTATGATTTATGGCATGGTCACCACAATCACTTCTC
>UESW01005054.1:220484-314115 GCA_900491605.1 Calamus simplicifolius
ACACACCAAGCACTTGGCCACATACTGAGCAATCTCCCTCTTCATACCTTTCCACCAAAAATTTTCCTTTAAGTCTCTGTACATCTTAGTGCCACCTGGATGCACAGTATAGGGAGAGTAGTGAGCCTCTTTCAAAATTTCAGCCTTTAGCTCTTCACTGTTTGGCACACAAAGTCTTCCTTCAAATTTCAGGGATCCATCCTCCATTATATAAAATTCATTCTGAACTCCTGATTGTACTACTTCTTTAATCCTTTGTAGATCTGGATCTTCCATCTGGGAGGACTTGATTCTGTCAACTAAGGTTGGTTGGAGTACAAGTGCTGCAATAAGTCCATCAGACTGCTGTACTCTCAGACCAACCTCCCACTTCTCCAGATCTCTCAATACGTGAGGCTGGGAGGTAATCATAGCAGCTAACTCAGAAGAGGATTTTCTGCTCAAGGCATCAGCTACTACATTGGCCTTCCCAGGATGATACTGTAGATTCAGGTCATAATCCTTCAATAGTTCCAACCACCTCCTCTGCCTTAAATTCAGCTCCTTCTGTGTGAAAATGTATTTTAACTCTTATGATCTGTATACACATCACACGACACTCCATATAGATAATGCCGCCAAATCTTAAGAGCAAAAACCACAGCAGCCAATTCCAGGTCATGAGTAGGATAATTTTGCTCATAAGGTTTCAGTTGTCTGGAGGCATAAGCTATCACTCTTTCATTCTGCATCAAAACACATCCCAATCCTTTTCGAGAGGCATCAGTGTATATAGTGAAACCTTCAGATCCCGTTGGAAGAACAAGAATGGGAGCTGACACCAGGCGCTGCTTTAACTCCTGAAAACTTTCCTCACACTCTACTGTCCAGTCAAACTTCACTCGCTTTTGGGTTAAGCGAGTTAGGGGTAGAGCAATGCGAGAAAAATTCTCCACAAATTTTCGGTAATACCCGGCCAATCCCAAGAAGCTTCTGATTTCTGCCACATTGGTAGGTCGGCTCCAGTTAGTGATAGCTTCAATCTTTTTCGGGTCCACAGATACACCATCTTTAGAGATTATATGACCCAAGAAAGATACTTGATCCAACCAAAATTCACACTTCTTCAGCTTGGCATAAAGCTTCTTCTCTTGCAGAATCTGTAGCACAATTCTCAGGTGGTCCTCATGCTCCTTATGGCTCTTGGAATATATCAGAATATCATCAATGAAAACCACCACAAACTGATCCAGATATGGTTTAAAAATTCTGTTCATTAAGTCCATGAATGCTGCTGGGGCATTAGTTAACCCAAACGGCATCACCAAGAACTCATAGTGGCCATATCTGGTTCTAAATGCTGTCTTTGGTACATCTCCTTCTTTGACTTTAAGCTGATGGTACCCGGACCTAAGATCAATCTTTGAGAATATCCGGGCTCCTTGAAGTTGATCAAACAAGTCGTCAATCCTTGGCAGAGGATACTTATTTCGCACTGTTACTTTATTGATTCCCCGATAATCAATGCAGAGTCGAAGACTGCCATCCTTCTTCTTAACAAATAGACTGGAGCACCCCAAGGAGAAGCACTGGGTCTAATAAATCCTCGGTCTAGGAGCTCTTGCAGTTGATCCTTCAGTTCTTTTAGCTCAGGGGCCATACGATAAGGGGCCTTTGATATAGGCCCAGTTCCAGGAACTAGATCAATAGAGAACTCGACTTCCCGATCAGGAGGTAAATTAGTCAAATCCTCAGGGAAGACATCTGGAAATTCTCGAGCTATGGGAATATCCTCCAACTTGGTCTCTTCTTGCTGAAGGTCCTTGACTACAGCAAGAAATCCTTGACCACCACTCATCAAATACTTTCCAGCCTGCATCGCTGATATGAACACTGAGGCTAGGTGTTATGACCACCATAAAACTGAATTCAGGCTGGCTTGGAATTTTGAAGTTGACAGTCTTCCTGAAGCAGTCTACTGAAGCATGATTGGAGCCAACCAATCCATTCCAAGGATAACATCGAAAAACTTTAGTGGAAGGACAATGAGATCAGCATTCAACCTCCTATTCTCCAAGATAATTGGGCAAGATTTGCATACTGTGTCAACTTTCATAACATCTCCATTTGGAAGCGCAATATGCAGCTCTTGCTCTAGAGGAATAGGTGTCAATGATGCATTCTTGTCAAGATAGATATCAGATATGAAAGAATGCGTAGCACCCGGGTCAATTAAAGTTTGAGCGTAAGCAGTTCCTACTTTAATCATTCCTGTCATAAGTGTAGTTTGTTTTAACATTAAGGATTGCACCTACTTTAATTAACTGTCAATGCATTGCACTAGATAAGACTGTAATACTAGATATAACATTAAAGGGTATACCTGTCACCACAGAATTAGATGCGGCAGCGTCCTGCTGAGTGAGGTTGAAGACCCTCCCTGGGTCTTCGGTGGCTGCTGCTGCTGTTGCTGGCTCGTTCCTTGACTTGAAGAAGGCTGATGTTCCTTCCGAAAGGGACATGTAGCAATCTTGTGATCAGTTTTCCACAACAAAGCAGGCACCAGTCACTTTGCGGCAAGGCTTCCCAGGGTGGGAGTTACCACAATGAATGCAACGAGTCTCCTTATTCTGTGGTTCAGCTGGAGCCTGATGTGCACCCTTTTTCTTGGCCTGAGCAGAGGGTTGGCCAGAAGTAGGCCCTTTTCTCTTCTTTAGCTCCCAATCCTTTTGAACAGCATTCATATCCCTCTCAATCACCAAGGCCTTATTCACTACAGCACTGAAGGTGAGGAGCTCAAATGCATTGACCGCTTGCTCAGTCTGGGTCGCAGTCCTCAGTGAATCTGGTGACCTTGGCTATTTCATTGTCACAATATTTGGAGCAAAACGGGCCAGCCTGGTGAATTCGGCTTCATACTGGGCCACAGAAAGATCCTTTTGCTCCAACTTAATAAACTCTGATTCCATCTGTCTCTGTACACTCCTGGGGAAGTATTTGTCAAAGAATATCTCCTAAACTCTCCCCAGAAATAATCTGTCCATTCCGACGCTGCTCCTCCACTAACCACCAATCATAGCTTCTCCCTGGAGAAGATAGGTGGCAAATCTGATCCGCTCCATATCCTGACTACCATGGGCCATAAAAGCCTTCTCCATGTCTCGCACCCACCGTTCAGCATCAACAGGGTTGGTGGATCCGAGAAAGGGGCAGGGGCAAATTTCTTGAAGTCTGCAAAGCTACGGCCAATCCCTACCCAGGATTGAGATGGAGTAGGCTGGGTCTGTGGAGTAGTAGGGTTGGGCTGAGTCTGTGGAATAGGAGGGGCAGGCTGTGTCTGCGGAGTAGTGTGTGTGGGCTGAGCAGTCAAAGCCTGTAAAATCTGGTGCTGCAAGTCCCGCATCGACTGCATACCCGAGAGAACCTGAAGCATCTCGGTCTGGGGTTGCTGCTGACCAGTCTCAACTGAATTAGGAGGGGCAGCAGCTTCGGTGGCTTCTAGTCCTCCTGGTTGGTCAGCATTACCAACCTGGGAACTCTCATCATTTTGTCGACTTCTAGTGCGACGTGCCATTCTTATCTCCTGATAAATTAGTTGTAATTAATATCACTGTAAACATTATTTGTTAGGCTTTCAAAGCATAATTTCTGAGATTCCTTTAATTTATAATTTGTCTCTATGTCACTCTAGTGTTTTACCTAAAGTGTCATCATGTGTATGTCCCTAATGTCATAACTTCGCTCTGATACCACTAAAGCTGTCACGCCCCAGACCCAAAAATTTGGGCTAGGGTGACAACCCGCCGCATGCCGGCATGCAAGGCGTCTTGAACTTATCACATAAATCAATATAAAGCAAATTCCATATCCATGATTTGTTACAAACCAGAATTATCAGTCTTGGGCTATCTGCCCTACAAATAAATCTGAACTAAATCAAAATGATAAAACTAAGTCTTCTTAATAGAAAACTCCTTCTATCTCAATTATCCATCTTCATTCCTGAGGCTCTGAAAAACATTATGAGAATTTTATGAGCTCACACTCAATAAGTAAGCCTAATATAATTTCAAAATTTCATTTATCAGGCTATCATTAGGTTCATGTCATCAGATCAATTAGCTTAATTCAATAACAATTACATTGTTTATACTGTCATTATTTATGTATCTCTACATTACATATCATGTGTAGCCCTCTTAAACATCCCCTAAGAGGAAGGGTCCTGGTACCAGTGTCTGTCATCTGTCATCTGTCATGTACACATCATGTGTAGCCCTCTTAAACATCCCCTAAGAGGAAGGGTCTGGTACCAGTGTCTGTCATCTGTCATCTGTCATGTACACATCATGTGTAGCCCTCTTAAACATCCCTGAGGAAGGGTCTGGTACCAGTGTCTGTCATCTGTCATGTGATAATGTGATAATCTGTCATGTGTGAATCTGTCATGTGAGAACCGAGGTGACACATAAAGTTTTACTGTCATTATCATGATTACATATTATCATAGTAATAACATGATTTTGCCAAATTAACATAATTATATTTAACTGTAATTTCACAGTTCACAAATTAATAAAATATAATACTTGACTTACTTACCACAGTACACGAATTTCACTTGATAACCCAGCTAATTGGACTCCTGGGAACCTACATAATCATTTTTCATTATTAAATTCCTAAAATCGAATTATAAATAATTCTTAAATCCTACCAAATCACTTCACGGGCCCAACTTTGGGCTTGAATATCTCTCAATGTATACACCCAAATAGGGAAATAAAATTATTCCCAGAAACTAGAATAAATCCTGATTCGGGCCATATTTTATTTTATCATTCTCGGCCCGATACAAGGCCCAAAACGCTGCTCAAACTGGGCTCAGAAACGGCCCAACAGGGCCCAAACATTAACGGCCCAGCGGCCTATTAATTTAATCAACCCAGCTCCTCTGTTTCAAACGAAACAGAGGAGCCGAGATTTGTGCCGGCGGCCAGGGCCGCCGCCGGCCAATTGAAGGCGGTCCGGCCGCCGTTGGCCGGACCGTGGCCGGTCGCCGCCGCGGCCATCCTCCCCCATGCTCTATCTCTCATCAATTTGGACTTTAACTCACCTCTCTATTCCCTTGCGGCGGCTCGAAATCACGCCGGCGGCTTTGCCGGCCCAATTCGGGGCGGTCCGGCCTCCGGTGGCCGGGCCAGAGCCGGCCACCGCCGTGGCCGGCCTCCCCTCTCCTCCCTTCCCTTTAATTTCATCATTTTCTTCTTAATCACCCGCGGCTTACGGATGACGCCGACGGCACGGCCGGCCACCATGGCCGGCCGGACCTCCACCGGACGCACGCCCGGCTCCGGTGGAGGTCTCCGACCAAGGCCCAGGCCCGGCGAGGCGGCGAGCACGCCGCCGGGCCCGAACCAAGAGTCGGACCGCCGGTCGGTTTTCACAGGTATCTTTCTCCCTCCTCCGCCCATCTCTCTCTCTCTGTTCTCCGGCACCCCACCGGACGCCGCCCCCGGTGCCGGTGGGGTCGTCGGCCGGGGCTCAGGCCCGGCGAGGCGGCGGGCACGCCGCCGGGCCTGAACCAATCTCACGGAGAAGAGAAGGGGAGAGCTGGGTTCTGTAACCCGGCTCTTCCCTCCTCTTCGATTCCTTTTTTTTTTTTTTTACTTTCTCTCTCTCAATCCTTCTCTCTCATGCATGGATAGGGGACTTACCAGAGACAGGCACGCTGAGGAAGAAGTCCGCACGAGGAGATGATGAGAAGGGGGCATCCACGTATGGTGGGAAGGAGGGTTCTACACCATCTTTTATAGGCATTGTAGAGTTCGCCAAATCAAGGGACTCTGTAATTAGATATACTTGAAATTTAAATATCTAAAGTCTATCATATCATCTGATCATGTGATAACTCTCACGAGCAATTAAGATATATCTGGAATTCAATTATCTGGAGTCTATCATCTGACCTCGTGATAATTCTCACGGGCAATTGCGAAATCTAGGGGATTACAGAGGGTCTTCCGCAGAGGGCCACCCCCAACGCCTCTCGCGTGAGGACTATCTTGCAGGTCCGCCCCGGAGGGAGCCCACGCTGCAGCCCGATCGCGCCCGAGCCGGAGGACGGATTTCAGCGGCAACAGATTGGCGCTAGAGGAAGGGCCTCAAGTCCCATTAAACTTGAAAAAAGGAGACAAGGATCTCGATCTGAAAGAGAACCTCTCCAATGGCTAATCGGAGAAGGGCAACTTCTGAAGCCCAGGACCGGGTTGCCTCCCAGAGACCCGATCTGATGAGTATCATGGCACTGCCGCTGCCACCAGCTGAGACTCCGTCGCCACCAGCTGTCCCAGTGACCCAGGACCCGTTTGCCACATTGGTCCAGCAGGTCCAGGCCCTGACCCGTCTAGTTCAGGAGCGCCATACAACTCCCCATCCAGTTGTAGCTACCCCTGCTCCATGCCTCCCAAAAGAGGCCGCAGCTCCTCTTTCTCCAGCCACTTCTTCTGGTCCGCATGGAGTTGCGGACCCCTCATGTCGACCTAAGGAGGCCAGACTAGTCCCGCAAGGGGGCTGCGACAGAGATCCCCCCAGATCTCGGCGAGCCCGATTCATCTCTCCGCCACGACTCGACGCCATCTCCACCTTCTCTTTGCCTTGGCACAACAGATCGGCTTCCATAGCGGCGCTATGCGCACCAAGGCGTTTATGGCCTCATAAAGGCCATGTGCATCTACCTGCATTTAATGCCTTATCTCCTTCCATCATTAAGGCATTTATGGCTGCCGCGTTGCCCCCTAGGCACCTTTTGCATGAGGAAGGATGGCGTCATAAAGCCAAGACAAGGAGTTCTTGACTCCATGCTTCACAGAAGTCCAACGTCCAGCTTCAACCTCGGCCAGTGGATCTACCGCACCGCACAGAGAGTCCCCACAGGCGAGACCCCGTTACGGATGGCCTTCGGCGTAGAAGCTGTCATCCCTGTGGAGATAGGACCCCCCTATCCGCGGATGCTATCATGCCTCCAGAGTCAAAGAGAGATCCTTCTCGCCCGGCGACCCCGTTCTCCGGAAAGCATCTGTCTCCAACCGCTGGAGCAAAGAAAAAGGCCCCTACCAAGTGGCGGAGATCATTGGACCGGGAACCTACAAGCTGCAAGATCTAAACGGAAAGTCTGTCCCCTGGACGTGGAACTCGGACAATCTTCGTAAGTATTATCAATAGGGTATGTCCTCTATAAGTCCATTTTGATATGCCTTATTATACCTTCCTATCGGCACGTATTTTCGTAATTTGCAACTTGAATCATCACACATTATGTTGCCAAATATTACGAAAAGAAACAGGTGCTGCTCACCAATCCTCGGCACGACCGAGCTGCCTATTTGCACAGGAAATCTCCGAACCTCGGCAGGGCCGAGCAACAATCTCCGAACCTTGGCAGGGCCAAGTAAAATATTCTCCGAACCTCGGTAGGGCCGAGCAACGAATCTTCGAACCTTGGCAGGGCCAAGTAAAATATTTTTCCGAACCTCGGCAGGGCCGAACAACAAATCTCCGAACCTTGGCAGGGCCAAGTAAAATATTTCTCCGAACCTCGGCAGGGCCGAGCAACAATCTCCGACCTTGGCAGGGCCAAGTAAAATATTTCTCCGAACCTCGGCAGGGCCGAGCAACAAATCTCTGAACCTTGGCAGGGCCAAGTAAAATATTTCTCCGAACCTCGGCAGGGCCGAGCAACAAGTCTCCGAACCTTGGCAGCGCCAAGTAAAATATAATCTTGAAGGCTTGGCAATGCCGAGTAATTTATTTGGAAGCCTCGGTTACAACCGAGTGGCATCTTGGAAGGCTCGGCAACACCGAGTATTTTATTATTTGAAGCCTCGGTTACAACCGAGTGGCATCTTGGAAGGCTCGGCAACACCGAGTATTTTATTATTTGAAGCCTCGGTTACAACCGAGTGGCATCTTGGAAGGCTCGGCAACACCGAGTATTTTATTATTTGAAGCCTCGGTTACAACCGAGTAGCATCTTGGAAGGCTCGGCAACACCGAGTATTTATTATTTGAAAGCCTCGGTTACAACCGAGTAGCATCTTGGAAGGCTCGGCAACACCGAGTAATTATTATTTGAAGCCTCGGTCACAACCGAGTGGCAATTAATATTTGAAGCCTCAGTTACAACCGAGTAGCATCTTGGAAGGCTCGGCAACACCGAGTAATTTATTATTTGAAGCCTCGGTCACAACCGAGTGGCAATTAATATTTGAAGCCTCGGTTACAACCGAGTAGCATCTTGGAAGGCTCGGCAACACCGAGTATTTTATTATTTGAAGCCTCGGTTACAATCGAGTAGCATCTTGAGAAGGCTCGGCAACAACCGAGTAATATTTCTAAAGGCTCGGTTTGAGCATCGGCCAAAGACCGCTGAAGGCTCGGCAACAACCGAGTAATAAATTCATCCATTCGTGTCTCCGTACCTGGCAGCGCCAAGTAAAATATAATCTTGAAGGCTCGGCTTAACGGTCTCCGAACCTTGGCTGAAGAGAGCTTATTTGAAGCCTCGGTCACAACTGAGTAGCAACTCGGCAGAGTAATTTATTATTTGTCGGTTACAACCGAGTAGCATCTTGAGAAGGCTCGGCAACAACCGAGTAATATATTTCTAAAGGCTCGGCAACAACCGAGTAATAAATTTCCAGAGCATCGGCCAAAGACCGAGTGATATATTTCTGAAGGCTCGGCAACAACCGAGTAATAAATTCATCCATAAAAGTACGCTCTTTCTAGACCCATTTTTATTCATTGAATTAAATTCAGTTTTTAAAAGGCCTGCGAAATTTTTATAACTCTCCTTGAAAGTCACAATGAGAAGCAGGTCATAAAAAGCCCGCCCCGGAAGCCCCGGCCAGAGCCGGTGCATCTCTCATCTGCTTGCAGGAAGCCCGGCCAGAGCCGGAGTGCATCTCTTATTGGCCAGAGTGCATCGGAAGCCCCGGCCAGAGCCGTGCAAATGCATCTATTATCGGAAGCCCCGGCCAGAGCCGAAGTGCGCCCCGGCCAGAGCCGGAGTGCATCTCTTATTACAAAGCCCCGGCCAGAGCCGGAGTGCATCTCTTATTATCAAAAGCCCCGGCCAGAGCCGGAGTGATCTTCAAAAGCCCCGGCCAGAGCCGGAGTGCATCTCTTATTATCAAAAGCCCCGGCCAGAGCCGGAGTGCATCTCTTATTATCAAAAGCCCCCAGAGCCGAGTGCGCCCCGGCCAGCCGGAGTGCATCTCTCATTATTGGAAGCCCCGGCCAGAGCCGAAGTGCATAAGCCCCGGCCAGAGCCGGAGTGCATCTCTCATTATTGGAAGCCCGGCCAGAGCCGAAGAGCCTCGGCCAGAGCCGGAGTGCATCTCTCATTATCGGAAGCCCCGGCCAGAGCCGGAGTGCATCTCTCATTATGGAAGCCCCGGCCAGAGCCGTAAGCCCCGGCCAGAGCCGGAGTGCATCTCTCATTATCGGAAGCCCCGGAGCCGAAGAAGCCGGCCAGAGCCGGAGTGCATCTCTCATTATCGGAAGCCCCGGCCAGAGCCGGAGTACATTTCTCATTATTGGAAGCCCCGGCCAGAGCCGAAGTGCGTAAGCCCCGGCCAGAGCCGGAGTGCATCTCTCATTATTGGAAGCCCCGGCCAGAGCCGAAGTGCGTAAGCCCCGGCCAGAGCCGGAGTGCATCTCTCATTATCGGAAGCCCCGGCCAGAGCCGGAGTGCATCTCTTATTACCGAAGCCCCGGCCATAGCCGGAGTGCATCTCTCATTATTGGAAGCCCCGGTCAGAGCCGAAGTGCGTAAGCCCGGCCAGAGCCGGAGTGCATCTCTCATTATCGGAAGCCCCGGCCAGAGCCGGAGTGCATCTCTTATTACCAAAAGCCCCGGCCAGAGCCGGAGTGCATCTATTATAAAAAGCCCCGGCCAGAGCCGGAGTGCATCTCTTATTATCTTCAAAAGCCCCGGCCAGAGCCGGAGTGCATCTCTTATTATCAAAGCCCCGGCCAGAGCCGGAGTGCATCTCTTATTATCAAAAGCCCCGGCCAGAGCCGGAGTGCATCTCTTATTATCAAAAGCCCCGGCCAGAGCCGGAGTGCATCTCTTATTATTAAAAGCCCCGGCCAGCCCATCTCTCATTATCGGAAGCCCCGGCCAGAGCCGGAGTGCATCTCTTATTATCAAAAGCCCCGGCCAGAGCCGGAGTGCATCTCTTATTAAAAAGCCCCGGCCAGAGCCGGAGTGCATCTCTCATTATCGGAAGCCCGGCCAGAGCCGGAGTGCAGAAAGCCCCGGCCAGAGCCGAGTGCATCTCTTATGCCCCGGCCAGAGCCGGAGTGCATCTCTAAAGCCCCGGCCAGAGCCGAGTGCAGCCCCGGCCAGAGCCGGAGTGCATCTCTTATTAAAAGCCCCGGCCAGAGCCGGAGTGCATCTCTCATTATCGGAAGCCCCGGCCAGAGCCGGAGTGCATCTCTTATTACCAAAAGCCCCGGCCAGAGCCGGAGTGCATCTCTTATTAAAAGCCCCGGCCAGAGCCGGAGTGCATCTCTTATTATCAAAAGCCCCGGCCAGAGCCGGAGTGCATCTCTCAAAAGCCCCGGCCAGAGCCGGAGTGCATCTCTTATTAAAAAGCCCCCAGAGCCGGAGTGCATCTCTTATTAGCCCCGGCCAGAGCCGGAGTGCATCTCTTATTAAAAGCCCCGGCCAGAGCCGAGTGCATCGCCCCGGCCAGCCGGAGTGCATCTCTCATTATCGGAAGCCCCGGCCAGAGCCGGAGTGCATCTCTTATTATCAAAAGCCCCGGCCAGAGCCGGAGTGCATCTCTCTGCATCAAGCCCCGGCCAGAGCCGGAGTGCATCTCTTATTAAAAGCCCGGCCAGAGCCGGAGTGCGCCCCGGCCAGCCGGAGTGCATCTCTTATTAAAGCCCCGGCCAGAGCCGAGTGCATCTCTTATTAAAAAGCCCCGGCCAGAGCCGGAGTGCATCTCTTATTACAAAGCCCCGGCCAAAGCCGGAGTGCATCTCTCATTAAAGCCCCGGCCAGAGCCGGAGTGCATCTCTTATTATCAAAAGCCCCGGCCAGAGCCGGAGTGCATCTCTTATTAAAAGCCCCGGCCAAAGCCGGAGTGCATCTCTCATTAAAGCCCCGGCAGAGCCGGAGTGCATCTCTTATTAAAAGCCCCGGCCAAAGCCGGAGTGCATCTCTTATTATCAAAGCCTCGGCCGAAGACTGAGTGATATATTTCTGCAGCCTCGGCCAATCCGAGTGATACAGCACTAAAGCTTCGTCCCAGCCGGATAATTTCTCGGACACTCTAGTGCAACTAAAGCACCTTATTTTACTTCAGCAAGAGGGCCGCCCAGGCCTTTCTCTAACCTACACAGAGATAAATACTTCCTCTACAGAGGATCGAATGACACGTCCCCTAAATAAGATTGCTCCAGAATTCTACTCCCTATATCCGAAATTACACTTCGGACTAGGGAGTGGGGGGCATGTGATGAGGGGTAAAATCGTCATTGCATTGTTGACCACTCACATCGGCGATGGGGTCGCGCCCAGTCCAAATGCCCTGCTTGCCAGCTGGCCTGCTAGCACGACATTCTAGCAACAAGAGTCTCCTCATAATGAAGAAAGAGAACAAGAGGGAAAAAAGGGCCACGTCATGTGCGTGGGTTCTCCCAAGGGCCCCTCATTAATATCCATCAAATCAATAAGCTGGAGCATTTAATGGTGCAGAAACGGTCATAATGACTTGGCCAGCATTTAATGGAATAAAAAGAGAGGAGAAAGTATAGTTCGGCCAACATGCCTCGTTCGGCCAACATAGCTCGGCCAGCATAGCTCGGCCAGCCTCAGCATCAGCCAGCTTCAGCATAGCTCGGCCAACATAGCTCGGCCATCATAGCTCGGCCAGCCTCAGCATCAGCCAGCTTCAGCATAGCTCGGCCAACATAGCTCGGCCACCATAGCTCGGCCAGCCTCAGCCTCAGCCAGCTTCAGCATAGCTCGGCCAACATAGCTCGGCCAGCATAGCTCGGCCAGCCTCAGCATCAGCCAGCTTCAGCTCAGCCAGCATAGCTCGGCCAACATGCCTCGGCAAATATAGTTCGGCAACATGCCTCGGCAAGTATAGTTCGGCCGGCCTCCGCAACCACGCTATGTCTTTTGCATCAAGGCATTTATGACCTCATAAAGGCCACATATATCCACCTGCTTTAAGGCATTCAATGCCTTATTTTCTTCCTGCATTAAGGCATTTATGGCTGCCACGTTCGGCTCCTTGGGCATACCTCACGAGCCTCCGCACGCCTCATGGCCATGACCTGAAGGCCGGCAACAAGCGCGCTTCTTGGGAGTACTTCGGCAGGTTCAAATGCCTCAACCCGAGCTATTCTTATGCTAATCAAGGCCAGACCATTCCTCGGCCATTCGATCCGAGCTACTTCAGACAATCTGGCGGGAGAGTTCAAATTCACTGTAACAGAATAAGATTCCAAACAAGGAATCATGCCAAGACGTGGCCTAGGACCTACAATAGTGGCCTAGGGACCACGCAGCCATTGAGTCTCGATCCATCGGCCAGCTCTCCCCGCCTCCCAGCCGTCGATCCTCTAACTAACCAGATACGGATCCTACCGGCCCTGTAACAACCTGATTCGAATCCGTTTCGAATCCCAACAACTTTCAGACCTCATCCAGAGCACGTCCAAGAAGTCAGGTGACCGCCTATAAATACTACCACCCTCAAGCCTCTCAGGTACGGCTATTCTACGCCCATTTTTCATTCGCAGTTCTCACACTCCGCCATGAAAGCTCCCACGAGAGCTCGGAGGAACTCTTCCTGGGAGATCCTTCTCCCCATATTTGTTGATTGCTGGTCTCCACTGACTTGGGCGTCGGAGGGTCTTCCGCAGAGGGCCACCCCCAACGCCTCTCGCGTGAGGACTGTCTTGCAGGTCCGCCCCGGAGGGAGCCCGCGCTGCAGCCCGATCGCGCCCGAGTCGGAGGACGGATTTCAGCGGCAACAGATAGATAAAAATTAGGCTTAACCATCTCATTCATCTGATTGAAACAAAAAAAAAAATTTATTGGTAAGTTAACCAATGAAAAATTTGATCAACATTTTCATGCAACTTATTTGCTGAATAATGGGCATAAAATCTTCCTCACCATCCAAAAGAGGGTGATTTCTTCTGTATAACCTAAAAAGAAGAATGAAAAAGGAAAGGCCAAGGGAAAAAGAGGAAGACTAGTCGGCCCTTTTGATTCCCAGTCGCATAAATACAGTTATAGCCTGGCATCTATATAAGCTATATAAACTTGAAAGAGGCAATAGCCTTTATTATTATTATTATTATATTTTTATTTCCTTTGTAATTAAGTAGTCTCTAGTTTGAACTTCAGGCACATAGCAGGAAAAGAGCTGGGTTGTTTTGCATCTATAACAGCTGCACAGAACGTAAAAAACTTATTTCATGTGCAATAATGTGTTACAACAGTGGATGATCGGATGTCCTTGCAGAGATCATCATGTCGTACATGTTATCGATCAGTTTTGCAGTCTCACTAATCTACATGTTGCAAAGATCATCACAATCAAATGCCAGACAATACCCTTGATTTGGATATCTGGAACATTCAAGCTTTGAAATCATCACAAAAAGAGAGAGAAATGGGAAAAAGCATGGATTAATTATGTGGTGAATGAGATGAACTGATCCAATAAAAACCACCTCCAGTCTCAAGTTAAACATGATGATCAGGTATTTGATCAACCTAAGACAATTAAATTTTGTACAAAAAGGAACATTCATTTTTTGCCAATAGTCTCAAAGGAATTGCTGAATTAAACATGAGTAAATTAGAACAACAAAACCTACAGCCATAGAATTGATTGTTTCAAAGTTCATCATAGACATGTGGCGCCTGGATTTCTGCTTGCGGAACTATATTGCCATGAGCTTGTGCATGGATTTATGCCATCTCCAACTGCTAATCTCTGGGTTTCCATGGCCACCTCTTCGTGTCCTTTTGAACCTGCCTTGATGGCTGCAAACAGCTTTCTCTGCAACTTCAGCAGCCCAACCAGTTTTGAGACAGACAACATACAGCACCGCAGATAAGAATATGATGACAAACCCAGTCACCAGTATCACCCTGTTTGATGGAGTTTAGAATGAATGCATGTTAAAAGGAGTTTGGACCAAAGGAAATCATCATCTCTTATCTCCTTGCTCAAACATTACATCCAAGAGAAATATAGAATTGGATTAAGAAAGCTTCGTCTGCTCAACTGATAATCTTGCTTGGATTTTTTCAACCAGAAAACTTTGAATCACAAAGCACCAACGATGGCAACAAACATGTGAAGAAGAACCAATAATAGAATTCGGATTGTCAGTGCAATTTGGCGGCCATATCCAACTGGTAGTCAGCATATAGCAGCTTATATGGAAATGGAACACCAACAAAATGGATTTTTCTAAAAGATATGATATTATGGTAGCCTTTCCTGTAGCTATGCAACTGCAAGGATGGATGTTTACCTATCAATAATATCTTGACGTTGCATTGTGGAGAGCAATCGTCGGGTGCGTGAGAGCAAAGAGCGGTGTCCTTTGTACTCACCTTCAGCTTTCTTTAAGACACTTGTTGATTCCTCTGAAAAATACATCACATCCATATAGCAATAAGAAGTGTTTACTGTTATAATGATGCAAAAGCTATATGTGTTGCACATGCATCACCAAAAAACAAAAAAAAAAAAAAAATCACCAATTTCTGATCAAGGAAGAGAATTGTGCTGCAAAACTCATATATCCACAAGATTTCATTTATGTAGTGATGAACCATAAGCTCTAGTCATACTCCCCCTCTCCTAAATCATGACTACTCTTGGGGTGAGCTTTTTTTTTTTTATTTTAAAAAATCTTTTCCTTATCCTTTCCTTTGATTTTGTTTGGGAAAAGGTTTAGGAAGACTCTTCCCATAAGAACTTCTAATTAGGTTACTTGAGCTTGTTTGGGCAGACTTAAGGGAAATTTCTACTAGGGCAATTCAGTTTTCATGCAGAAAGAAAACTGAGTCTCTCTCTTCAGACTCCTTTCCTCCCTCTTATCCGGATGATGATACAGCAAAACACAGTGAACATCACAAAACACATGATAAATTGAAGATGTTGGTGATATCATGAGCAATATTGCAAATTTTTAAGTGTTGACTTAGTCCTGAATAAAGCAGAGTGGAGGAAGCAGATTCACATAGCCGATCTTATATAGTTGCGAAAAGGCTTAGATGAGTTGAATTGAGTTGAGTTGTATGGTCTATCAAGCACACTGCAAGAAGAGCCTGCACAGGTCCTACAATTGAGTCTATATATGAAAAGAATGTAACCATGTATTTGAGATCCACATAAAAAATCGTCTGATGGTCCATTCTCTTTTTGTCATTTAAAAAGTTGTTGAAATGTCATTGGAACCAATTTTAAGACTTGAAAGAATGCAAAACAACATTATCTTGGTAAATCACAATTACCAGTACAACTACCATCATATTATTAACCAACAGCAAAGCTATAAGAAATTATACCAAAAGTAGCCAATGTGTTTGCACTTCTTTCCACCTCCTGTAGAAAATCACAGGGATAATGGCAATTTTAGAAATAGGTTTCATCAGGTAGCCATAAATTAAAACCAACTAAGATTACTTGAATAACCACCTGAACCATCAGTTGACGTGTCCGACGAAGGCTTTCAGTAATGCCTTCTGCAGTAGATGTCATCCCAGCCTTTGTCCTATAAAATCAGAAAACTAAACCACTGTAACATGCCTCTTAGAAGTAATAAGTGGGAGAAATTTATTCATAAACAACCATAACAGAGTTCACCCTAGAAGGTAAGCCAAGTCAAGAGAGTATAAAAAACTCTTGTCAACAACATGAAGAGTATCAGAAGCTTTTCAATTTTTAAAGGGTTTTTCCATGTTCTCTAAATTTTAATTATCAAATAAAGTTCTGTTCCATTTCACTTCTTTAAATAATAGCACTGAAACAACCACACAGCACTACCAATCAAAGCTTTGTTCCATCTAGATGAAATTGGCTCATTAGGCTATTCCACTTAAGGACTAGACAAAATTTTATAACCACTAATCAACCTTGCATTAACCTTTTCCTTTTTGGGTTTTCTAGTTTTTACCTCCTTTATATCCTAGCAACAAAATGTGACAGCACAAGAAGCATGACCATATGACAATTCTTCTTTACCAAAAATATAAAATATGAAAATGCATACGAATTCAACTCGCACCATTTGATAATTTAAGATAAGTGGATGAACATTTTAAGAAAGCATATTTCATGACTAAATAATTCTTAGAAATTAATTGTGACTCATAAAACATACTGCGAATTACGCCTGTGGATGGTAGACTCTTCTCCACCACCTAAAAGAAGCTCTCTCTGCAAATTTAGAATCCAATATTAGCAGTGGAGCAGAGGGAAAAGAAAGACAAAAAGTAAGTCTGTAAGGATCATTAATTGTTACTGAAGCTTATGCAAAAACTTGGCGGAAGGATTCACATTGTAGAATGAAATTCTCAATAATATAAGGTACTGTAAGCTAATATTTCAAAGTTCTAAAGTTTGAAAAATAGCTAATCAAAGGGGAGGTAATGAATAACTCAGCAAAGAATATGAAGGAATAATAGATAATCAAAGGAGAGGTAATGAATAACTCAGCAAAGAATATGAAGGAATAATAGACAGAAAACAACATGGTATATGGCTAGTTTTTTTGGGGGAAAATCATTAATTAAAATATAGGATAAGAGCATGAAAAGAGTTCACAGTTCCCAAGTTCAACAAGGAGCCTCACTTCCTCCTGAGCAGCTTTCCTGAGGTTGTTCTTTGCTTGCAAATTAGCATTCCTCAAGCTCATATGCAAACTAAAAACATGAAAGAGAGGAAACAATATCAGTGTGTTCAGCAAAGATATCAATTCCACAGGGAAAAACAAATAAGCAAATAAAAAGATTTAGCAAGGCAACAAGAAAGTCCACTAATTGTTACAAGACAAGGAAGAACTTTCCTATAGAGGTTTACCTCTGGTATTGTTCCTTCCATAACTCTAAAGTAATCTGGGCAGACTCTCATTCTTTGGCCGTAGGCAGCTGCTGGGCAAGAAAGTCAAGCCTAAACTGCATCGATCTAAATAATGCCAGACCATCCTGTGCAGCAGCATTCAGTCTAGGAAAAGAATTTGCTTCCTCCGTCCCTCTTCCAGACTTTCCACAGCTTTCAATGGCCTTGATGCGTTCCAGGATTTGCACCACTGTCTGATCCCACTCCACCTTCAGATTCTCAACAGCCTGAGTGACCTCATCCATTACGACCTGAACAACCATAAACTAACAATAATTCATATATTAACAATAAAATATAAAAATTGAAAAATAAAAACATCGCACTGATGAAGGATTGCTTGATGAATCTAGAATTTGAGATAGTTGTCGGGTTACCTCAAATTCGTATTGCTTTTGAAGCAAAATTATTCGTACAATGAGCATGGGACATGTAGAAGATCTCAGCAAAGAAGCTGGACATTACAAAGAATGGAAAAAAAAAGTGATGTGGTTAATCACCCCTCTTGGCGGCACGATAACAAAGTACACAACCTTCGAAGCAATGGTAATAATTTCAACCGGCTCCTAGCATCGGCTCTTGGCTTCGGCATCGGCTCCGGCTTCGGCATCGGCTCCTGGCCTCGGCCTCCACCCCGACATCGGCACTGGTCTTCGGCCTTAGCTCCGGTCTCGGCCTCAACCTCGGCCTCGATCTTGTTCCCAGCCTGACGCTTGACCTCGGCTCTTGGCTTCGGAATCGGCTCCCGGCTTTGGCATCGGCTCTCGGCTTCGGCCTCCACCCCGACATCGGCACTCGGCCTCGGTCTCGGCTCCAACTTCGGCTCCGGCCTCAGTCCTTAACACAATTTTAGCCATGAAGCCAAATTCTAATGCTGAACAGATTTAAAGCAACTACCACGCGGCCCACTCGCCCACCTTCTCCCAAGATCACGGACAGTTGCAGATAATACGCATCCGCCGATATCCGCGGAACGTGTCTAACAACCAGACGCCAATCTACAAAGCCGATCTTAACAGAAGATGGGATCCGGCTATTATCACAGAAGGATAAGAAGGACCCCGAGCAGGTATATAAGGGCCGACCCCCAATGAGGGTGGCTCTCTCGAACTCTACTCATAAAAGATTCATGTTCCTTACGTCACTGACTTGATCGTAAAAGGGTCCCCACCGGAACCATCGGTCCGGGACTTTTCTTGCAGGTTCTCGGCCGACGAAGACGATTCTATCACTCCTCCGAAAGACTGCAAAGCTTTCTTCTCGCTCGACGCATCTTAACGGTGATTTAGCGGCAACAGATTGGCGCGCCAGGAAGGGACGGGGGGCGGCGACGTACGAAAACAGACGTTCCCTCCCGCACTGCATCTATGATCATTGCAAGGAAGAAGATGGCGGTTACCCGTGCACATGACCTTCACCAGCCAGGCCGCGGGACGCCTACAGCGGGCTGAGCAGTCGGAGGCCAACCCCCTGCTCCGCCTCCTACGCAACCGCGGGTGAGCAGTCGGAGGCCAACCTCCTTGCTCCGCCTCTCATGCAGCCGCAGGCTAGCCATGCTGATCGGCTCGATGCCTTGACTCATCAGGTGCAAGATCTGATCGCGGTGGTGCGGGGACTGCAGGAGCAAGGCTCCGCTACCACGCCTGCGCCACCTCAACCCTCTCTGCCTCATATGGAGGGTCATGGAGCTAGCAGACCTCACCATGGCAGGACCCTTCGGAGGCCTCCCATCACTATCTCCCGAAGCCTCGTCGCCGGGAGACCTCTAAACGGCGGCGGTCTCCTTCCCACCATTCCGATCGTTCTCACCGGGGCGTGGCGAGAAGGAACCAAGGCACGTGCATCCCCTCCCCCGACGACCTTCCTCAATTTCATCCTCCGAATCCTCGAAGGAGGATGTTAGCAGGAAGATCGCTCGTCGAGCCGAGCAATGGCTAGATGAATACCATCGCTGGTTGGAGGAGCTTAGTCGAAGGATAACCAACCCGCATGAGACGGACTACGACCATCGTTCCCCGCTCTCACGCCGCATTATGGAGAAGCCGGTCCACCTAGGTTCGTCTTCCCCAACTGGATCCTTACGATGGCATTACAGACCCCCTGAACCACTTGGAAAGCTATAAGGTCCTCGTGCAAGTTCAGAGGGCGACGAACTCTCTTCTCTGTGTGGCCTTCTAGCAATGCTTCGGAGAGCAGCGCGTGCGTGGTATTCTCGTTTGCCACCATGCAGCATCAACTCTTTCAGACAGCTCGAGCGTCTTTCCTAGCCCATTTCGATGCATGCCGAAAGATCCCCCAGGTGGCTGACAGCCTCTTCGCTGTCCAACAGAAGAGCGTGAAACTCTGAAGGACTTTGTGACCCGGTTTAAGGAGGCCGCCTTGGAAGTATACAACCTTAAGGACTCAGTGGCCATGCTGGCTCTGAAGAGGGGACTCCGTCCTTCCAGGTTTGCTTATTCCTTGGACAAAAAACCTCCTCACTCTTATGCTGAACTGTTGAGCCGGGCACAAAAGTACATTCGCATCGATGAAGCAGATTCCTCCAGAAGGGAGGTTGACAAAGGATCCAGTAAGAAGCCACATCTTGGAACCCGGGAGCACGGTCCAGAAAGCCGAACCACCTCATCGGCCAGATCACCGACCTCAGGCTCTGGTTCCAAAGAGCATTTCACTCCACTGCTTGCCCCGATATCCCACATCCTGCTGGAGATCAAAGGCGAGCCCTACCTCCGGCGTCCCCCTCCTATGAGGCCCAGAGTCCCCCGTAGCAAGGAACTCTACTGCCGCTATCACAGAGACTACGGCCATGACATTGAAGATTGTCGTCTGCTAAAGAAGGCCATTGAAGAGCTCGTCCAACAAGGCCACCTGGACAAGTTTGTCCAGAGAGGAAACCCTGCTGCTTCGGCCCCAGCGGCACTTCCTGCGCCTCAAATTGGCGTGGATAACGCCCCAACAGAGAAGACGTGGCCATGATATCCTGGGGGCAGGTAGCAGTTCTAAGAGACAGCGAGAGGAGGGAGAAGAGACTGTAATTCCCTTCTCAAAAAGGGACCTAGAGGGGGTAGTGAATAAGCATGCTGATAGTGTCGTCGTATCCATGACGATCGCTAAACATCCTGTAAAATGATTATGGTTGATAGTGGAAGTTTGTCGATGCTTTGAACTATGATGCTTTTGTTAGGATGAACTTGTCCGAACGTTCGCTTCGGCCCGTCACCACCCCCTTGGTGGGTTTTATTGGGGATTCCGTAAGGGTCGAGGGGGAAGTCACCCTCCCTGTCACTGCCGGGACTTCGCCACGCCAGAGCACGGTTTTTATGAACTTCCTGGTAGTCCAAAGTCCCACTGGCTTACAATGCTATTTTGGGAAGACCTGGCTTGAACTTGCTAGATGCTGTTATCTCCACCAAGAGATTACTAGTAAAGTTCCCCACTGACGAAGGAGTTGGAGAAATAAAGGGAGAACAAAGCCCGTTACCACTCTGCTATCACCTGGCCCCTAGTCTACAAGGGGCGATGCCGGCAACAACGCCCGAGTTGCTCGACCCCCGATACTTGAAAAGGAGGGGGGAGCCAGCCGAGCACCTGCTTACCTTCCCCTTGAGGGAAGACCCGAAGAAGACCGTCCAGGTCGGAGCTCTACTTCCGAAGGAAGCGCATGATCAGCTCCTTGCTTTCCTGTGTGCCAACTCCGATATCTTTGCATGGTCATCATCTGATATGCCGGGTATCCCTGAGGAGATAATCACCCACCAGCTTAACATTAAGCCTGAGTGCCAGCTAGTCGGCAGAAGAAGAGAAGCTTCGCTTCAGACCGGTAGAGGGCCATTGACGAGGAGATCTGCAAGTTGAAGGCCGCAGGCCACATTCGGAAAGTCCGCTACCCCGACTGGTTGGCCAACGTCGTGATGGTCTGCAAGGCCAAGGGAGTTAGAGGATATGCTGGACTTCACCGACCTCAACAAAGCGTGCCCTAAGGACAGTTTCCCTTTGCCTCGGATTGATCAGCTTGTGGACGCTATATCAGGCCATGGGACCCTTACCTTCATGGATGCCTTCTCCGGATATAATCAAATTAAGATGAACCCCGCGGACGAGAAAGCTACTTCATTTATTACAGAGAAGGGAATATACTGTTATAAGGTGATGCTATTCGGACTGAAGAACGCGGGAGCTACTTACCAGAGGCTAATGAACAAGATCTTTGAAGGCCAGATCGGACGCAACATGGAGGTGTATATGGACGACATGCTGACCAAAAGCATTCATACCACTGATCACATTGCTGGCCTGGCGAAAACCTTCAGCAACCTCCGTCGGTATCAGATGAGACTAAACCCCGCAAGTATGCCTTCGGGGTAACAGCAGGCAAGTTCTTGGGTTTCATGGTGATGCAACGTGGGATTGAAGCAAACCTTGACAAGATCCGAGCCATTTTGACATGAGTCTCCGGTTAACAAGAAGGAAGTCCAACGCCTGACTAGAAGGGTGGCGGCCTTGAGCCATTTTCTGTCCACGTCCGCAGAGAGGTGCTTGCCTTTTTTAGGCACTACGCAAAGTCAACGGCTTCGAATGGACGAGGAAGTGCCAGGAGGCCTTCGAGGGATTGAGAAAGTTTCTATCCACCCCGTCGCTGCTGCCCAAGCCGAGGGGTGGGGAAGAACTTCTTCTGTACCTCGCGGCCTCTCCCGAAGCTGTCAACTCCATGCTGGTTCGCATGGGTGCCGATGGGACGCAAAAGCTGGTGTATTATACCAGCAATGTGCTTCATGATGCGGAGATAAGGTATTCGAGAGTTGAGAAGATTATCTTCGCGTTGATTGTTTCTGCCCAGCGCCTCCGACCTTATTTTTAAGCCCATCCGATCGTGGTAATCACAGACCAACCACTTAAGGCGATCCTCTCTCGTCCTGACACCTCTGGCCGGCTGACGAAATGGATGCTCAAGCTGGAAGAATTCGACTTATCGTTCCATCCCAGGTCGGCCATGAAATTTCAAGTCTTGATAGATTTCTTGGTCGAGTGCACTTGGGCTGAGGAGCAACCAAAAAAGTCCCATGCAAACCCCTTGGGTCCTGGGACCGAAAGAGGAGATGACTGGATCCTTCACGTGGACGGAGCGTCAAATTTTCAAGAGAGCAGGGCGGGCCTCATCCTGGCTAGTCCAGACGGAGTTGTAACCAAGTACGCCCTCCGTTTTCTCTTTCAGCCACCAACAATCAGGCTGAGTATGAAGCCCTATTGTCTAGGATAAGATTGGCTCAGGAGCTCGGGGTAAAACGCCTTAGAGTATTCATTGACTCCCAGCTAATTGCCAGCCAAATCAAAGGAGAATACGAGGCGCGGGATCCTACTATGTCCCGTTACTTAAGTATGGTACTGTCACAAGCCTCTCCCTTGGCTTACTTCAGCGTCAACTACATTCCTCGGGGGGAGAACGCCAGAGCTGATGCTCTGTCCTGACTAGCCACCTCAGCCGACGGGATTTTGGGAAGGACCTACGTAGAGCATCTAGAAGCCCCAAGCATCGAAGCGACAGAAGAAACCCTGCCGATCAAACAGGAGCCTTCTTGGATGGACGCTTATATCCGGTATCTCACCAACGGTGCCCTCTTTGAAGACCCGGCCGAGGCTAAGTTGCTCAAGCAGCGGGCCTCGAAGTTTCTAATGATGGAAGGAAAGCTCTACCGAAGATCGTTCTCATACCCGGTTCTCAGATGTGTTGGCCCCACGGAAGCGGATTACATCCTATAAAAATCCATGAGGGCATATGTGGAAGTCACCTGGGGGGCAGAGCCCTGGCGTACAAAGCCCTACGGCAGGGATACTATTGGCTGACAATGAGGGAGGACGCATCCGAGCTCGTTAGGAAGTGCGACAGTTGCCAACGCCATGCCAACATCCAGTGGCAACCGATGTCCCAGCTGACCCCCCTGGTTGCACATTGGCCCTTCGCCTAGTGGGGTATGGACATCTTGGGACCATTCCCTCCAGCCTCCAGTCAACGTAAATTCCTGCTGGTAGCCATCGACCATTTCACCAAGTGGATCGAGGCCGAAGCACTCGCCAAGATCACCGAGGGCAAGGTGAGATCCTTCTTCTGGAAATTTATAGTGTGCCGGTTCGGACTGCTGCATACTCTCGTCACTAACAACGGCCGGCAGTTTGACAACACGGCCTTCCGAGAGTTCTGCACCAAGCTAGGCATCCATCAGCGGTTCACCTCCGTAGGACATCCCCAGACTAACGGCGCGGCTAAGGTAACCAACCGCATTATTCTTCAAGGACTTAGAGCCCGGCTAGATGACTGCAAAGGACGGTGGGTGAAGGAGCTCCCCAATGTACTGTGGGCCTACTACACAACGCCGCGAGCCCCTACCGGAGAGACTCCTTTCAGCCTAGTCTTCAGGTCCGAAGCTGTCATTCCTGTGGAGATAGGTGCCCCGAGCCACCGAACGGAGTTGTACAGCGAGGGGGATAACCCAAATCAATTGTGAGCCGACCTCGACCTGGTGGAAGAATTACGAGACCAGGCGCGACTCCGGATGACAGCTTACCGACAACGAACGGCCAAGTACTACAATGCTCGCGTCCGCCCCAAGGCATTCTTGCCAGGAGACCTAGTCCTTCGACGAGCCAAAGTTTCAAAGCCGACTAAAGGAGGCAAGCTAGCGCCAAAATGGAAGGACCCTATCGAGTCGTGGAGGTACTTCATCATAGAGCATATAAAATTGAGGGGCTAGATGGGAAGCCTCTCCCTTGCACGTGGAACGCAGACAACCTACGTCGGTACTATCAATAGCTTGTAAATGTTCCTAATTTGAGCATGCTTGCTAGAGTACTATTCATTCTTACTAACCCGAGTCTTTGAGTGATCTTGCTCCTCACCCGGAGCCCGACTCCGCATCGGCACCCGATGCCCGACTCCACATCGGCACCTGAAGCCCGACTCCGCGCCGGCACCCGATGCCCGACTTCGCATGGACACTTGAGCTCAACTCCGCGTCAGCACTCTGGCTTGACTGCAACAGCACACGAAGTCTGACTCTGCACTGGTATTCGAAGTTTGGTTCTTTACCGATACAACTCAATCCGTGTCATCACACTGGCCCAGCAGTGTCAGCGCTCCGCTCGGCCTCGTCACAGTAGTCTATGGATACCTTGTCTGCCCCTTAATCAACCTCGCGCTGGCGCTACACTCCGGTGCTTCCAGCCTTCGTATCGGCCGACGGCACAGGGTCATCTGCCAAGGCCATAAGGTCATGTACTTCAGCGTGATTATTAGCTATGCTTGCCTACGGCCTTGACCGCGGCTATTATGTAATTGACTCGCGCGGCTTACTCATATCATCCTATTCACTAAACTAGCTACAATGCAAGTCAAATTAAGAACTGAACGAAGAATTTTCATTGATGGTGAAGTTACAAAATTGCTGATCAAGTCGGACTTGGTACAACTGGAGGTAAAAGAAAAAGAGAAGAAACTATGGTTCGGCCGAAGCTGAACCATCATCCTCGAGAACCTCATCTGGCTCTAGCTCTTCAATTCCTTTGAGGCCGTAGAGCCTTCATATTTTCTTTTGCAGTCTTGGAAGCCGCCATCATATGCAAACGACGTTGTCTCGGCCAGCTCCTTGTCGAAGGCATCGGACTTCCTGAAATCCTCTACGGCTTCGGCGGCCCTCTTCTCGGCCTCGGTGGCCTTCTTCTCAGCCTCGGTCACCGCCGCCCTCAGATAGGCTATCTCAGCGTCAGCCCGGCGAGCGATTTCCTCAGCATTTTCGGCCCGCTCCTCAGTCACTCCTATCTCAATGGAGGTAGAATGCAGCCGGTGCTTCAGCAAGTACACCTCTGCTTTAGCAGCATTTTGCTTCTCTTCGGCCGCCCTCTGCTTTTCCTTGGCCACCTGAACGTTGTCAAGCTCATTGGCCGCCTGGCGCTGAGCCACTTCCAGCGCTTCCTCTACCTTCTCAGCCCGGGCCAAGTTCCTAAATCGGGCAGCTTCGGCCTCGGCCTTTTGCGCTCGAGCCACTTCCGCTTGAGCAATCCTCAGAGCAGCTTCAGCCTCGTCTGCCTTGGCCCGGGCCTGGTTGGTGTCCTCCCGTGACTGATCGATGGTGGCCTCGGCTTAAGACAAAAGGCCCCTGACAGTGGTTAAAGAATTTAGCGCCTGCACAAAGAACACTCGAGTTATGTGAGGAAACTATGGTTCTCGAGGTTAGCGTCGGAAGAAGTACTTACCCAGAGGTGCGCCACGGATGCCTCTCAGAAAAATGCGGAGGTCCTTTGGTTCTGAAGGAACCTCTGGATCTCTGGTACAAAGGCCTGGGCCATCGTCCTTTTGGCCCAGTGGCTATGATGTAGCATGATCGACTGAAACGAAGGCACATCGGCCTCATCCTCTGCGGCCTCGATGGCCATCGGCACTGGGGCGGATGCCGATGGTGCTTCCACTGGCGCTTCGGCCTGCAAAGACTCTGCCCCTGCCCCTCCATCGGACGGGGCGACTTATGGAATTGGCTCGGCGGCCGAAACGGTTGGCTCTGCCTCAGGCATGGCGGGCGGTAATGGCGGTACTTCGGTTTCTTGCCCCGGGGAGGACCCGGTTAGATCAATGGGAGATGGGGGCGGTGCTGATAAAGGCGAACGAGGTCGATCTCTTTCCTCCACCTCGTTCCCTCCTGATGCCTCTCCGGCCTCGGCCCTTTCCGCCTTGTTTCTTCCTAAGGCCTCTCCGGCCTCGGCCCTTTCCGCCTCATTTCTTTCTGAGGCCTCTCCGGCCTCGGCTCTTTCCACCTCGTTCCTCCCTGAGGCCTCTCCGGCCTCGGTTCTCTTGACAATCTTAGTGGCCCTCTTCTCGGCAGGGGCCCCATCCTCTTGAACTTTCCTTCTCATTGTAGCAGCCTTTCTTATTGCTTGAAGCGATGGTGCCATGCCTGCGAATCAATGAACTTAGATCAAAAGAGGAAAAGGGGGGAAAGCAAGAAGGGATGAAGAGGTTATGCTGCTCACCATCGCCAGGGATAAGGCCTGCTAGCCGAAGATTCTCTTCGGATAGCAGTTGATTGCATCGGGGGACGTCGGCAGTAATCAACTGCTCGAACGCCTCTCGGTCCTTCGGAAGTACTGAGGGGTTCTTGTTTGGCTCGGTGTTGAGAACCCCCCATTCGGTCCTTACCCCTCGATTTGGGCAAAGAAGAACCTATCTTTCCAACCTTTGATGGAGGAAGGGAGGTATAGTTCAAGGGATCTGGAAGGTCTAGGAGCAAAGGACCACCACCCTGATTATTTTCTAAGGGTATAAAAGCAATGGAAGAGTGAAATTCTAGCCTCAATCCCATAGAAATGGCATAATATCAATAAACCAACAAGGGTTCGGATTGAATTTGGGACCAGCTATGCCAAATCTAAAGAGTACCAATCTAGTATGTTTAATATGAATGGGTGGACAGGAATGCGAAGGACAGCTTTGAAATAATATTCATAAAGGGCAACCCGGCCCGGATAGGAAGAGGTTACTCTATCCTCAGGTAAGGGCCGGTAGAGATGAAAGTCGGTGGAGATTTGGTATTGGGCCCTGAGATTAATTATCTCTTGGGCAGTCATGATGGAGGCAATCCTTTCAGGGGATTGCCTTGCAAGAGAAGGACCGACGGTAGCCGGACGGCGCTGAGCACGAGCCCGTCCGGTGGCTGGGCGATTTTCGGTGAGAGGTTGCCCCGCGAGCCGCCGCTCCTCCAAGGGAGCATCCTCCGCAGAAGAAGACCAACTAGGTGTGGGAGTAGGGGAAGGTTATGAAGGGTTGGGGGAATAGCCCCTGAAAACGGAAATCGAACACGAAAGAGAAGAGGAGGCCATGGAAGTAGGACTAACCTGAGATTGAAGGTCGAAGGTCAGCAATGGAGGGCTCGGGTGATAGAAGATGAATGGGCTCGAACGATCAGAATAGGGAAGACGGAAGCGGCCCGAACCCAGGGTGATTCTCTTTTATACTACGTTTCAAATCATCCCGCTTGCCTCTAAATTGGCCACAGGTCTACTTATTATTGGAGCTCACTTCGGCGCCCACCCGGTGCGCGGGATGCGAGGGACACCGCCTATGAAGGGACAGCGGTGACCTCACCGCAATGATGGCGCCTTTCCATGGTTCCACGCCTGAGAAAAATCCTGCCCAATCCCAACAACCCGAATGGACGAAACGACACCGGGATTAGCCACTAGGGGGTACTACGGATACTAACACCCCTTTCGCTGGTAAGTACGCATCCTCCCATCTCAAGGGTGGAAGGCATCTGATATGGCTAATCACCCCTCTTGGTGGCACGATAACAAAGTACACAACCTTCGAAGCAATGGTAATAATTTCAACCGGCTCCTAGCATCGGCTCTTGGCTTCAGCATCGGCTCCCAGCCTCGGCCTCTGCCTCGACATCGGCTCTCAGCTTCGGCCTCAACTCCAGTCTCGGCCTCAACCTCGGCCTCGGTCTTGTTCCCAGCCTGACGCTTGACCTCGGCTCTTGGCTTCAAAATCGGCTCCCAGCTTCGGCATCGGCTCTCAACTTCGACATCGGCTCCTGGCCTCGGCCTTCGCCCCGACATTGGCACTCGGCCTCGGTCTCGGCTCCAACTTCGGCTCCGGTCTCAGTCCTTAACACAATTTCAACCATGAAGCCAAATTCTAATGTTGAACATATTTAAAGCAACTACCATGCGGCCCATTCGCCCACCTTCTCCTAAGATCACAGACAGCTACAGATAATACAAATCCGCCGATATCCGCGGAACGTGTCTAACAACCAGGTGTCAATCTACAAAGCCGATCTTAACAGAAGATGGGATCCGACTATTATCACGGAAGGATAAGAGGGATCCCGAGCAGGTATATAGGGTCGACCCCCAATGAGGGTGGCTCTCTCAAATTCTACTCATAAAAGATTCCTGTTCCTCATATCATTGACTTGATCGTCGGAGGGTCCCCACTAGAACCACTGGTCCGGGACTTTTCTTGCAGGTTCTCGACCGACGGAGACAATTCTATCACTCCTCCGAAAGATTGCAAAGCTCTCTTCTCGCTCGACGCATCTCAACGGTGATTTGGCCGCAACAAAAAGTATTCGGTCTGATTTATAGGAGGAAGAAGCTCCATGCTCAGCAACAGAATTGGACAAAAATTGGATGGATCAGAAGCCACAAAACTCCTAGTGACATGGTTAGATAATTATTCAAACACACACAAGGCATGATGAAATCCTAGGAAGCCAGCGATGGCAAAAGAAGAAGATCTTGCGAGAGATAGATAACAAAGAATTGATGACGCCTAGATAGAATATTTCTCAAATCGGATCGGCAGCATCCATTGAATTTTTCATGCGACAAAGAGAAAGGAATTGCAACCGGCAAGAGACTAGATAGAGAAGGGGAGAAATAAATCAGAGACGACAGAGAGAGGCGGCAGAAGGAATTAGCCCGTATGGGAGAGCACGAAAGCGAGGTCCGAGGAGCTTACCTTTGTCACGCTCCAAACCCAATGGTGGTGGCCCAAGAATAATCCGTCCCATGCTAAGCATGCAAGGTATCCTATAACAATTCAACTTATACAAGGAGGGATAATAACTATATCATATTCATAATCCAAAACATATCTAATACAAGCCCTGTATTGTTTGGACAACTAATAAAATTACAAAATGTTACAAATAAAAAATATGATTTATTTACACAATGTAGCTCCATCTACTCGAGCTATTGTCTTCTTCATTTTTGTAGCTTTGAAAAACATAGTAAGATTAGAAGTGAAACGAAATATGTCAATGGTCCGTCTTTATGTTTGATTTTCTTTTCTTTATCTGCGACCGATAGCTTTGCTCTTCTTGCCCTCAAGTTGGCCATCTCGTCTAACCCGACTGGTGCTCTCAATGCTCCCAAAAACCTGATGCCGATAAGCCATCTTCGTTCGGATAACTCTTGGGTTCAGGTTATCTCGGATTCGGATTACGGTCAATCCAAACTCAGATCAATTGCAAATCGAGCCGAGTTAAACTCGGATCTTTCGGGTTCGGATTTGACAAATATGAGTTTAACACTGCTGTAGATCGGGTGAAAATTTATGTATCATCTGGGGCAAAAATTACAAATTGACAAAAGATGAATTTATAAGTGAAAGGCTGAAAATAGCTTACGGCTGGCATAGTGATGAAATAAGTAAAATTATTACCATAATATACATTGTTATTCAAAATTTGTTATTTGTATAGTTATTTAATATTTTTTTAAATTATTAATAATCTAAATAAATTATTTGCTATCAGATGTTTCTATTCCTATCCTTCCAAAGTTGATATCTTCATCCATATCTTCATCCATCATATATCCTAAGGTAGTGCTTGATAGCTCAAAAGTTATTTATGTATAAATGTATAGGATAGCATTTATTCAGGGGATAGCTGAGGGAATAAGCATCTTTTTAAATTATAAATCTACCATCAACGGGTAACTTTAGTTGTTTCTAAATTTTTTTAAAGAATAAATTCAAAAAATAATTTATGATTAAATAAAAAATATCCCCTTTTATCTTTTGAATATTCTTTTTATCTTTTATATCAAATACTGCCTAAAACTTCATTTGATCTTCATATTGTTCCACAAATTTATGCTCCATCCGCCGGGCGGAAATCACAAATTGACAAAAGATGGATTTATATCAAGCGGAAGGCCGGAAATAGCTTACGACTGGTTCCACTGCGCCGTCCATACTTCTGAACCACGAGCCGTCCGTTCCGTAATTTATGAGGAGAAAGATCAAGCGGGCCCCAACTCGATGGGACGCGCGTCGGGCAGCGAGGGGCGAGCGCGAAAGTCTGGTGACACCGCCCGCCACCCATCTCTCTGCCCCAGCTTGCAGCCGTATGGAGACTCGCGGACGTGCTTAAGTCAGACCATCCCTTGAGATAATAAGACGAATGGACGGTGGAGATCCGCTAGTAAGATCTAAATTAGAGGTGGGTTTTTTGGTTCCGCGGGAGATTATACACTGGTACAGCGACAACCACCCATCAAAGCCCCAACGTCCAACCGCCGACCCGGTTCGATACCGACCCGCTTCGCCCCCTCACGGGAAGACCGGGAAAAAGCGCGCCGGCCGCCGGCTCCTCTTTTCCCTTCCCCCGACTCCTGCCCCCATTCCTTCCCCTCACGCCTATAAATACCCCTCTCTCGTCTCCGCACGCTTCCCGCTAAGCCCGACGCCGGGGACTGGACTTCCATTTCGCTCCACTCCCTTCCCTTGCCGTTGATGCAATTCCACTTCTCTCTTTTTGCCCTCCGCCGAAACCCTAACCCTAGCTTCTTCTCGCTCTCCGTCCCCAGATCCCTCACCGCCGTCCGCCTCCGATTCGGTTTCTTGAATCGAAATCGCCCATCT
Source organism: Calamus simplicifolius (assembly GCA_900491605.1). Classification (NCBI taxonomy): domain Eukaryota; kingdom Viridiplantae; phylum Streptophyta; class Magnoliopsida; order Arecales; family Arecaceae; genus Calamus; species Calamus simplicifolius. The sequence goes on from UESW01005054.1 coordinate 251,061, forward strand.
CGCCGCCTCCCAGAGGGGTTCCGATCGATTGCCGCGGCGAATCTGCGGGCATCGCCTCCAAGATTGGTGCTGGAGAGGTCAGCCGCCTCGGATTCTTGGCCTTCTTCAGCCGGAGGAGGAGGAGCCATGGCAGTGGTGGGTATGGCGGTTGAAGAGGGCTCCGCGGCGAAGCGGTTCTGGATCAGGTCCCGAAGGGAGGCGGTGTTCGCGGAGTACACTTCATTCGTGTGTGCCTGGCGGCGGTAGACTGGAGATGGAGACCTTCCGCAACTACATTGCTCAGGACGTGCACTTCCTCAAAACTTTTGCCCAAGCGTGAGTGTCGCCGTTATTTGAATCTTTCGGCTAGTCCTTGACAGTTTCGTAGCTAGGGTTACGATCTGGACCTCTGGCGCCTTCTATCAGTGGCTTTTTTTTTGGATCTTGGAGTGCGTTGGAAGCAAGTTAACTGTAGTAGGATTTGTTCAGTGGCCGGTCATAGATCGCATGGCCATTCTCATTTTCCTGTTGTTTATGATGAAAGATTTCTAAAGTTAATTGTCCATTTCTTCTTGAGTGTTGACAAAAAGTTTATTACTGGATTTTCCTGGCTATTTTAGGTATGAGATGGCCGAGGAGTGTGCTGATGATGATGATGCAAAGACTGCAATAACTGATCTGAGGAAAGCCGTTTTGGATGAACTGAAATTGCATAATTCATTTGTACAGGTAAGATTTGGAGCATTCTAGCCTTTAGATTTATTTCTCACTTGAACTTCTTCTTGCATGGCAACTGATCAGTCTTCTGAAAATGCATAATTAATTTGTCCAAGCAAGACTTGGAACACTCTAGTCTTTGGTTTTGTCTTCTCACATGAACCTTTTCATGCATGGCACTGAGTTGCTCTTTTCGTTTTTCATTTTGCCACTCTAAATTTTCTGACTGCAAAGTCTTATCATCAGAACGAAGAATTCTTGAATAATTGAAAAGTAATGTAATTCTGAACCGATCAATTATCTGTCATCATCTCTGCAAGAACTTGTGTCATATACGCCAAATTGAAGAACTGGAATGCTTCTCTTTTTCTGAGTATATAGCATCATAACTTTGTCTTGTCGTCTTTTACCATCCTTTGTCTGTTCTTATCATATAAACAGTAATTACAAGTCTTTGCTGGCTTTGATCTGTAGTCCTTGCTTGAACCAGGAGCCATTAAGTGGAAATGATGTGAGATGGGCTGCTACAGAGTTTTCTAACATGTGCTTCAAGATTTAGTTTAGAGTTATGACCTCAATGTAGGAGACAAGAAAAGGCCCTGAACAAAGCAAGAAAATGATAGGACTGAGAGATCCAATGAATTCAAAGAAGTACTATCTTAATTATTAACGATAACTAGGTTTATTATGCTCATGCGATGCAGGGTGCTGTTTTGATTTTGATATTAAAAAAAAAATAAAACAAAAATTTTAAATTTTAGAAATATTGTTTATCAACTAATTTTATAAATCGATTTATTGCTATTTGTTTCTCGACTATTTTAGATAAGATCTGGACTAAAATATAATGTACGCATACTAAATTTAAGTGAATTGTTGCGAGCTATGAGTTGTTAAAAACTTAAACATCACATAAATTTTTAATAGAAACAACTCCATCTTTGGAGTTTTCATAAAGTTAAGAGAGAAATAGAGTTTTTAATCTAAGAGATAAGAGTGTTTTTGGAAAAAAATACAAAATCCAAAAGGAATATTACTTAAAAAAATAAAATTAATAATTTAAATGAAGTAAATTCTTTGAGGCGAGGATCGCAGCATGTAAAGAAGATTTTTGTTGGATGATTTTTCTTCATCATTTTTTGCATTCCCTCCTCGACACTCATCCTTTTTTTTTGATGGACTTTCTACTTGAAAAATTTTAACGTTAAAAATAATTCATATTACCTCTATTTAAATATAAATAATAAAATAATATTATCAATGATTATGGATTAATATGAGAAGAGAGAGAAGATACGGTTTGATTAATCGTTAAAATATTTATATAGGAGAAAAATTGTTTGCATTAAATACCATTAAATAGAATTGGACACATGGCAATAGGAGAGAAGATCTGGTCTATGTTTTATCTTTACTATATTATATTAGATCTGATGTAAGGTAACTAAATAAAATGGCCTTATGATTTTACTGGACGATTGATGAATGTGAAAGTAGATGTTAATAGTCTTAGTGATCATGTGTTGGTCAATGGACGTATGAAATTGTCCAAAGACATGAAACTTTTCAAGCGTATGCCAATTCGTGTTTTTCTTTTCAATCTTAAATGTTGCTTTTATAGTGGTAGTTTATGAGGAGTTCACAAGTAAAAATGAGTGTATTCCTGGATCGCTGTTCTCTGCATTCTTTGCTTTTGTCTTGAGATGAGGTCTTAAACAGATACCTGGGTTCACGCAGATTACCACTAAGCATTTTAATTGTATGAAGTGCTGATTGTGGCAATTTAGTTAATGGTATATGATTGATTATATAGCACACAAAAAATGATTTAGTGCTAGCATGCCTTAGAGGCTCATCTAGCTGATATTTGACTGATTATGCAGCTAAAGAGGTTTTATTACTGCTATTTCTTAGAGACATTTGCTGTGCTTATCACTCTTCAGATATACATTGCTGAATGCTGATCTTGAAAACTATTCTTGTAAGAAGTTATCCCCCTTATGTTGGCCAAGAGACTGAGAAATAAAATAAGCTTCTGGCAACTCTATGCCATGCAATAGGACCTAATTACATGCTTTTGCTTGCCTTATGGGGCTGGAGCTGTTTGTATTGGCTCTGTTTATATAGCTTTTCTTCACTGTTAATGAATTTGATGCAGCCACTTCCTTGTTGGTGGCAAAGGAACAAGAAAAGAAAGAACATAGGTACTGATAATTTGGTAATTCAACAAATACCAACAGCCAATATGTGGATTTTGGTGATGGGAGCTAAGGAACCGAAGGAAGTAGAATCTGTTGTTTGTGGTTGCTATGTGGGAAAAACAATCAATATACATTGAGTTCTTACCTTTGAGGGAGATGCTTTTGAGGAAAATAACATATTGGTCTGGGATTCATTCTTATCTCATAATGAGGTTGTGATATGGTAAGTATTGATATTGAGGCATTCTGAGTTTGTGAGGCGGGCATGAGTTGGTTATTAGGCTTTGAAAGATGTTATTAACTATATGGAGGCATGACAGAATTATTACTATTTATGAGGTAGAATTTCTGAAGTTTGTAAGTGAATGCATAGGATTTTATGTTCATGAAAGTGTATGGATTTTTTTCTTTTTCCTTTTGTTTTTGGAGAGGTGGGTGGTATACAGATCATGTAGGGTTGGGATTTGTTTCTTGGTCTTCTACATACCCGGTAATCTAATAGATGAAATTAGATGCTGAATATTAAACTAGACAAAATAACTGAATGCACTCTTATATGGCTGCACCATTTAATGATTGATATGTCCATTTTTTATTGGTTGCCAGTTCCATGTTTGGCTAAAGCCAAAATGGACTCAACAAGAAATGTAGGCTTGTGTGCACAAGTCAAACCTGACCCAGTCAAGATCCAAGCCTAACTGTTTGGATTGGCCAGTTAAAATGTCTGATTATCATGTGCCTATAAGCCTCTTTCTGCTGAAGCTTGCCTATCCACTTCTATCCTCATTTAGATGTTAGAAACATTTGGTGCAGATTCTATTGCTATCACCACTGACAGATTCAAAATGTGGAAGTTATCTGTGACAACCATTATATTTTTTTGGGAAATAACTGTGATCTGACATGAAAAAGAAGTGGTACTTGATTCCATAATCTTTCTCCTCTCCATTTTTAAGATTTGAAAGTATCATAGAGTTGAAGTGGTTGTCTAGCATGTGTTCTTATGAACCATTTTTTTGGAAATTACTCTTATAGATTTTTATTTTTTCCAAAATTTGATGCATGCATTCAAGGGAATAGGTAGTTGACTGTTGACTGCTGACTTGATGAACATGCTCGTGTGGTGTCCTTACAATTGTTCTTATTTTCTTTCATACATTCCATCCATCTACGTATTCATGAAAAAATAACACCTAAGATCTGCGTTTAATGAGCCACTTTGATTTTCCTTTGTCTAATTTGAAACCAGTCTACTGACGATAAGAAAACATAAGGGCAAAGGCTGTGTTATATGTTATTTTGGCATATTTTATTTCTTGTTACTTTTTTATGGTCATTACATGTATAAAGGGTGGCCCAATGCATAAGGTTCTCACTATTGCAAGGGTTGGGGATGGTTGGATGCATGCAGCCTCAACCCATGTGTGGAGAGACTGTTTTAGTGTTTCAAACCCATTACACTCAGTTCTTTATGGAGTAACCTTACTGTTATGTCAAGGCTTACCCCTGTATTGCCATTACATACTTTCTGCTTTTGTTTAATATTGTATCATTTAGTTGCGAAAACATTTCTTTGTGCAAAGTTTTCTGAAGCAATCAGTGGTGCAGGAATGGGGAATAGACCCCACTAAAGAGATCATTCCCATCCCAGCAACAGTAAAGTACACCGACTTCCTCCTTGCAACAGCTGCAGGAAAAGTGGAAGGAGGGAAAGGTCCTGGGAAAATTGTCACTCCGTTTGAGAAGACAAAAGTTGCTGCTTATACTGTAGGCGCCATGACTCCTTGCATGAGGCTTTATGCATTCTTGGGAAAAGAGCTCAAGATGTGTCTGCAACATGATGAAAATGGTCATCCCTACAAGAAGTGGATTGATAATTATTCCTCTGAAAGTTTTGAGGTATAGTTATATATCAAGAGCTATGCTCTATTGTTCTTTTTGATTAAGATGAAACCAGTTGAAGATTATGCTATCGCAGCATTTATAAGCTGTATTTATCTATATTTTTGGCTTCTTTTCCTTTTTATGGAGTGCAGGCAGCTGCTGTGCAAATAGAAGAATTGCTTGATAAATTGAGTGTTTCATTGACTGGCGAGGAGCTTGAAGTCATAGAAAAGCTTTATCGCCAAGCTATGCAACTTGAAATTGAATTTTTTTCTGCTCAGCCAATTGTCCAACCAGCTGTAGTTCCATTGACAAGACTGCATGACCCAGCAAATTGTCTTGTCATTTTTTCTGATTTTGACTTGACATGCACTGTAGTTGATTCCTCTGCCATTTTAGCAGAGATTGCAATATTAACTGCACCAAAGACTGATCAAACTGGGACTGATAATTTGAGTGCTCGAAAATCTTCTTCAGAAATGAGAAACTCATGGGATGTTCTTTCTAGGCAGTACACAGAAGAGTATGAGCGGTGCATAGAAAGCTTACTTCCAAAAGAGGAAGGTAATTCTTTTCCGTGTCATTATTTCAAATAACATGTTTTCTCATATGAGTAGTTACAGCAAAAAGATATTGTCTAGTGGAGATAATTTGTTAAAAAGTGTTGATTTTTACCCCTTTTATTTGTATGTTGCTTGTCTATTTCCAGCTAAAACGTTTGATTATGAAAGCCTTTACAAAAGTCTTGGCAGCTCTCTGAGTTTGAGAAACGAGCAAATTCGAGGGTGATTGAGTCAGGGGTGCTAAAGGGAATGAATGTAGATGACATTAAAAGAGCTGGGGAACATTTGATCCTCCAAGATGGTTGTACAGACTTTTTTCAGAAGGTTATAAGGAAAAAAGAAAATATAAATGTGGATCTCCATGTACTTTCATATTGTTGGTGTGCAGATCTAATAAGGTCAGCCTTTTCATCAGGTAAGTCCTTTATCTACTTTTCTCTTGTTTGTTGTTTTTGTATCACTATTTGTCCATATGCTCAACTTCTTTGAATATACAGTATTTTTTTTACTCAAAAATATCAAACGTCTCTTTTAATCTGGTTTTAGTTGACCGAAAAATATTGTCCATTCCATAAATATGTTAGTTGTGATTCCTGTTATAATATAAGGTGATGCTTTATACAAACCAGGCAATCCTATCTGCTATTTGGGGACGTGTGTATTCAAATATTTTTGTCCTTCATTCATTTACTTTTTCTGGTTGCCCAATAGTGTTTGGTGTTTCTTCTATGATTTGTAATTTTATCCAAGTGGTGCTTCTTCATGGAATTTAATGTCTTGCAAGAGTTGGTAAGGATTAATGAGTTGCCATTCAGATTAATATGTTTTAAATAGATAATTGAATAGTGAGCCTTGATGTACTTGGCAAGGAAGAATCCTATATTAGATGAGAGTCTGGTGAAAATTTCCATAAACATGTTCTTAGGCAGGAAGAAGAAGCAGCCTTTCCTTCTTAAATGGTGCCTTTTATCTACTGATTAACCCTTGTTACAAGTGTATACGATCGTTTCACAACCGTATTTGTTTCAGTTATGCGTGGTAGCAAGTCATTTGAGTGATTTTGGAAGTTCATGCTTCATGTACCCCCAATTTGTGTTACTGAAAATTATCTCCTTTTCTAGGCACATTTTCATCATCTTGTACTTTGGGTAACTTACATTTTACTTTGTTGCTAAATTAGTTTGTGCCATTTATCTTCCTTTGTTGACCCTTAATCTATTGTACTCTCCAAGCAATGTCATAATTAGTTTTTGCTATCTTGTCTTTTTTTATTTCTCCTACCCTTTTCCTTTTAATTCTTTCGATAATGTAATTGATTAATATATTTTTAACTATGGCAGTTGGTATATTGAATACATATTATTTCGATTGGTTGTAAGTTACGTACAATTAAGAAGAATGCAAGGCATTTCCCCCCTTTTTTTTAATGTACAAGATAGCTTGCATTTCCCCCCTTTTTTTAATGTACAAGATAGAGAGGATATGGAGTGTGTTTCTTTATATATATATCGATTGTATTCGAATGAAGCTAAGCCTATATCCGATTATCTCTCCTATTTTTGTATCCACACAGTTCACGGATTATAAAGATGAAAAAAGTGAAAAGGTGAGATGGCTTTGGGACCCATATGGATCGAAGTGTGGGAAAGGTGATTAGATCCTGAACTTGAATATAGCCAAACCTAGATCCAGTGAGCTCCCTCTTCCTTAGATCTACACAGTTCACTAATCTTAAAGATGAAAAAAGTGAAAAGGTGGGGGTGGCTTTGGAGCCATGTGGATCCAAAGGTAGAAAAGGTGATCGGATCCTGGACTTATCTACATTTGAATATAGCCAAGTCTACCTAGAGAGAGAGAGAGACTTCGTTATATTCGAATGTAGCAAGTCGAGGTTGATTACCTCATTCACTTTTGAATCCACACAATTCATAAATTGCAAAGATGAAAAAAATAAAAAAAGGTGGGTGGCTCTGGGATCTGTATGATCTAAGGGTGGAAAAGGTGATCGGATCCTGAATTTAATTATATTTGAATGTAACCAAGCTTATCTATCTCTCTTTATATATGTTAGTTGTGAAACATTGGACATCTTGTGAAACTAAACCTCTCAAACCTTTAATAAGCTTTCTTAAGTTGGAACACTGAATAGTTCCTACCGACGTTACTAAAACATGTGATATGAACATAAGTATTTGGCATAGGGGCCTTTTAAAAATCAACATGATGGCTGGTCTATGTAATTTTGTACAAATGTGTTTTGATTTATGTCTAGATTTGTTAATGACTGGATTTATTTTCTATTTAAAGAGTGTCATAAAGTTTTTTTAGGTATCCAAGTGTTTGCCATGTCAAAAAACCTAACATAGTGTAGGGGGTCCTCCCGTGTCTTAGTGTTTTTTTTTCTTTATTTTTGATTTCCCCTAGGTAGCCATTCTCAACAAGTTTTGATTTATGTCTAGATTTGTTAATGACTGGATTTATTTTCTATTTAAGGAGTGTCATAAAGTTTTTTTAGGTATCCAAGTGTTTGCCATGTCAAAAAACCTAACATAGTGTAGGGGGTCCTCCCGTGTCTTAGTGTTTTTTTTTTTCTTTACTTTTGATTTCCCCTAGGTAGCCATTCTCAATAAGTTTGGGATCAAGGCTTAGCAAGCTAAGTTGTTTGATTTATTCCAAGTTCCGCTGAATCATATTAGTAGCTTATGCTATCAATGGCTAGTTTACCGAACCATGGCGAACTAAGGAAAGAAGGGAACATGGGCTGGAGAGAAAGGAATGAGAAAGAGGAGAGCAAGAATGGGCAGAGAGGAGACCTATGAAAGGCGAAAATTGGTCTTTTGGCGAAAACATGAGGGATGGCGATTGAGGAAGAGGGTGATGTGAGGGTGGCGACGGGGCAGAAGGTGAATAGATTAGGGTTTTTTGTGCATGGAAAGATGCAGACGAAAGCCAACGAAGCCCTTTTATATTTATTAAATGGGTCGAATTAGATTGAACCTGAACTTGCCATCCAAACATGCTAATGGACCTATTATGCTGCAAATCATTTCGTATTGCCAAACTGCATTGGTTGGGGACCGATACAGTCCGGTTCATGCCAAACCATGCAGTTCGGCCTGGTTCGGGTTGTGGTAATTTATCCTAAACCATTATTTCCTTATGAAACTAGGTTTTTTTCATTACTAGAACAAATTCAAAAATAAACAAATGAAATTATTCAAATCAGCCAAATTGGTTTTGGTTGTTCTCCAAGAAAATGTTCCTTGTTTCAATATTTCATGCTCTAGCAGGTACAAGTTAGTTTGAGAGGAAATCGGAAGCCAGGGCACCTGTGGAATATTGGTTCTCTTGGAATGTCTCAATCCATCCCGAGTGTTGGGACACACCGAGATGGACTGGGGACACAACTTTTTTTCTTTTTATTTTTTTCCCTTGTTCTTGGCTGTTTTGGTGTGCCCTGATCCTTAGAAGCAGACCAAGATGGGGCCCATTAATGTGATTTAAACCCTTTGCCAGGAAATATGCCAAAAAGGGCTGGTAAATACGATTACTTGGCTTCAAAGAGTGAAAAAGGATATCTGCAGAATAACAGAGATAGAAGAGCCTTGTTTGCATTGAGAATGATGAACATGTATTTTCTTTTCAAATTTTGGACTTAATCCTTGCTGGTGAGTCTTTGTAGATCCAAGTCATTATTAATGTTTTATACTGCACTCTTTGGTCATCTAACAAGGAATGGTTTGGGATCCTAAAGTTTGTACATTTCATGCTATGTAAATAGGATGGCTGAGTTCTACCAGATTCCGGAGTAAAGTGATCTTGGTATTTCTTTCTTTCTTTTTTCCTTTTTTTCTTTTTAAGAGTAAAAGTGATCCTGATGTTAGATGCCATAGATATATAGTGCCTGCGCCTGTAAAGCTTTCTTGCTTTCGTATGCAAAAGAACAAGATTATTTATTCACTAAAATGTCAAGCACGCTAGCCATAAGTAGCTTAGTGGGTATGCCATGACTACTTAGTGGGATTATGCGATCTAATTATCCTCATCAAAGCTCTGAAAGAATCCATACACAACTTTAATTGGATGATCTTATAGTCACCCATATAAGACCACTTATTTGGAAAATGTGTGATGAAGCTCTCCTTCAGCTGGTAGCCTGTCTTAATTTTGACCTTGCTGGACCATGCCTTTGTGTCACTTTTAAGCTTGATGAGTATCCATAAACAATCATTCAGTTACGATTTCTTTGCATGGTATTTTTATTGAGGATGCAACTTTTCTCTGGCATGGCTTACCATAATCAAAGTTCATGGAGAAAACTTAATATCTGGGAGAAGTCATGATGTTGGAGAGTTTTTACAGCCAACCTTTATGATTTTGTTGTCTTAGATTATGTACCATTGGGAACAATATCATTTTAATGACATGTGGAAAATCAATTTCCACAAAGCAGAACTTTTAAAAAATGATGCTCTTATCTTCACTCTTCCTATCTAAATGAAATGAAAACCATGTCATTTTTCATGCCTTGATCATCGAATTATGGGCCATAATGGAACGACCTTTTGATAGTAAAATCCATGAAGCTTGTCTCTGACCTAGGTGGGGTCGAAGTTATCAAGGAGCTTTGGAGGATGGTAGTGTATGCAAGCTCATGAAAATTAGGATTAGGATGTGTAGAATATGTGATGGGAAGTTACGATCTGTGGACGTGATAGCAGATGGAAAGTTTTCTTCTCAGTGGGACTTGTGCAAGGTGGCCAGGGCTAGCTTTAGGTTATGCAAAGCTATCAACCCTTGCATCAGGAGGATCTCAACTTCTGTTCCATTTCAACAGTTTGTGAAGAAGCATAATATTGGCTTGGGCAGTAGAATTCAAACCTAATTAGGGTATTAACTTTTTTCAGCAAATGTTGGGGTTGGCATTCTTTTAGCGTCAATGTTTGGAACCCAGCAACTTGGATTGAATTGCTACAGCAGTTAAGCCGCTGCATCTTGGTTTAATCACAAGTCAACTGTGAGTTGACCAGCCTACCGTATTTAGTGTTGACTTTTTGTCCCCTTTGTATGGAAAGATGTTCTATTATTCTCTACCTCTTCCAACCCCAATCCTACATGTCTTGGATCTTGAGGCACCTAGTAAAAGAAGAGAAGATGTTGAAATCCTGTGGTCAAAGCTTCTGTTTTCACAAGATTTAGTGTCACCATCTCTGGCTGCAAAGATCTAGCAGGACTGACTTATGTTAGATTCGAAAACCCAACTCCTGTGCTGTCAGATTTGGCAACTCCAACTCCCTTTCCATTAGATTCGGCAACAACAGATCCCTCCCCATAAGATCTGGTAGCCTGGGCTCTCTCCCTGCTCAATTGGCTGCCTTGATTTCCTCCCCATTGGATCCAGTGGCCTCAGCTTGACTAATCCAATGGCCTCAGCTCCCTCATCATATTTGCTGAACTCACCTCCTGCATACCCTTTTGTAAGTTATTCACAATCAGGTGGAAAGAGAGAGAACAGTGGAAAGGAGGCAAATATGGTTGCGATGGATTGGTTTTTTCCCTTCTTATTATCGGCCTGGGCAGTATATACAAACTGGCTGACCTGAATGCTTCAATGGTCAAACCACTCAGATCAATGGTTTGATCGTGGTTTGAATGGGTTTAAAGAATTTATGGGTTTTGGTATGACCAGACCTGCTATGCCTTGTATGTGAGAGGTTGGACAGATTATTGTAGCACTGTGGTAGCTGACATTAGGCAACCTGGCCACTAAGGGGGCTTTATGATTGTTCTAGTGGTGCAAGTTACATAGTTGCATTTTTATCATCAATTTTCAGAATAAAACTCTTGAACTTGTACAGTTGATCAACACGTAGTGTTTACATGTTAAGAAATGCCCATCAGCTTTTAATTTAAGAAATGTTAAGAATTTAAGATTTTTGACTGGCGATGTTGTGCATAGAAATGCTAGCTTTTGAATATTCTTTGGGCTCAGTTCGGTTGAGGAAAAAGTGTGATGCTTGAGAATTTGGTTGCAGAGAATGTAATTATGACACAAGCTACTTTCCAGTGTTGAAATTAAATTATGTGCTTATTGCAACCATCTGTTTTTAGCTTCCAGACCAATCATAAAGAAATCTGTATGAGATTAAAGGTTCACTGCTTCCATTTCCACCATTGTTGTCTCTTGTTCTATGTGCAGAAATCATAAGCTATCAGTTAGCCAATCCATACACGCACACATGCCTCGCTGACCTGCTTATCTAGTGGCATGCCAGCTTAAAATTCTTGCATTTTGAGGTTTTGAGGCAATAAAAACCTTTTAGTTGTTTAGATCATCTGATTAACATTTAGACTCTAAGTTTGGTGGGTGGTTCAGTCTGATGTATATTATATTAGTGGGCTACTGTTTAGTATTATTCTATTAAAATTTTTGCCAAAAAGTCAGTTTGTTCAATATTAATTGTCTGAGCCATAAAAATGGTCTGGTCTTTGGTGCTTTAAAATTTGCCAAGGACAAAATAGAACTGATTTAAACACAGTCTGAAATAGCATACAGATGTTTCATATCTACTTTTTGAAACAAAATTTCATTGCCTCCATTAGTTATTCACTTATAATTTTTTTTAGAAATATTTATCAGAATATTGTGCATGTTTAATACACCTTATCTACAATGAGGATAACCTTGTGCGATCATAGGAAATAAAAATATGCCTTCCATTAATTGTTTCCTGGAAAAAAGGAGAAGGATTATGAAGCATGCATAAGCGTGCGTGGTCCTACTTGAATCTTTGATATGCTTGAGTCATATGCAGTGTTGAGCAGGGGATAAGTTTGTTTTGCATTTCTGCTTTCCAGTGGAAAATGCCAGATTGGTGAGTGGAATTATGCTTTTGGTGAATAGTGTCATCATCTCTCTAAATAAATTGTAAAGACAGATTGTTAATGATGGTTTGTTCATGGTGTTTCTAGAATATGATATTAATTTGTGCTTCATACGTTCAGTAGGTTGCCTAAATGAGTTGAACATACACTCAAACGAGTTCAACTATCAAGAATCTATTTCAACGGGTGAAATTATTAGGAAGATTGAATCACCAGTGGACAAGGTTGAAGCATTCAGAAATATATTAAACAACTTTGGAAGCAATGAGAAGCGCTTATCTGTGTACATTGGAGATTCAGTTGGTGACTTGCTTTGCTTATTGGAAGCAGATGTTGGTATTGTGATTGGATCAAGCACTAGTGTAAGGAGAGTTGGAAAGCAGTTCGGTGTTTCTTTCATTCCACTCTTCCCTGGTTTGGTAAATAAACAAAGGCAACTTAATGAGAAGGACTCATCTATCTGGAAGGGGTTGTCTGGTGTTCTCTATACAGCATCTAGCTGGCCAGAAATACAAGCTTTTATTTTGGGGGCGTAAATTTTTTTTTTTTCAGGTTGTCCGTTGTTCTTGCTTCTTGTCGCTTTCAGAAGTTGAAGAATTCATGTATTCAAAGATGTATGTCGGAACTGTGGCCAATTTTATGTATGCCGCAGATCAATCGTCTTTCATTGTGTTTCTTCAGGTTTGGCTTAAAAATGCTGATGCTGTATTGAGCCAGGTGTTGCTTTGATGTTAAGGTACATCCTTTACCGACACTTTCTCACTGTTTATGTCTTTTATATGCTTAATATATGATAAAGAGTTATTTCACCCCTTCTGTTGCAGGCATTTGTGACATTCTAGGAGATGGAACAGATGATCAGTCAACTTCTATGTATGCATGTACTTGTCTATAATTTTTGGGTTATAAGAAAACTATTCTTGTTTAGGAATGATAATTAGAATTAGAGGGCATTCATTTTGAAGATGTATCAATTTTTAGGCCTGAGGATTTAAGGAAATCTCAGAAAGCCGGTTAAGTTGTTGAGGGTGCTCGTTTGAGTCCTTTGAGGCATATACTCTATAAACCCATTATAAAATGTGGCCATCATCCTTTCTTTGATGATGGCGCTTCTAGCGGTTGAATCATCTTTTATTCTTATTTTAGATCCTTGGCCAATTGGAAGTTTTAATATGCCATCTGTTCCAATTCTGTTGTCCGCTTTTGGTCAAGAAAGTTTCCGCACACGTCTGCAATTGCTGGCTGGTTTTGTGTGGTTATTTTTTCAAGGCTGGCATTACAGTTTTCATATTGGGGGTTGATGAGCGTACAGGGGCATCGGCTTATAGCTGATTGATTGGAACAACGTTGCCCTTTGCTCTCTGCCTTTATTGCTGTCATGTTGTTTCAGCATGCTTAGCTATCAGACCTGCGTGCTGTTTCTCAGGTTGGGGGAGTGCATTGAACCCTGTATACTCTGGTTGCGAAATGGTGGTTATTAAATGATGTGTCCATCTTTGGTTTTCGGATTAATTGAAACTCAAACCAAGGCGGTGGTTTGAGACAGGTATTATAAGGCTAGCTGATTTAATGGATGAAAAACCCGTCTTTAGTAGTTCTATGCTAAAGTTGGAATATTTGGCTTCAGAGAATGCAATCGTTATTTCTTTTAGAACAGAGAGCATCAGATGCCTCTCTAGGGGACACATTTCCCAGAAAACAAGTGCTCCCCTCGTAATTTATGTTTGCATATGAACGAGAAAGCTGATTAGCATTGTACTTGGGACCTGATATATTTTTTGTGGCACTTCCATTTACGCCAATAAAATCACCTTGCTTGTTCCTATCAATGTAACTTTATTTCTATTTTCATAATTTTTTTTTTTCCTTCACGTTGTGATTCTGTCAGCTATGGTCTGGCAACCATCATTGCTATTGGCTTCTGGGTTGCTGGCTTGAAGGATCATTTCATTTCCGAAAGCTGAATATAAAGCTCTTAACCGACTAAACTTTGGAATGAATTCCACTTCAAACATCACAGACTCCCATTATCCACCCGAAATTACAGTACGCAGAGACATTACAGAGTCTCATTATCCATCCACCGATCATCTTTAACTACATAAACGATCAATACGACATAGGTGTTTTTCTTAAATTCAATCGCATATGCCATGAAATTCTAACAAACATAAGCATGACCCTGAAACGAAATCCACACACAGCAAAGCTCGCCCCAGCGAACAGTATCTTGAACAGCCTAGTCTCGTGCATCCATGGCCAGGATGGTGCTCAAGTTCATAGGGTTCATGTACTCGGCTGATCCGGTATGAATTGGCTTACAATGATCCGGTTGGCTCTCTCCGTGGGATGGAATGGGTCCCAGAATGCGTAGATGTCCCTGTCGGGCATATATTGGACAATACAGTACAAAGTCCAATGCCGTTGTAAGGTCCTTGCCCGCAGCATGCAAACTTTGAGGTAACAAAGCCTGCCAAACATAATTTGCTGATGCCTATCAGTCACTTAAGTACCATATAATGTTTCTAGGCAGGTATTCCTTCCTCCTCTCCTTGTGCATGTTTGTTCCTTTGTGTGCAATATATATTATGCATGCTTTTTTTTTTTTTTTTTTTTTGATTTGATGCCATAGCAAGTGAATAGGCGGGGGGTCGTAGTTACTATTCAATAAATTTGACCTACACTACTTAGGAAAAATAATATTAAGATGAAGGCAGAATTTAGATGTGGTGCGCCATGCATTTCCGTCTACCTCTTCTCTCCCACATCAGCCTTATTGAATAATGGTAGAAAAAGCTGTGCGAGAGCGGAAATAGAAACGGAAACGCACGACATCTAAGTTTCGTTTTTAAGATAAAAGATAATTTCCAATAGATATTATTACCGTATTCTTCTGGGTTGGATATGAAGTCCATGTGCATCCTGTAGGCATTCACTGCGACGAAAATATCTGAGCCTAACTGGCTGTTGAGTTCTTTCAAGGCCTGAATCATCTGCGGATTGAAAAGTTGCTCTGAGGCTCGATTAAGCTCCGGGTCGCATTGCCCATTCCTGCTCCTCAATGCAAGCTCTGCTGGGACGCAACCAAGGGGCCCAGTCCCAGTGACCATGACCCGACGAGCCCCAGTTCATAAAGGCTCTGCAATGTTAGATTCCAAGAATCATTTCTCTGAATCAAGTGTGATTTTTTTTTTTTCCCCCCGCCTCTAACCTTTTGTTTTATTTGTTAACAGTGCTACCTTAATCATTCTAGCGAATACCACTTCAAATAAAGAGTCCAAAAAGTTTGACAGAATAACGAATCATAAGCAAAAGATGTATTAATTATTAATTAATTCGCGTCAAACAGAGACATACAAGGCAGGTGAACAAATCCGTGGGCCAAATTCTTTGGATCAGCTCTTTATCAATACAACAAGGGTTAGTCTCCCTAACCCTTCTCTCAAAAATAAAAGAACTCCCGGATCGGATAATCAATCTTCTAGTTTTTTTTTTTTTTTTTCAAAAAAAAAAGTTAAACAGCAGGACCTTTCTACTATTTTTGATTAGAAATAAACGGCTACCTAGAGATGCAATGCAGTCCAAACCGCAGTAAACAATTCACAGACAAGATAAATTGTTTCGGCCCTGCTTCCAAGAAGGGATGGATGCCAGTGATTTTAAACAGCCCCATGGCCCTCCGTGACTTGAAGGTCAAGTGGCGTACAAACGTACCAACCCACAATAAATTACGCTTGCAGCCTTTGGTTGAATGCATGGGGAAGAAAGTGGTCCCTAATCACGCTATAGTAGCAGTGAAGCAAGAACGCTTATTTGCGCTGCACCACAGGGCATGAACATGCCCAATAATTAATACGGAAGAGATAAAGAAAGGTTTAAGAGTACAGTATGCACATATTTCAGCTAGCTAAATATCAGGAAAAAAAATTAAGAAAAAAATATTAATAAAATTATGCATATGTTTACTCAGTGGTAACAAGTTTGGGTAGACGAAAAAAAAAAAAAAGGAAGCAAACAAAACGATAGAGAATATCATATATATTTAGAAATGAAATGGGTACAAAGATAGGAAAAGAGGACAAAAATATTAAAGAAATTGAGTAGGAAAAAGAAAAATGGTGGGAACCCAGCTGAAATAAACAAACGTGAAATGAAATACTAAATTAGCTAGATATACGAAACATACTCCAAGTATCTTCTTGTATTCAGTGATCAGATAGGTGACGTAGTCGGGCAAGGAGAACTCTCGAGATCTTGGGGAGAAAGGCACCAAGTAGTAGTTGTTAACAAAGTCGTTGCCTCCCAGGGTAATCAGAACAAGCGCTTGGTTCACAAGACGCTGCGTCTGTGCCGGACCTATCAGGGAGCTCAACCTCTGCTGGTACTGTTCAAAGTAGTGCAATTGCTTCCGTATCCTAATTATGTTCACCTGCAAATTAAGATTATTCAAATTAATTAGTCACCATATATGAATTGCGATCAAAGAAAATCATGCATGCATGGTTCTACTTACAAATTGGATTCCGGTATCGTTGAGAATTCCGACGCCTGCTGATGCGAAGTTGGCACCCACAAGTAGCTTTTCCCCATGGAGCTCGGGGCTCAAGTATGGCAACGTGGATTCGGCTCCAAGATGCTCACCTGAAACATATATGCTCAGATTGTTGGTTAAGAAGAAAGCATGCATGCACGAGAAACTTTTTTAAAAAAAAAAAAAAAACTCATAGGGTGATCTGCAGAGAGCCTGAAAAGAACATCTACTACTACTACTACTACTTCTACTTCGAAATAAATTATGGACACAGAGAAAGTTTGCTAGCTTTTGATGCCTTTGTGAAGCGAACACGTAACTTATTATGTCAGGGACGTTCATCCCATTGGAGAAACGGCCGGTTGGTCGATGACTCGGGAAGTCGATACCATAAGGGGGTTGATCGGCTCGAGCTGTGGTCAATAGATAGTCGTTGTTGCCGTTATCAACAAGAGAATCACCAAAAACAAAGAAGGCACGAGCTGCCTCCGAGGATACTGGAAGAGTTCCAAAAACTACTTGGCCAACAACAATCAGAGAGAAGAAGAGAATAGAAGAGAAATTCATGATGTTCGTGAAATGAGATATGGGATATAATAATAATAATTATAATTAAAAGAGTATGGAGTACTGAAGGGCTATGGACCTGAAGAAACTGGAGGGTGGCTTTATATAGTGTTCATGGCGATATGTGACCTTCTTTTCCACCTATTTAACGCCACGCGGGAGCGTCTTGCAGGGACCACAGAAGCAGCAAATTAATTAAAGCTCGCAACTCAAGCTTCTGGCTGAGGACTTGGTTCGATCTCTTTTTACGATTCAAAATGGTTGGTGAAGATCCATAATTCCAAAATGATCTGGAGCTTATATATATATATATATATATATATATATATATATATGCATCTTTCCCTTGACAGCAAGGTACGAAGCGACATATCCATGAATTGCTCTCTGTGTTTTGGTCCGTACTTCTGCTGGCCGGGTTTTGTTCAATTAATACCATCTAACAACCATATAACAATGACGTTAATGATGTCGAAATTCTTATGTGCATCCCAATTTTGCATCCAAGCTAGTGTTGGTGTCATCAACAAAAATCCTAAAACGTACCTATTAAAGAACAGCTGCTTTTAATTTTTTTTAATTTCTTGCAGGCAAATTCTACTTCATTTTTGTTGGAGGCTCGGAGAACAGTAGCATGCATGCATGTGCGCTGCGCAGTTAATTAGAATATCTCACCTAACGTAATAAATCTCTTCTATAGTTCATAACGCAGCGTTATCTTCGATCTAGTTGATGACCACATTATCGTAGGTTTGCTCACCCCACCGCGAGTATACGTACACTATACTATGTTTCTGGTTGATGGATAAATTTCTGAAGATTTCACGATATCAAATCGTATAATTTGTTGATTAAGTATTTGGAAAAATTCAATGTGTAGATGGTAAAGGCGGAATGTTCGATAGTTTTAATTAGTGGTATATATTAGTGTTATGAGAAAACGATGACATTGTTTTACATATCCGCCTGCAAGAGCGATCGATCACAAAGATATATATATAACTTAAGTATTAATTATTTGACTTTCAAAAAAAGAAAAAAATGTTTGACATTTAGAATTTACTGAAGGTAGATTTTTCTAGCCTGCCCAATGGGATCTTAATGGCAGTGCCCCACGGTCAATCTCATGTCAGAGAACTGTTTCGGTGAGGTCGGTTAGCTTTATTAATTTTAAGTTTTTAACTAATGACCTCTTGCAGGGGACAGAGATGTTACCAACTTTTCTTTCCTATATTGATGAGGGTGTCGGCGAGGGATGCCTGGGCTACAGGTTCATATGATATCCACGTGAAACTCATAAATACGTGGGGTTCATCGTTTAAAAGTGAGTAGATATATGAATCCACCTCTCAGAAGTAGCTAGCTGCTGCATCCATGAGCTAGCCCCAGCTCGATCTCCCAATCGTTAATTTAAACATTATCATAAACTCTCCCAAACTTCGTGCAAATTAAGCTAAGCATATATAATTAATTAAATCGATCGGCTTCATCACCACCACCTCTGCTGTTGCTGCCCCGGCCCTATCTACTGCCACCATTATGATGAAGTTGACAACAATGTGATCACGTACCAGTGCATCTGGTATGATCGGTATTATTTTTCCCTCCTCTTTGGATAAAAGAGAGAAAAAAAAAGGCATCGATCGCATGCACTCCAGATTTGAAGTTTATTCTGGATGCCGGAAGCTGGCACGCAATAACACACCACCTTTTCTTCTTCTTCTTCTTCCTTTTTTTTTTTTTTTTTCTGAGGGAGAATATAAAAGTCAGACTCATACTCACTTTTCCGGCCATTGAATTGTTATGTTCTGTATCAGAATAGAACCCCAGGCCTCGGTGAATCTTTCTGGGTCCAACCTGTACGTGCTTCAACAGAGCCTTGTGTAGCTCAAGAGTATATGGAGGCATTTTTCTCTTTTTTTTTCGATCAATTGTCACCATGCTGAAGTCTAAAGTTATACCATGAGATTTTCTTGTCGTACATTGCCTTGTCAGGCCAAATGGTTGTGTTGCATGCTTTTTTAATTTTTTGTGCAATTAATTGTGCTTAAAGATCGATCTTATAAGATTGGCCGTGGATTAATCACTGTATGTATGTACAGTGATGATCACACGATCACCATTTATCATATATATATATTAGCTAGCTAGCTATTGTTTCTTTTTTAACCCTGCTAATATATATATTAATATCGTATTATCCTCAGCTTCCATATATATTCCATTCAACAACCATTTGAAACAACGGTACTACTGTTTTATTTCGTTGCTAGTTTGGTCTAAAGAAATCCAACCGATCGACGGTGCAGCGCGATGTCTATCATATTATGGTTTCGCATCCATGCTAGCTAATTATGATTACACGCTATGTTTTCCAGATGAATTATGACATCTCCAAATTAATCCTATGCATTAGGTTTGAATGTTTGGTTGATAGCGGACCGCAGTGTTGTACGTTCAACTGATGGAAGCAATGCTTAATTGCTATAAATACTGATGGACAACGCAAAACGTACGTAAAGGATCATTAATTAATTTGGAGATCCAACAAAATATTCCAACTGTTGTGTTTTGTTTTTCAGAGACATAAGATATCAATGTCAGTCAGGTTTTCATCACGCAATGGTCAAGGAATCCCAATCACATGTGTCTCTGTAGACAAGTAGGCATTAAGAGCTAGCACAGTACCCTTTTAAGAGGCCAGAAATCGAATCCCTTTGATGGTGGACATAGTGTTAACAATTAGCACAAAATAGCAGTCAAGATCAAAGCGTGGCTTTAATTGTTGAGAGTGATGGGGCCATGCATATCATTATCAGGAATCCAAAGAACAGATAAATTGAAAGCACATCAAAAAAAAACCAACACACCACATCCATTTTGGTTAAGTGCTGTCTCTTAGAAGCCAATTTTCCGTCTCTTTCAGAACTTCTTTCATCAGCATTTTTCATCTTGAAAGAAGATTTTATACCTTAAAAGATGTTCTTTTCTCTGCACACTAAATATCATTATCCCATGACCTGAAAAATAATAAAAATCTTTAAATTCTATTTGCCATTTTAAAATCGGTCCACCATCCAATAAGTGTCTTCATGGCATGCTACTCTTAGTGCATTCGGTTGAAATCACTGAAGTGATCAGACCGTGCTACTCTTTTTTTTTTTTTTTTTAACCTTCACCCATAAAAGAGAACCTTTCGCTGACTGTGGGGCCAGGTTAATTGAAAAGAATGACGTCTGGCAAGACGAAGTTCAAATTATGACTACCTTTATATATTTGTTCAGAATGAGAAATAAAGTGGAGGAGGATGAAAATCCTACGGTAAAAGTAACTTAGCTCAGCTACCCCCAACCATATTTTCCAGCCATTAAACACTTATCGTGCCACTCTGATCTCCTCATGTAACCTTAGCACTGTTGGTGTGACAAAATACGACAACCATCTAATGCTTGTTTGACTACTTTAATCTTCCATTACAATTAATGTAGTGTTTGAGCTGCAATAAACATCAGAAATACAAATCCTTCTTCGAGCTTAAACATCAAAACACATATAGTTCACGTGCTTGCTTAAAAGCATTATAATTAATACTCTACCGATCGCCAACTTCTGTGATGTTTTTAGAGAAGTTAAATACGATGAGGGCTTGTAATTGTGTGATAGATCCATGGGTCCATTACAAAATCTTCATTTGCCCAAAAATATGATGGAATCTTCATGTGAAAAGTAGTTGAGAATTAACTTGAATTGATACGGTAGATATATATATATATTTTCTCTTGGTTTTTGTTAGGCTATAAACAGTACAATGCATTAATGCATGGGATCTAAAGTAATTTAAAACTTTCATGGGAACTTCA
Organism: Calamus simplicifolius; assembly: GCA_900491605.1. Lineage (NCBI taxonomy): Eukaryota > Viridiplantae > Streptophyta > Magnoliopsida > Arecales > Arecaceae > Calamus > Calamus simplicifolius. The sequence continues at coordinate 272,248 of UESW01005054.1, forward strand.
TCTTACCCTACTAACTTCGTTTCGAATATCGTAAATTTTTTTTTTCTACCCTTTGATGTCTTGGCACATGCATCGTACCTTCTCAGATTTATTGAAAAGTTGAAATATGTTTCTCTCTCACAGCATAATTAATACCTCCAACCACTGGAGGGAATCAACTTGAGAAAAGAAAAAGAAAAAAAATTTGTACATTGAACGCGGTGTAAATTATATGCACTACCTATATATGATGGTTGATCGTGCACGTATACTGCATGCCAATAATAATTTTATTTTTTAAATATTACATATATAACTTGAATATATGTGCAATCAATCAACGCGTGATGGGTATACTTCTACACCAAAATACCTCCGTTATCAATTGAGAGGCTCTGGAGACAACAGACTGGCCTACAACTTGTCTCGACCACCCTATTCAAGCTTTTTCTTGGACGGCAAGGCCCGGTAAGTTAGGTTATTATTGGACGTTATATAATTTCATTGATTTTTCTGTTTAGAATCTTTAATTAGAATTCGTTATTGATGACGCAGGCTTCGTATTCTCCCAAATGCCCCGTGGTTTGGTCCAATATTGTATGTTTTGTTGTTGGTGACAAAGAGAGGAGGATTAAGATCTCAAATATGCTGAGGTGAACAATCTGTAGTTTAGCAAGATAATTCCTTGTGTGGTAGCCTAATTTGCTAAGTAGGCAACAAAATGAGTGAATATTCAAGCTGTGAAAATGGACGGAATGATTATAAGAAGGCCCCTCAAGTAGGGATATTGGTAATTAGTCTGACTATTGCTCCAAGCTACTAGCCTTAATGTTATCAATCCTAGTAAACATGAAAAGTTGCTCTAATACCCCACAAAAATAATCTTATTATATTGAATAAAAAAAATTAAAATGCTTATAACTCAAATTTACATACTATTAATTAGCTTCAACTCGAGTTTTTAAATTATATGGATTCGGCTTGCTAACAAGTTATCGGGCACTTCGAGCTTACAAATGGTAAGAGAGCCGGCTCGATTGTACTTGAAAGTTGATGCATATGAAAAAAGATTATTCATATATAGGATGATGATAAAATCTCGTCATAATGTAAAGCTATCCTTACAATATCAATAATTCAACTTGAGGTATTATTATAACTTACGAGTGCACACAGCTCATGTTAAATTCCCATAACTTCATATATTTTATGGCCTTTAATATTTTCATGATGCAAAGAGTGGAACTGAGCACATGTAGAATGGATACAAACACCGAGATTAACTCTCAGAATCACTGTTTCTGACTATTTCGAAATTCACATACAACATTTTTTTTTTTTTTTTTTTTTTGTGGGGCGACAATAAGGTACAAACTTATTATTCTAAATTTATTCAACGTGGTGAACATGTTCCTTGTATACTTCCGAGGCTACTTGGTTGCGTACGGAATCAACCTCATTGCATCAAAACAGTCATGCACCCACCAAGGACGCTGTGGTCGCAGAACTTGGCTCTCAAAATAATTACTTGGCTTCTCGATATTTCAGATCAATATATACGGAAAATGGCTTGGGGACATTGGCCTATTAATATTTGTATTTGCAAACCGGAAAATGAGAAGGCTAATTAACCTAGCCTTTTAATCTATTTGGATCGATGAGACATGGCAAAGAATCTGGGATAGGTTTGGATGGGAGCTTTTGGACGTCCTTTTAATCTGTTATATGGGTCGGCTGCATGGAAACTATTTGTGAAGATTTTCATGATGTTGAATGGGGGATTTGTTTGGCTGCTTCAATCCTTGATGCATGTAGAAAGTTAGGAATAATTATGTTTTTGGATGGAATTCTTCCTCTTCTCCTACCATGGTTGCTAGGACTACATCGGCTTTGACAAATTAATAAAAAATTTGAATCATCTAATGCCGGCAAGATGACCCATGTTGAAAGGGAAAGTCCTTTAGCACCTAGCATGGTGCAGGAATGCATATACACTATATGCATATAACCATGCATGTGATGCATAAAAGAATAAAATTATTCTTAATCATGCATAGTTATATGCATGCACGGCCAATGACCATGCATGATGTGCATGATTTACATCGCATGCGATGCATAAAGGTCTTTTCATGTTGAAATTTAGGTTTGCTAGCAACCTTTCGATACCTTTATAAAATTAAATATTGAAGGTGAGATAGCGAGTGCTTGTGCATTTGCTTGGGTGCCATGAATGAAACTATTTTTGCAGAAGCTAGCATTTTACATGCCTCATTCCTGCTAACGACTAAAGCTTGGACCATACGAGCAGCATTGATCTAGAGAAAAACTAGAAATTTCTTTAGACCTTCTTGACAAGAATAGAAGCATACCTATATCTATTACACTTTTATTAATTTATTGTAACATATAGAAATTTAAAAAATTATTTATTAATATATATTTTAAAAAATAAATTATAAAAAAAATTTTATCATAAAAAAAATTTGTAATGCTTGAAACCTGATCCAATTAACCTTATTAGTGAACAGAAATGATGTGGTTTAAAAATTTAAATAAAAGTTAACAAGTGTCAAGTGGGCTTGAGTTATAAGTATATAGCACTTTCTTTTTCATTGTGAGATTATTTTTGGGATGCTATAATCTTTACTCCTTATAATGCGATGTTCTCGTTGTATACCATAAATTATCTAAATCTATTATCGAGCTAGATCGTTAGTATTCTAACGATGGCTTGATAGGACTCTACAATCGTTCATAGATAGTCTTTCCCTATGTCCATAAATTCTTGCATACTCGAATCGATACCAATGTTTCAAATTTATCTACTAATTTAATTAATTAATTAAAATTATATAACTTAAATTTTTTAATAAAATTAAAAAGCACAAGCACATAACACATTATTTCGTGAGACTATTTCCTTTAAGGTGTTATTCGACATATGTGTACCCAGCTGGACCTTTCCCTCACAATGGGAAACGAATTCCCGATCCTTGGGAGCATCGGGTCTGTCTCGGGGAAAATTGGAAAAACGAAGCCGCCGCCTGCATGCATCAGGGCCGTTAAACCCGCTTATCTTCTTCACAGTGATCAGGTGTTCCGCGGTGCAACGGAAATCCGAGATCATCGTGCACTCGTCCAATCTCCTCGCTCCTCACCTCTCAATATCTCGATATAAAAGGTCGAGTCCACGTAGGAGGCTCGTCTACTCTCCGTTCCCAAGTTCCAATAACCCAAAACCCACTGAACCTCAAGAGCGCTCTTCCCCTCCCGCCTTCGCCATTTGTGCTGTATATGCCGAGCTCCCTCCCTCTTTACTCCTCCCCTCTCCGAAACCCTAGCAAACGTCCAGAGACCCCAACACGATCCTCCTCTCCTCCGATCCGATCTGTGGCCCTGGTTCGTCGCATTCGACCATGTACCGAGCTGCGGCCAGCCTCGACTGCAAAGTCAGGTAAGATGGCGGTGGAAATGGCGAAAGAACAAGAGATGCCAATCTATCTCAGGGGTTTCTTTGGGTCTAGACGTTTGCAGTATAGGCGCTTCTTTGCTTGCGTGATGGTTTTTGTTGGTTCTTTTGATCTTTTGCCTTTCTGCGCCGCTGATCAGTGATGATCCCTTCGTTTCTTTCGGGTTTTCTTTCGTAGGGTTGCCGTCAACATGGGTCGACAGGTAAGAATTCGAATTCGTTTCTTTTGATTGATTTTGGCGTTTAGTTGTCTGCTTGGACTTGTGGATTTCTCGAAGATGTTTGATAAATTGGTTCTTGATTTTCGTAAGCAAATCCTCGTTTGAGATCAAAAACGGGAGAAATTGACCTTCAAGTTGAAAGCCGATTTATTTTCGTACTTTGTGATTCATGATAATGGGTTCTTGATTTTTGTAATATGCAATCTTATCTTGTAGACATATTTTCGTAGGAAAATCTTTGGCTTCCAGATGAAGTAGTAGAGAGGATAAAATGATGATTGCATCGGTGATCCGTTTCGGAAGGGCATTCTTGATGTCGCATATTTTGGCTTTCTCTGTAAATTGTAATGCTTATAGAGTCGCACATATAGATTGGCAACAGGGGTGGCTGGAGCAGAAATTGTGCAGCCAATGACATCAGATATTGGAGTCGAGGCTTGTGCTTTGATGCTTAAGGGTGTGGAAGAGCTTGGCCATGGTGCCCAAGGTGAGTTTCCTCTCTCTCATCCGTCAAAGAATCATAAATGCTGTTATCTTTGGTGAGGAGTCGATCATAAATTTTGTAGAATGATATGTTCAGGTCCATAAAGACCACATTGTAGTTAGTGAGATTTTTTGTTGCGATAATTTGAATATGGACAACTGAATTGTGCTTCTAGTTTATGCCTTCATTTCTTTCTTTCTTGCTTTTCATGTTTTTTTTCAATGAATGGAACAGCACATCTTATTAGACAACGATTTGACTTGGTGAGAGTTCCTGCCTTTATGTACTTTGTAGCCAACAAGGATTGTGTATGAGGTCATGAAGGATTTAGTTCATGCAATTGAGATGCTTACTTATTTGGTTCAGAATATTCTAACTAAGGATGCATCCTTTGAGATTAAATCTTCAAGCTGATGTGTGATAACAGCGATACTTGTGAAATTTCTGTCTGATTGACAAGCGGCATGTTCTGGTAGTATTGTCTTTACATGCAAAAAAATGTATCAACATTTTATAGTCTGTTTGGATCTTTGGAGGAGAATGAAAGAGAGGATGATGGGAGGAAAAGAAAAGGAAGGGAAAGAGAGGAGAATTGTTATAGCCAGATCACCCTTCTCGAACATCCGTGAGCGTCCTTCTTCGGCGTGACAAGGGTCCTCTGACGGGCTTCGCCCGATCAGAAGCCTGCAAAAAGTTTTGAAAACCAGAAATTCTAGCGAGGACCTTCCGATGCTCAAGTTAGTGCTCTGGGCAACAGTCGTGAGTTTAAGAAAGCTCGAAAGAGAGAGGCTTAGAGATGAGCTCTCTGTGAGCAAGTATGAGCGTTTTAGAGTATTGTGTGTTGTTAGTTACCTGATCGGGGGTCCCTCTTACCCAATTTATTGATGCTTGGACTCTGTGTGGCTTGCCTGAGAAGTTTGGAGTCTCATAATGAGCCATGACTTTTGGGGCTTATCTGGTTTGAGTGGTTGAGGCCTCATGATGAATGATTACTTTTGTTGATGGAATGTCAAGACTGATGTCTGTGAGACTTGAGGTGCTGCTACTTGTCAAAGCATTTATGATGATGATAGCAATGATGAGGCTTATTTGGGAAGCTTGGAGTCTGCTAGTCTTGGGGCATGATCGTTGTCCTTTTTATGATAAGGGCAGCAATAGCACAGTTTGCTTCCTAGTAGTATGTCAGAGCTATAGGCGCTGTCCCATCAAATATGGGTGGCTGCAGTTGGTGGGGCAAGTCCTGTTAGAATGGGTGGCCACTTGATTATCCTATACCATTCTTCATGTGTGTACGAACAATGGTGGAGCCAGACATGTGGGCCCTATGCATGTAGATTCCTATGTATGTAAGCCTCCACGTGTTGCGCAGCTTCCGCCGAGGTCAAGCGCGTGAGAGAAGATAGAGAAGAAGAAAAATAGATGAATATAGAAGAAAAGAGAATGCCTTTATTTCTTTGGTCTTAATCTATCCGGTTACATCCAGAGAGGGCCTTAAATAATCATCCATTTTGGATGATAAAACTTTTTCGCACCAGCCTGTAAGCAACTTCCTAACAAACTTCCTATAAATATGGAAGCCTAGCATACGCCCAACAACTTCTAAGAAAACCGGGCGCTACTAATCTAGAAAACCTGAGCCTAATCCCCATGGACCCAGTCCCATAACCTACAATAGGTTATTAAACATTTTCTTCAAAAACTCCCTTCTAATCTATGCAAGAAAGTACTCAAACCCGAGCCTATGTACTTCCATGACTCACATGCTCTCTATTCTTGGGTCACAAGTCGACCCAAATGACTTAGAACCTGAGAACTTATATAGCCTAAGCTCTTAAACCTGTGTGACTCTCCTGTACTTTGGATGTGCCACATCTGAGCTTACAATCTTCACCTTGGTGCATTAAAGTTATAGTAAGCTTCACCTGGTCCATCAATCCCATAGTGCTCCACATCTGAAGAAGCTATCTCGAGGTAGTACCTTAGTGAGTGCATCCGCTGCATTATCTTTGGTAAACACTTTCACAAGCTTCAACTCACCATCCTCCACAAGCTTCCTGATCCTGTAATATCTGATGTCAATATGTTTGGTCCTAGTATGGTAGACCGGGTTCTGGACCAAACATAAAGCACTCTGGCTATCAGAAAATACACTGATCGCCTCCTGTGCTATCCTCATCTCCAGTGCAAGACCTTTTAGCCACATAGCCTCTTTTGTAGCCTCTGAAATACCAATATACTCTGACTCTGTATAGACAAAGCTGTCATTGCCTGCAGACTTGACCTTCATGATATTGAACCACCATTCAACATAAAGACATACCCTGTCGTCGATCTTCTGGTGTCCAAATCACCTCCATAGTCAACATTAACAAAACCTGCTACCCGATCCTGAGCCTCCATGATCAGTCTAGTGTCATCCTTCATGCTATTATACCCATAGCATACATCAACACTGACTGTGCCAACAAAATATTTGAAGATTCTTTTCAGAGCTCTCCAATGTGCTATACCCGGACTAGCCATGAATCTGCTAATCTGGATAACATCATATGTAAGGTCAGGCCTACAACACATCATAACATTCATGAGACTACCAATTCCTGAAGCATAGGATACTTTGAACATCTCCTCGGCCTCTGTCTCATAACTTGGTGACATAGTCTTGGAGAGCTTAATATGACCAGCCAATGGTAATGCGCCTAGCTTTATACCATCCATACTGTACCTCTTCAAGACCCTCCTGATATAAGTCCCATGAGATAAATGAAGCAACCTCCTATCTCTGTCCTTGAAAATTTTCATACCCAAAATCCATGTAGCAAGACCTAAATCCTTCATTTCAAACTCAGTTGACAATGCTGCCTTTAGATCCTCTACAATAGTTTCACTCTTGCATGCAATTAACATATCATCCACGTACAAAATCAAGTATAATATGGAATTATCTTCTAAAATCCAAAAATAAATATAGGGATCATACTCATATCTAGACATGTCGATGCTCTTCATAAAGGTATCAAACCGTAGGTACCATTGACGTGGTGATTGCTTCAAACCATACAAGGATCTCTACAAATGGCATACCTTTCTTTCTGACCTGGTTCTATGAATTCCTCCGACTGCTCCATATAAGTCTTCTCCTCCAAATCCCCATAAAGGAAGGCCGTCCTGACATCCATCTGCTTCAGTTTCAAATTTTGCACTACTACAATGCTCAACAATGCCCTAATAGATGTGTGTCGTACCATTGGTGAGAACACCTCATTGTAGTCAATGCCTTCTTTTTGAGAAAATCCTTTGGCCACTAACCTGGCCTTATACCTGATCCCCTCCTTCTCTGTGGCTCCTTTGCACTGAAATACTCATTTGCAACTAATGGGTTTCTTTTCACTTGGCAGTGACACCAATCACCAAGTCTGATTCTTTTGCAGGGACTGCATCTCTTCCGCTATAGCCTGACCCACCTATCTCTATCCTAGTTTATCATTGCCTCATGGTAGGTAACTGGTCCTCCACTGGCAACCACCAATGCATATGATATGGTCTCGCCAAACCTATATCGCTCCGATTGCTGAATGACCCTCTTTGGTTTATGCAGTGCAATGCCGATGCCTATCCTAGGATGTGACTCCTCTCTTTGCTCATTTCTGCTGTGAGCATGCATCTGGCTAATCCCCGCATGTGAAGATATATCTGGAGTATACTCCACCTGAATCTTATGTCCTCTTGACGTTCCTACAAAAGGTAAAATATCATAAGACGTTAGTTGTTCAGCTGCGCCCTGCTAAGCCTTCTGCTGCCCACCTGTGTTCGACTGAGCCTCCGGCTGAACTCTACCACCTTCTGTTTCTTGAGGACCGAGCTCTCATCAAAAATCACATCCTGCTGATCGTGGCCTTCTGCTCCAAGGAATCCCACAGCTTGTATCCCTTGACTTCTCGCGGATATCCAATGAATACCATTTTTTGGGCTTTGGTATCCAACTTAGTCCGCTGATTGGCATCCACATGTACATATGTTGTACATCCAAAAACTTTGATATGGCTGAGCTCCATATGTCTACTAGACCACACATCCTCTAGTAACCTCCCATCAAGCTTGACATGAGAAAATCTGTTTACCAAGTAGGCTACTGTGTCAATTGTGTCCAACTAAAAATTTTAGGTCATCCTACTTGTAATCTCATACATCTAGCTTTCTCCATGAGAGTTCGGCTCATTCTCTCAGCCACTCCATTTTGTTGAGAAGTTCTAACCACTGAAAATTACCTTTTGATGCCTCCATCTGTGCAAAATTTCAGAAACTCCTTACTTGTGAATTCTCCACCGTTATCAGACCGCACCACCTTTACATATCTCCCTATTTCCTTTCTACCTCAGCTTGCCATGCTTGAAATTTGGAGAAGACCTCTAACTTTTCCTTCAAGAAATATATCCAGACCTTTCTTGAAAAATCATCAATCGGAGTCATGAAATATCTGGCCCCATTCCTGCTTAAAACTGGAGCTGGACCCCAAACATCACTGTGTACTAGCTTCAAGGGACCTGTACTATGCGCTGAACTGGTAGAAAATTTTATCTTGTGTTGCTTGCCCATCTGACATGGCTCACAGACCTCTGCAACACCCTCATCCAAAGCTGAAATCCTTTTATCCTTCATCAGCACCCTCATGCCCCACTCTTCCATGTGATCAAGACGGTAGTGCCACATGCGGTACATATCCTGCTGACTGTATACTGCTGCTGCTGTCTCAGACCCTCCACACATCACAGATCCAACCAGCTGATTCAAATTATTTTTCAGCCTCTTTCCCCTCATCACAACCATGGCACCTTTCATGATGTTGAGTACACCATTTCCACACGACAACTGAAGCCAAATCCATTCCTCTCCAGGTACCCCAAGGACACTAGATTCTTCTTCAAGTCAGGAACATGCTTCACATGAGTAAGAGTTCTCACAACCCCATCAAACATCCTGATCCTAACTGTGCCAACTTCTGCCACTTTACAAGAATGGTCATCCCCTAATGTCACATTTCCCACATCGATTTTAGTATAATTGTAAACCAGGACCGATGCGGTGTATAATGATGTAAGCAGGCTGAATCAAGTAACCAACTATCTGCTGTACTTCTGTGTGCATCTGAAATCACCAAGAGGTCCTCCTCGACCCCTACATCTTCAATAGTACTGACAGATTCCTTCTCTTTCTTCTCTTCTTGAGATTTCTTCCGAAGAGGACAATTCCTCTTTATGTCCAACCCCATTACACTTGTAACACTTGAACTTGCCTTTGCCTTTCTTTGACTTGGACCTGAATCGGCCTCTGTGCTTGCTGACCTCCTTGCCTCTGCCAGTTCTCTCTCCTACCGTGAGGCCCTCCTGAGGTACACATTTCCCTGTCATCTTTTCCGCTGCTTATTGAATCTCAACACAGACACAATATCTTCATAAAGCAGTGTTTCTTTTTCATAAGGCAATGTAGTAACAAGAGGATCATAAGACATAGGCAATGAACATAACAAGAGAAGAGATTTATCTTCTTCCTCCATCTTAACACCAAGAGTCATCAAATCATTGCATACCCTATCATACTTCTGAATATGAAGAACAATATCCCTGCTTTCCTGCATCCGAAGACTATATAATTATTTCTTCAACATAAGTTTATTGCACATATTTTTGCCCATGTACAAGGATGCAACTTGGCCCAAAAACCCTTTGGTTTCTTCTTATCTAGGACACTGTACAAAGCCGAATCAGTAAGATACCCTCTAATCGCTGCACATGCCCTCTTCTCAAGAGACAATCAATCCTCTTCTGACATCTCCTCAGGCTTTGATTCCAAAGCAACATTAAGAAAATTCTGCACTAGTAAATCCTTAACCCTTACCTTCCACATGGAAAAACTTCCTCTTTCATTAAATTTTCAAACTCAACTTTGCTTCCACTACTCATGATTGATCAAGCCACAAACAGCAATTATAGAGATGAATTAAGAAAAATAACTAAAAGCGAAATCCTGGTTGAAATCCCCTCCTGCAGACTCTCCAAAAAGTTTTCGTTTCCCTTGGATAAGAAGATGCTTGGCCTTTCCTTGCTTGTTGCCACCAATCAAATTGCCGCAGCGATTAGTTGCCTCTTGCTTGCTTCCTTTGGTTTCTGGTTCGAAACCTGCTGCCCACCTTTTCTTTCAGGATTTTATTTTTAATAATCCTTCTTTTGGCTACCGTATGCCCCTCCCTCCCGCTGAGATAAAATTCTGGGAGAAAAGAATATGTTCCTTTCCATTCCCAAGCGCCTCTCTAAAGCTCTGATACCATATGTTGTGTAGCTTCCACCGAGATCAGGCGCATGAGGAAAAATAGAGAAGAAAAGAGTAGATGGATATAGAAGAAAAAGAGAATGCCTTTATTTCTTTGGTCTTGATCTATTCGGTTACATCCAGAGAGAGCCTTAAATAATCATCCATCTTGGATGATAAAACTTCTCCGCACCAGTCTGTAACCAACTCCCTAACAACTCCCTATAAATATGGAAGCCTAGCGTACGCCCAACAACTTCCAAGAAAATCGGGCGCCACTAATTTAGAAAACTTGAGCCCAATCCCCATGGACTCAGTCCCATAACCTACAATTAGGTTATTACACATTTTCTCAAAAAACTCCCTTCTAAGACATGCAAGAAAGCATTCAAACCTGAGCTCATGTACACCTATGACTTACGTGCTCTCTATTCTTGGGTCACAAGCCGACCCAAATGACTTAGGAACCTAAGAACTTATGTAGCCTAAGCTCTCAAACCTGTGTGACTCCCTTGTACTTTGAATGTGCCATACCTGAGCTTATACCTTGCTCTCCTATGCCTGCTTGCCACATTGCCATGGGCGTCCTCATGCATGCACGAAACCGGTGAGTGCAACGTGGTCGCCATGAAGGGCAAGCCGGGAGCCAAAGGCGTGGAGTGGGAGTTGAAGGCCAGACCCGAAGCCGGGTTGCTGGGTTCCAGAGGTGGCCAAGATGGAACAACTGACCTCGGGAGCTGGCTGCTATCGGGACTCCACGGAGCTGGCGGGGACTAGCTGTAGTTTGTGGAGTCGGGAACATCTATGGCGGAACCGGGGACGACTGACAAGGAAGCTGGAGCCGGAGGCGTCCGAAGGCAAGGTGTCGACTGCCTGGGAGGCTGGAGGAGGCCGAGATGGGGCATCGGCTGAGACGCTCGATGTCGGAACAGGAGCCCGGGTCGGGAGGGGGTCGTCGATGGTGGAGAGCCGGCCAGGATGGAGCTAGCACCGTCCAAGACAATGCGGGGAGCTGGAACGAGGTCGGGTCTGTCTGGGAACATCCGTGGAAGCAAGGACAAAGTCGTCTGGGCTCCCAGTTGGATTAGGAGCCGCCAAGCCATCCGTGGCTGGGAGCAGCTGAGACATGGGGCTGTGAAGCCGGGACGGATGCAGAACAGAGTCCAAGCTGACTGGATGATGGAGCTGAGGCCGGAAGCGACCGAGGACAATATCTGAAGTTGGCTGGAATGAATCCAAGTAGTCGGGGAAGACTGGGAGCTGGGATTTGTACGTTGGGGCTGAGTTGGGACGGAGCCCAGAGTTGGTTGATGACCAGGTCCTCTCTAAAATGATGCTAGGGACCCATCTTCGTAGTGTAGTAGAGAGAGATGGGATCCGGAGCCTAGCGATGGCCGAGAGCTGAGAGACGTGGAGTCGGGCTGTTGAGAAGGAGTTGGGAGCAGGAGGCGAAGATCGAGAACCGAGAGCTGGAGTTTGGTCGGCACCAGGGATGTCCGTAGAAGAATAGGACGGTGTCATGGGTGACAACCATGTAGATGAGGACGAAGGCGCCAGAAGTTGGAGATGATGCAGGAAAGGAAACGGAAACCGTCTCCCACATGGCACTGAGACCAGCCTTGAATGAACCCCTAGTTATAGTCAATGGTGCCTTTACGGCATGAAGGGTTGGAGAAAAAGGGAGGGGCCTCTGACACGACCTCATCATGGTGGGCAGGAACTGTCAATAGCATGACGTTCCTTGGTTGTTTGAGGGGGAGTGTGGTGTGACCTTGAGTCATGGGTGGAGACATCATAACGTGCTAGATCACCATGGGGAAAGAAAACGGTGTCGGAGGAAGATGTTACCGAAGTGCCTAGCGAAGGCTGTCAAAGTTCTATGATTGGGGCCGTTGCCGTCTTGGAGCCAGGAGGAAATCGAGGCCACCTAGGAATCGCTGGGGCCGCTTAGAAATTATCGGGGCTGCCTAAGAATTTTTGGGCTGCCTAAGAATTGCTGGGAATGAGATCGATGGGCCGACTTGCCGAGGCTAAGCCCAGATGCGGTCATTGTAGCCCATGGGGTCAATTGGCCCCTTCAAGAATGAAGTGTTATTACCTTCTCCTTTATTTGGGAGGGAGAGAAGGAGAAAGGAAGGTAATTTGCATTTATCTTTTATGGATAGAAGGAGAGAAGAAAGGAAAGAAGAGTAATATTTGTAAATCACAAGTATACCCTTTGCTATAAAAGGAGTCCGAAATAAATTGTAGGGATAGAATTGGAAAGATGGAGCAAAAGTTATAAAATATTTTTCTTTCCCTTTTTATCCCCTAATTTGTGAGATAAAGAATTTTAGATTTTTGAGGGGGAATGGAAGGGAATGAGCAACCCCTATTCCCTTCTTCCTCCTTATTTTCCCTTCCTCCTAAATAAGGGATTTTATTACTTTTCTCCTTGCTCCTTCCCTCCCTTTCATCTAGTAAGTTTTGTTATATTAATGTAACATAACTTATTGGGTTTAATTTGTAGCAACAAGGAATGAGCAATCCCTATTCCCTTCTTCCTCCCCCTCCTTATTTTCCCTTCCTCCTAAACAAGGGATTTTATTACTTTTCTCCTTTCCCCTTCCCTCCCTTTCATCTAGTAAGTTTTGTTATATTAATGTAACATAACTTATTGGGTTTAATTTGTAGCAACAAGTGAACTTTTGTATGTGTTATAAGGACATGTTCTTAGTAAATGTGTATGAAGAAGACTCGCAAACAGCTAAGTAAAACAAATATTACTGCTCATTAGAGATGATAGATACTAATATATTAGTGCACAATGTTTTGCTAATTTCGCTATCAATAAATTGATTTATTGATCGATTGATGGTAATTTTTGTGCAAATGTTTATGCTGAGCCATGCTCTTCAAAATGTTACACAGCAGCATATCTAATATCTTACAGTTATATTTGGATAAAAAGTATGTTTAATTGTTGGACACGAATAGGCATTATTGGAACCTTATTCTTTACTAAATGAGGAACTATTATGTCAATCGATTGGTATTAACACGCATTACAAATTTTCATGATGGGATATGGCTTAATTGGTTTTTGACTAGTTAGGAATGTAGACGTTTGGGTTGTTATCAAATTTCAACCTAATCAAAGTAAGTTTAAATGGTGGATAGATTTAGTTAGCTACTAAGGTTTGCCATACTGAGAATTGATATTGAACTATTGTGGTTCAATACGAAGCACTTCTGATGGTGCATTAGTTAGATGGACTGGGAGACCCCAAATCATGAACCATTCGGTTCAGCTTGACACAGGATGGCTCACAGATTGGAGTTTTCTGGTCTATCTGACCAGTATGCCACTGATTCGGTATAGTATGCATCATATGGTTTGAATCATATATAGGGTAATTTGACCTTTATACCGAACCGAACCACCAAATCATACTTATTCTAGGCTAGTTTGGTATGTTTTGTCCCAAATCGTTTGATTTGGTACAGTTCACCATCCTTGACAGTCCAATCCTGATTCATGTATACATACTTCTATATGTATGGATGTATGTATATATGTATGTGTTTATTATCAATCAAATCCTGGTTCATATCATTATATCTATCTATCTATATGTACGTAGGTATGTATGTTTGTCTGTGTGTGTGAGAGATTCAAAAAGAGGCTTGAAGAGAGGGTGTATTGATCACCGCCCTAGGGCAAGGATGGTTGGATTCTGGCTGTGGGGATTTGATTCAGAAAGTTCATATTAAACAAAACCTGTTTAGACATATAAAAGCATGTATTGCAAATTGCAAAGTAGAAATCAAAAATCATTAGTGGATCTTACTTATTATTATTTAGCAATATAACCAACTTGGTTCCTTTGCCAAAAGGGTCAATAGAGGACCTATTATACTTGCTTAATGATTACAAAATTTCAGTCACCTTTTATTCTATTAGATTTTACAAAATGAACTAATAGATAGTAAACCATGCTTATCTGATGAGTTCTGTTTTTTTTTTTTGTTTGTGGTGTCCAAATAATTAGTTCTGACTTTTGAAAATTTCTGCTGCGTGGAATTGGTGTCAAAGCAGGCTAACATTTTTTTGATGATCTAATATTGCCTCTATCCAAGCCTATTATATTTCTTTAGCTGTTGGATAAAAAATCCTTCTGGTAAATAATTTGAAATAGCTCATTTTTAATAGTTTATCTTTGTAATTTAATATGGATATTTATTGAAGCAGATTCATGTAGCCGACCCCATGTAGTTGGGAAAAGGCTTAGATGAGTTGAGTATTTATTGAAGCAAATTTTCATCATCTAAGGGCTTAGCAGTTGTTGCAATGTTCTTCTATTTTGTTTAAATAGAAATTTTCCTACTGAAAATCTTTCTGGTCACTGTTTGTTCATTAGAGCACTCTAGTCCCAACCTCACCTTCCAAATCTATCAATGAGAAAGATGATGTTCTTAACATATATGATTCTTCATTGGGTTCATTTTTGTTGATATGATGGAGTTTGGTTTTGACTGCAACATTAGTTATTGTAAAACAATTCATCAAATAAGTTTGTGATGGCTGCTGTCCTTTGGTTTTAAGGGTTGTAATGTTGCTTTGGAGCAAAGCTTTGGTGCACCAAAAGTAAAAAAGATAGCGTGACTGTCATAAAGAGTATTGGCTTCAAGGATAGAGTAAAGAACATAGGAGCCAACCTAGTTAAGAAGGTTGCTAATGCAACTAATGAGGTTACTGGGGATGGTAAGTTTTTGACCTTTTTAAGGATACTTGCATACAGAGTGCCATTGAATGTGTTTAAAATTATAACCATGATATTAGAATTTATAATTCATTATCATAGAATTCTCATGTTTGGCTGTCAAAAAGTTCATATAATATCTCAAATCATGAAAATGGATATTGTTGTCTTGAGTTGAATTTTTCAGTTAATTTTCTCTTTCCAATCACAATATAACTTTCCTTTGAAATCGTTGTTATTGGAACCATAAATCATTCTCCTAATAAAAATTTTTAATTTTCAAAATCGAGAAGTTTAAATAAAAAAAAGAAGTCATTATTTAAAATTTAAAATGTCCAAGAAGAGCATTCCTTGTTCCCTTTTTCTTTGAACTTCTAATATTATTTTCTACATTTAGCACCATTTCCTAAGCTGAGCTCACGTATAAAGTGACCATACATGGGGTATGGAAAAAATGGATGAATCAATTACAAACACAGCTGTTGGTTATGCAAGCTGTCCCTTTATCACTAACTAAAGGTGAGGTGTATGCCTTTTCACACATAAAATGTAATGCCTCAACCGGTCTAATTAAATTGGTTCAAGCTAAATCAAAACCATTTGTTTTAATTCAAACCAAATCAGTTTTGATGTCAAAACTAGCATAATGTTATCATTATTTTAGCTGCACTTCAGTGGCTATCTTCTTCCTCTATTAGGAAACTCTAAGACCCTTTTCCTAACCAACTTATTCTACATCAACTCAAGGTGTGTATATTGCAAGATTAGTTTGCTAGACATGGACTACTAGCATGAGATTTGTCGCTATGTATCTTCAGCATGCTATTGTGTATGATGTTGATGATGGTGATTTAGTCTAATGCTATGGATAGTTAGAGGTTATGAATTTGATGTTTACCGTTGATGCGTAGTACTAGTTCTAGCAATGTTGGAGTGATTCCTTATAGGCCTAGACCGATGGCATCGGAAAAGGGCCGAATGCCGAAAAGATCGGTGTAGAATCATTATGGTCTGTGGATATGATGTAGCTATGATGTAGCTGAGTTTATAATGCTGAGCATTAGTATGGGAATCAATCAATGTGTGCATATATCGCTAGGTTAGGTTGTTAGACACGGACTATTAGAGCATGAGGTTTATTAGTTTGTATTTTTAGTATGTGAATGATTATGATGTGTATATATGGTTTATATTGGTATTTAGTTATGTTGGTATGGTTTATGTTAGTATTTAATTATGGCTTATGGTTTTCATAGCAGGTTTCATGGATATGTGTATATTACTTTCAAAGGATGACGATGATGCATACTTATTGGATCCAGCTTTGTGCATGGACATTAGGAGTGAGTCTTATATTTTATTTTATTGTATGATCTGATGTTGATATAGCTATTCTGATACGTACATTGAGGATGGCACTTAGACACTTTTGTGTATTAGTTTATTAACATTGTGATAACATTTTGTGATATATGGAATATATGAGATATAGCTTTTGTTGATGATATTATGATTGTCGTTACATTTTATGTACTAGTAGGCCTTGTGTGCTCTTATGGTTCACTTTAAGGGTATGCGGCCGTGTTGCGATTGACTTTGGACTGGGTTTCGGATCGGGGGTTGTGACATAAAATATCTCTAAATGTCACTGATTAATGAAATTAAACTTTCCTCAACATGTTGCATGCCTTCTATGATCTTGGTTTCAGTTGTTAATAACTACCAGGAAATCCAGTAGTTCTTCTGATTTGGTTTTATGCAATCAATACAGCAGGTTAGAACAGGTTTTCTAATAACTTCACTTATTTTAGCAATCACTTGTATTTAAATTTTTCACATAATTGAAATGGAAACTAGAATGCAGTAGGCAGATCCACTTCTGTGCTATTGTTGACATGACAACCTGCCTAACATTTTAAAGTACTGGAAGGTTTCCTTAGATACGTAGAGTTCCAGTTGCACATATGTTTTAAGTTATTGATGACCAGCGGTGATAAGCTTCCCGCGTGCCATTTTGTTCACCCAGCATGTAAGGTTGCCATGGTTAGTTAAAACAAACAGACCTGTTATTGTACTTAGATTTTTAAATTCTGAAAAGTAGAATCTAATGTGCAAAAGCATGCTCAAAGAAGTGTTGATGGTTGTGGTCCCTAATAAAATACTTTTTCTATCAGTTCTTGTTAATTTGATAAATTTACTCCTAATTTGTGAAGGTGCACTCTCGATTCTTTCTCTCAAAACAATAACTAAGAACTAAACTTGGATGGGTATACTTATTTAAGGTGGAAGTAGTTCTAGATGTATGAGATGCAAAGTGAGAGAGAGAGAGAGAGATGACTTGTGAATAGACCAGAAATGTGGAGATGAATGAACAAGGCAGTCTGGAGTTTTAACAATAGAATAGATGATTTGATTTGATTAAATTGGATAATGAGTTGATAAGTTCTGGTTGTATTTCCTTTGGCTGATTTTTTTTGGATGTTGTTTGCATGCAGGTACAACACGTGCTACTGTCCTTACAAGAGCATTTCTTGCAGAATGGTGTAAGTCAGTGGCTGCTGGGATGAATGCGATGGATCTAAGGCTTCGTATCACAATGGGCGTTGATGCTATTGTGACCAACTTGAAGAGTAGAGTAAGAATGATTAGTACATCAGAGGTAATAGCCCAGGTATCTTATTTAAGAACATTAAGAGACATCAAAGTGTCTTCAATATCTTGATAAAGAAGGATGCCTGATGCATGCATTTGTGACACGTGTACCTTGTTTACAGGATTGTAAGTTGTAACATTCTGCCTTTCACATTTGCTAGTGAAATTGGCTTGCTAGAAACAGTCTTGTGTAATTAGTATCATTGATTTTAATATATAATTAGTATCACCGATTTTAATATACTTGCCCTTTTTCATGGGTGGGTACCATATCTACTAATGGAGAGAGAGAAATTGGTGAACCCATTCAGAGGCTATGGAGAAAGTTGGGAGGAGTCAACGTGACCTTGGTAAGTCCATGGATCCCTTTATTGAGGAAGTAGATGCACATAACCATCCATTGTGAAATGCTTGCATTTACCAGACACATAATTGTATCTGCTAAAGTCCATGAGGGGCATATCTCCAGTAGATGCTGTCTGCACCAATAGATTGGATCTCAAACTATTTGTTTTTTTGGTTATTTACTTACTATGTTTGTTTCTGCTTGAATACCTTTATTGAGGAAGTAGATGTACATCATTGTCAATTGCGAAATGCTTGCATTTACCAGAAATACATCGTTGTATCTGCTAAAGTCCATGTGGGGCATATCTCTTGTAGATGCTGTCTGCATAAATAGATTGGATCTCAAACTATTTGTTTTTCTGCTTATTTACCATGTTTCTTAATTGCAAAGCTGAAACCTTTTGATAATATTTCTGATTTTCATCATTCAGCATTTATTTGGAAATGGCTTTGTTATTGCGGGTGGCATGCTTACTTAAAAATTTTGTTTGTTAGGATAATTTTGCATCTTTAAATTGTTTATCCTGATTCTTTTTTTCCATTTCCAGTAGTCTTTGTTTTTTCTTTGGCCTTTTTCTTTTTCTCTGAAGGCTAAACAGACCTACAAGGTAAGCATCTATCAATTACTATATTGTCTTTTTCCCCTCCCTTTTAATGGAATTCAAATCATGGTTTCTAGTGCCTGGGTGTACTTGTCCTTTCCAAGCCAGTACCAGCAGCACTTGGTAAAAATGCATTCTTGTGCCAATGCCACTTAAAATCATTTATTCAGATGATGATAAACACCACAGTAATGTATAATTCATCAATCCAAAACTGATAAAGGATCTTTTCCAAACTCAATTTTTAGACTTGGTGTTGCAACAGAGAATAGAGGTGGTTTTTGGGTAAAGAAAGAAAAAGGTGGCAACCATTATTATGAGGACAGTTATAAAGTCAAATATTTATTCATTATCATAATGACCGATTGCACTTTTAGGAGTACTTTACTCTGTAAGTGGCACAACAGCCCTTTCATGTCTTGTTATTCAATTTTTTTCTGTGCTAAGCCAAAGTATGTGTAAGCCAAGTTTGAAGGTTATTTTAATGTCTCAGACCTTTTTGGACTTAGCTAGTTCTTTCTTTGGAGCCTTGGAAAAATTAGTACTAAATGAGAGGATAAAATGGAACTACAATCAAAGCTCTTGGATTTTGCTGTTTTTTATGTTCATGGTTGATTTTGATTTTTTTTTTTTGTCTATCTGCAACTTGTCGTGGTTGAAGCTCAAATTTGTTTCATATTCTCTCTGAAACTTTTTAGGATGGGATGGGAGGACTCTTTTCAATGAATTGGAAGTTGAAGGGATGAAACTTTGATAGAGGCTACATATCAAAAATCTTAAGAAGCTTGCACAACTAGTTTTCAATCTTCTCAACAACTCATGGGTTTTCTCCCTTGCTAACTTTTTTATCCTGTTCTTCTAGGAACTTGAAGGTCCTCCTATTCTGATACACGAGACAAAATTTCAAGCATTAATGCAGTGGTCAAGGTATTAGGGTTGGCTTTGAAGGTATGTTGTTGTTATCCCCTCATTTCTTTTCTTTCTAGAAGTGTTGAACTATATTGATTCCTGGTTTTTGTTTATTCAGAAACAAAAGGCCTCCATCGATTGTTGCTGAAGATGTACAAAGTGCTGCACTGGCAAAACCCTCATTCTTAATAAGCTTCATGCAGGGATTAAGTTCCTATTTTCCTTTTACATTCAACTTATTAATCTGTCCAAATTATATAGAGATAATGACTTCTGTGCAGTATTATCATGTTCTAACCAAATATAGGTTTGTGCTATCAAAGCTCCTGGATTTAGGGGGAACAGGTAAGCCAGTTTGCAAGACCTTGCTATTCTAACTGGGGGTGATGTTGGTTCTCAACTTTGACTTTGGTTTCATGTCTCAGTCCTTGATAGTGTCTGTGACTACTTTTTCCCTGTTGCAGCTTATAACTGAGGAACTTGGCATGAACCTGGAAAAGGTAGAACAGTTTTCTTGAATCTGGTTGTTTTCTAATCAGTTTATTGTCCATTAATCATCAGGTCTTATACGCAACTTTTCTGTTATTCTATCAAGCTTAATGGTTGGTACATGCCATTGAGCTCTTGGCAGAATTTTTTGAGTTGAACTTTGTCAAATTACCTTCCATTATCGATGATCAACACTCTAATTATCCCAAAGTAAGGAGCCACACTCCAAAATTCCTAGACCAAACAAAGAGCTTAAACAAAGGGCTTAGATGATAACCTTCCATGTAGGGAATAGTGTTCAGCTCAAAGGCACAATTAAGCTACAGTAACCACATCTAACCATCAAATTCAAGATGTCCTTGGAGAATGGCATTCATTGGAGAACAATTTCAAGGCTGCTGCATGCTCTTGGTGCCAATCTTCAGTTCTGCTAGTAAAGTAGTTTGCTTACCTTTGTGGCAAAGTTTTACGGTATCTGCATCAAATAAGAGTGCAAATTAAAACCAAAACAACAGTGCTATCTTTTGTATGAAAAAAATTCCACAGTACCTGCATTGTATAAGAACGATGATATGAGACGTATTAATTTAAATGGCAGCCGAACTATCAGTTTTGTGCTCTTTATCCAATTCAGGTTGCCAGAATTTTGAATGGCGGCGAGTTCCAAGTTTTTCAAGTTTTGCTGGAGTTACCTCCAAACCATTATGGCAAAAATGGTTACTAGAGACCCTGCTACGATGCTTAATAACAAGCAATATCCAACCTATATGAGATTGTTTTTTTGTTGCTGCAAAATTACTTCTCAAGAGCACCGAACGAGAAAGGAGCTTTACGGTCTTTTGGGAGATGACAAGATTGCCTCCTTTAGTCAAAAACCTACAAGAAAAGTCCCGGATCGGTGGTTCCGACGGAGACCCTCCGATACTCAAGTTAGCGACTTGTAGAACAGAAGTCAGAATGAGATAGTAGAAGTCAAGTCCCTCCTCATTGTGAGTCAGGGTACCTATTCGAAGGTTCCTCTTACCCTTCGTGTATAACTGTCGGATCACGTTTTCTATCAAGTTCGGCTCCGTAAAAGGTAGGTGGGTGCATAGCCGCTAGGCGCGCGCCGTAAATATTGGCAACTGACCATAGTATATCGGTAACCATCCATAATCTTAGCAAAAACGGGTTGGCGGGCTACGTGACCATTTTTTTTTGCCAAGGTGGGGCTCGAGGTCGGGGTTGAAGATATGCCAAGGTGGGGCTCGAGGTCGGGGTTGAAGATATGCCGAGGCGAGGCTCGAGGCCGAAGCGAGAATCGAGGTCGGGGCCGAAGCGAGACTCGAGGCTAATGTTGAAGCTAACATGGTCCGAGGCTGAAGCCGAGACCAGTGCTGGGGCTAGTTGCCAAATTATTACTTGGCTTTGAGAACTATGCGGACTATTACTACCGCCTGGGGGCGTGATCAGCCACATCAGATGCCTCTCCACCTCTGAGATGGGTAGACGTATAATCATCAGAGAAAGGGGCGTTATATCACATGATGACTGATCTTTGTGCACCAGCGGCTACTAGGAGGACGTGTCCCCAAGGGCGGTGCTTCTTTGATGAGGTGTCGGATGTAACAATGACATCGCCTCGTTCGTTCTGACCGTTGAGATCAAGGGGATTCACCTTGGGTACGGAACTGCGAAAAGGGGGGCACCATCATTGCGGTGAGGTCACCGCCGTCCTGTCATTGGCAGTGCCCCTCGTGTTTTGCGCTCCGGGTGGTTGCCACAACGATCGCTAGTGGCGAGCGGGCACGTGGCCAAATCGAACCAGGCGGGACAATTTGAAACGACGTGACTATAAAAGGGGGTCGTCCCTGACCTGAGCTGCCTTCATTACCTTTGCTTCCTTCCTCCTTCCGAATCCTTCAGGTTAGTTCCATGGCTTCTTCATCTCTGTCATGTTCTATTTCCAATTCTGGGAGTTACTCCCTCGATCCTTCGCCTCCTTCTCCATCCCCAGCACCTAGCTGGTCCACTTCCTCCCCTGACAGCGTCTCGATAGAGCAGCAATGAGCCGCTGGGTGGTCTCCCATCAGGAATCGCTCGGCCGTTGGATGGGCCTCCATTCGGGGCCCTCGGACCGTTGCCAGCTCATCCTCCTCTCTGAGGTAGTCTCCCGAGGGGACTGCCTCGAGCATGACTGTCCAAGAGATCATAAATCTTAGGCCAAGTATAGCCTTCCACCAATCTCCGCCTATACCGGCCTCTTTCCGAAGATAGGGTAACCTCCTCTTCTCCCGGTATGGTCACTCTTTACGAGACTTATTTCAAGGCCGGCCTTCGCCTTCCTATCCACCCTTTCATACTTAACCTTTTAGACAGATATTCCTTAGCTCCGGCACAATTGGTTCCGAATTCCATTCGGACCATTATCGGTTTCCTAATACTATGCCATATCCATGGGATAGAGGCTAGGATTTCTCTCTTCTGTAGTTTCTATATCCTTAGGAAACAATTGGGATGGTGGTCCTTTGCTCCTAGACCAACCAGAACCCTTAAGCTGTATCTTCCCACTTCCATCAAGGGGTGGAAAGATAGGTTCTTCTTTGCCCAAGTTGAGGGGGTAAGGACAGAGTGGGGGATTCCAAACACCGAGCCAAACAAGGACCCGACAGTACTCTCAAGGGACCAAGAGGCGTTCGGGCAGTTGATAACTGCCGACGTCCCCCGATGCAACCAGCTGCTAGCCAAGGAGAATCTTCGGCTGGCAGGCCTTATTCCTAGTAATGGTGAGCAGCCATAACTCTTCCCCCTTCATCTGCTCTCCTACTTTTCTTCCCTCTCTCTCTCTCTCTTTTTTTTAATAAGTCCTTTGAATTGTGCAGATATGATGCCATCACTCCAAGCAGCGAGGAAGGCCGCTGCCAAGGAAAGAAGAGCCCGGACGGATGGAGTCGCCACCGAGAAGAGGGCCAAAATTAAAGTCAGCAAGAGAGCCGAGGCCGAAGGGGCCTCGGGTAGAAATGAAGAGGCCAAGGAAGGGAGACAACCTCTGTTGCCGCCGGGATCCGTCCTCTGACTCGGGCACGGTCGATCTCCAGGAAGAGGGGGGCGGACCTGCAAAAGAAGTCCACACGCGGGGGACGCTGGGGGTGGCCCTCTGCGGAAGGCCCTCCGATGCTCAAGTCAGTGGAGAAGAAATCGGCGATCAACCAGACAGTGGAGAGGTGGATCTCTCCGAGAGGCCTCTCCGGGGCGGCCAATCGGAAGCTCTAGAGGGCAGGAGCGCCGACGAACTATAGGAGAGAGCAGTGTGGGTAGAAAGAGGCGCGTGCCTGTGCGCCAGGAGATGTGTGTACCTGAGGGAATCTGCGAGTCTGATATTTATAGACTGTCACCTGGGTCTTGAGCGTCTTCTGAAAGGTTCGGAGGTTGTTATGATATGGAGGCGGACAGAATCAGGCCGTTCTGGGGCCGTTAGAATCCATATCTCGTTTGTTCAGGGATCGACGGCTGGGAGAGCTCCTTGATGTCTCGAGATCTGGTGGAGTAGGCCCGGGGCGGTTATGATAGGTTTTAGGCCATGTCCCGATATGATTCCTTGTCTAAGATGCCGTTCTGGTAGGCCCGAGCTCTCCCGCGTCAGGTTCCGCGGAGGTAGGTGTTAGGTTGTGGATCGCTCGATGAAGCCGGGCTACGGAAGCCCGAAGGGCCGAGCTACGAAAGCCCGGAGGGCCGAGCTATAGAAGCCCGGAAGGGCCGAGCTAAGGAAGCCCGGAGGGCCGAGCTACGGAAGCCCGGAAGGGCCGAGCTACGGAAGCCTGGAGGAGACGAAGGGAGGAGGTTAGCCTTAACCGGCTCGCACGGATATTAATGTAATGATGATTTTACCCCTCAACACATGCCCTCCACTCCCTAGTTCGAAGCGTAGGTTCGGGCGTAGGGAGTACAAGTTCAAATGGCGCATCCTGGATGGGACATGTTGGTTTAGACAGCTCGCGCAATGATGCCCTAATTAATGCGACAGGGCCATCCCGCCTTCGGGGCTAAGGCTCTTTCACGAGCGACGGTTGGGATTGCGCCACGCTACGAATCCCGATCGATTGGGCGTTTGTCGAGGCGATTCCGGATGCTTGGGATGAGACGCCCCGCCTCCTCAGGGCGGCTTCCTTGGCGGAGAAGCGAAGTAACAGCCACATTGTATATATATATATGTGCGCATGCTCTCGGCGTCTTCTCGTCTTGCTTTCAGAAAAGTTCTGGCCTTTCATCTTCTTCGACGCTTATCGTTTCCGCTTGGTACTTCTTTCAATCGAGATGGCGATGAGCCCCGACGACGTGGCCTCAGAAATTGTTGCCGAGGACTTGGGGAGGATTCACCAGTGGTATGGCATGCCCTCGGATGTCGTTCTGCGGGCGCCGAAATCCGAAGATAGGGTTACTCGGGATTTAGAGTCCGGGGTTTTTGTCTATGAAGATGGTTTGAAGGCGGGTCTCCGTTTCCCTCTCCACCCCTGGTGAAGGAGATCATGACCCACTATAATATCTGCCCGTCAATGGTGGCCCAAACAGCTGACGGAACATCGTCGGATTCATTTCGATGTGTCACCAGATTCAAATTGTCGCTACTCTCCCCCTTTTCCGCACCTGCTACCACTTGATTCCCGGGAGGAAATCAGAGTGGCCCTATATCGGACCCCAGAGATCTTTCAATGTTATTGCGGATAAGCCATCTTCCATCAAGGGGTGGAAGAGTCGGTTCGTTATTGCGGAGGGGAACATCGGTTCCGGCTTCCCTCGGAGATGGGGGGATTTTGTGAGGGACGCGGAGATGCATCCGATTTTGTCGGCGCAGGAGGAGAGGGACTTGGACGTCCTTCGCAATGGGCAGGTGTTTTCGGCCAACGACTTGCTATGGGAGGGGGCCCTTTTCGCAGCAGGGCTCAGCCCCCTGGACCCGCAAGGTGAATCTCCTCTTTTAAATTTTTCGCTGTGCGTTTTCTCAATGAACATGCTTGGATATGATCGTGTATGTTTTGTTCCTTCAGCCCAGAGGTCGGCTTTGACGAACCTCTCCAAGAGGAAGAGAGGAAAACGCCCAGGGGAAGGTAGCGGCGCGGATAGTGGCCGGCCCGAAAAAAGGGCTCACATCTCCACAGGAAGCCCGCCAGGCGCCGTGTAGCCACGGCAGAGGCGCCGGGGGCGAAGGAGGATCCGGGGAGAGCGGTTGTGGCCCCCGGCCCTCTCGTGTTAGAGATATCGGATAGTTCGGACGAGGCCTCGTTGGCTCATCCGACTGCGTCCCCCCTGAAAGAGGAATCAGCGGCGGATTTGGCGGAGGTGGTCATCGCCGAGGAGCCTACTGTCCCCTGCGGGATCGCCGCCGGCTCCGGCAGGAGAGGAAGAGGTGGCAGCCGCAGCCAGGGAGGTTCAGGGGAGCCTTTTCTCGGTCTCTCCGCAGGGGAGTCCGGTAGCAATGGGGCAGGTCAGACTGAGGCCTCGGGGGAGCCTGCGGAAGAGATGCAAGTGGTAGAACAGGCTGAGACCTCGGGGGGGCCCGGTGGCGAAGACACAGATGGTGGTAACCGAGAAAGGGATGTCGAAGGAGGAGACGCGGCAAGGCGGGAGCTCCGCATTGGGAGCTTCTTCGAAAAAGGTTTTGGGAGGCTGGCGCTTGGGCTAGCCGAATTATCCGAAGAAGTCCAAGCCAGGGCCTTGACAGAGGAGGCCGGGAAATTGGGGCCTCTCAGGCGGAGGTCACCCAAGTCGGTCCCTCAGGCGGGGACGGTCAGCCTAGCAGTTCAGGTGCCGGCATTGAGGAGGCATTTTCCGCGTTGATGAGGTCGGCCCTGTATCCGGGCGCAGACCCTTCGTCGGACAAGTTTGCCGATTTGGAGTTGGTGGATGCTGCGTTCGGTCAGCAAGGCGTGGCCGAGAGTATCCATCTCCTTCCCGACATCGACAACACAACCCTGATGAGGATGACTCGGGCCTATGCCTCGCGGGTAAGTTACTTCTCTCGTGCGGTAGATGTTTCCCGATTGACCCCATCGTGGGTTTTTATTATCTTTTGTCTCGCAGAGCGTTTTGCTTTCCCGGGCGATATGCTGGCGCTTGAGTTTGGCGACAGGGGCCAGCATTCAGGCCAGGCGGGACAATGCCGAGCTCCAATCACGACTAAAAGTGTCTGAGAAGTTCGAGGAGCTTATGGATATGACTGATAGGAGCTTGAAGGGAGTAAGGGCGGCACATCAGGCCGCTCTGACCGAGGTGTCCAAGCAGAAGCGCAGGGTGGAGGAGTTGCAGGAACTCCTGGCGAAAAATGATAATGCGTGCTTGGAGCTGGCCAGAATCGAGTCGAAGCATTCCGCGGAGGTGAAGGCGATGCAGAGAGAACATAGCGAGAGTATGGATCGGCTGGGGAAGGAAGCTGCCGACGAGAGGAAGCGTTTAACTAGGATGCTTGGCGAGGTGGAGGAGCGACTGAAGCGCCGCGACAGCGAAATTGCCCATTTGAGGGAGGGCGCTAAATGGCAACAAGGGGTGATAGCTCGGGTGAACC
The DNA here is from genome assembly GCA_900491605.1 of Calamus simplicifolius. Taxonomy (NCBI): domain Eukaryota; kingdom Viridiplantae; phylum Streptophyta; class Magnoliopsida; order Arecales; family Arecaceae; genus Calamus; species Calamus simplicifolius. Next base: position 298,990 of record UESW01005054.1, read on the forward strand.
ACGAGCTAACCCAAGCCCGGAGGATGCTGAAGCCAAGCAGTTGAGGATCATTAATCTGCAGGAGAGAGTCGAGCTGGTTGGGGCCGACAGAACAAGAGCCAGAAGTGAGGCTGAGGAGTCGGCCAAGAGGTTGACCAGACGAGAGAAGGAGGTACGACCTCATTCTCCCCCCCCCTTTTTAGCTTTTTTCTACTGGTTTCTTGTGACGCCGACTTATTTCAGCTTTTTCAGATGGCGGAGTTGGGGCTGGAGGTTCGGGCTCTTCAAGGCGAGCTTGTGTCCAGCCGCAACAAGAGCTCAGAATTCGAGACGCGGGCCGGCGAGTTCGAGGAGCAAAATATCATTCTGCGGGCCCAAGTCGCGGAGGCTGAGAAACAGGCTGCTGAGGCCAACATGCAGCTCGCCATACTCAAGGGGAGGCAGGATGCTATCAGTGTTGGCGCCTTCCAACTTGGGCAGCAGGAATGCAAAGAGAAGATATCCAACGCGCATCCGGAATGGGATATCTCTTTCCTGGATGCCAAAATCCTGATGACGGTGAGTCCGAGGGGGAAGAAGAAGATGAATATGTTGACGTTTCCGACACTGATCCTGGTGTCATCCCGGGTCCTAGCGAAGCCGCAATTCCTGGGGGACGGTCGCAAACTGCCGCTGAGGGGGCAAAAGTATTAGAGAAGGGCGAGTCTAGTCACACTTCGCAGATGTAACTGAGGGCTTTCTAAAGCTGATGTGGCTCCCGGTCCTTAGGAGCCATTCTTGTATCCCGTCTCTTAGACATTTGTCTGACGTTTATTAATAAGTGAATTTCCCGTTTCCACTTAAGTGTTTTCCTTGCGTGACCTTGTTGTCGTTTCCGCTTGATTGTGAGCGACCTATGGCTCACTGATGCTCTTAGGTCATCCTTATCTCGGGATTGAAGGAAACGTACTGGCTTGGGCCGACGGGCAAACCAGGTCGGCTTGGGCCGACGAAGAAGGTAGGTCGGCTGGGGCCGATAAGAAAGTAGGTCGGCTGGGGCCGACAAATAGAATAGGTCGGCGGGGGCCGACAAGCGAAATAGGTCGGCTAGGGCCGACAGGCAAAACAGGTCGGCTGGGGCCGACGAGCAAAATAGGTCGGCTGGGGCCGACGGCAAAATAGGTCGACTGGGGCCGACGGGCAAAGTAGGTCTTCGCGCTTTCTGCTATTCTGCCAACGCCCTGCTGTCCCGCAGGTGATTCGGTTTTTATTTCACTAGAATTGATGATACGGCACAGTGGGGGGCATAAAGCTGCATCAGAGCTTTCGGAAGGTGCTCTTTTCCATGCGGATCACTTTGTCGTGCACGCAATCGTTTACCATTGGAGGACGTCACTTTCGAAGGACGATATTCTGAGCCCGCCAGTTTTCGAGGTGTTGGCTGGTGATCTCCCGCATTAAATGACCATGACTCGGGATCAGGAGGAGATCTCCGTACACGTCATAACTCAGGTGGTGGGCTTGGCGCGCAGTGGGGCGCCGCGTCTATCCTGAGGGGCCACGTGGAGGCGTGGGCCAGATTTTTGAATCTCGGGACTTTCAGCTTGGGTAGTTTTCCCGGCTCTTTTCTGCCTATAAAAAGGGAGAAAAGGGGTCATGTTTGGTTATCCCCAAAGTGTCTTTTCCATCAGAGCTTCCATTATGCTCATTTCTCTGCTGCTACGAGTGGGAGGACCGAGCTTTCCTCTCATAGGCTCCTTGCCGCCGGATAGCTGGGGCGACTGGGGAGCTGCCGAAGAATGGCTCGTCCTTAGGGGATGAGTCCCGGAGATCACAGGGAGAGCGCACAAGAGGGCGCAGAGATCACACGGGGAGCGCACAATAACTCTTCCAGTGTGACCTTTGCGGTTCCCCTTCGGGGACGCACGGTAGGAAGTGCACGCGGGCCTCTATGACTTACTTGAACTTCTCCTCCTTCCCCGATTCAGATTCCTGGGCTCGGCCGCCTGGGGAATCTTTTACCACACGGAAAGGGGGTGAAGGTGCACCGCCCGCCGACTCCTTATCCTTGAGACTTGGCAAGGCGTGGCGGTACACACTCGGTTTGGGAGAGCGTTCCGACGCCAGGGTCCGCTGGCCTCCTGCCTGCTCGTCGAAGGGTTCCTCGGGAGGGTGGTCTGGGATGGCCATCCAGATATCTCGGTTGGGTCACCGAGATATCGCTACCAACTGAAGCCAGTCGCAACTATTAGTCCATGTCGACCGGCTATTATTGGCTCGAACTGACCGGATGCGACTTGTCTGGCTCGGCGATCGGATGCTGGAGCATCATAGATTGGCTAGGTCTGCTTTGGAGCAGTTGCCGAGTTTTGTATTTGCCTTTATTTTATGCATTTCAATGCTCTTGTAACGCCTGTGAGGCATTTGTAACTGATCTTGATCGGCAATAAAGAGAGTTATGTTCTGTTTTTCAATCTCTATCTTTTCTGTGCCGAATTCGTAGTTATTGTTGTTTGTGGGGTACAAAGGCGTCCCGCTTGTCCTCAGACGAGGATCCCACGCTGTTAGAACTAATCGAGGTTCGCGCGATGGTTCAGGGATCGTTCGACGAAACATGCCCCTTACTCTGGCAGAAGTTTGATATTTTTGTGCTTCGCTTTTACCGGAGCTCGGATTATCGCGGGCGGCTTTGGCCGAAGTTCAGGAGATATTTGACTTGGCCCAGCCAAGGTTCGGAGATTTATTCATTCGGCCCCAGCCGAGGTTCGGAGATAATTGACTTGGCCCTGCCAAGGTTCGGAGATTCAGTTCGCTCGGCCCAGCCGAGGTTTGGAGATAATTGACTTGGCCCTGCCAAGGTTCGGAGATTCAGGCTCAAGGGAGCGACTCGGTTGTCATTGTGGGCCACAGCGTTAGGTCCACGTGGCGCTTGGTAAGGGGCGCCAGAGCGGAACGAGCGGCATATCGTCATGCTTTTTCATTGGTGACGGCCACTCTTCCCAAGGGGGCAGGTTATTGGCCGAATGTCGGACTTCCGCGTTTTCGAGGAAGAGGCCGGCATTAAGAGGCTCGGGGAAGCGCCGAATGCATTTATTGCGAGGGCTGACAGATCAAAAAATGTTCTGCTTGGGGAATTCCTGAACAACTTGCTCGCGCTTACCGATCTCGCTTGGGATGGGGTGCGACACTTCAGATTTCGCAGGCACTAAAACGGCGACACGTGGCAAGTTCTTATGGGTCGGTGGTTACGGCGCGATCGATAGAGATACCTGCCTGGCGAGTATAAATACGACCGAGGGGCACCGGTTTCGGCCATCCCTCGGTTTAAGTTCCGAAAAAATGGCCTCTCCAGGGCGATCATCAGGCGAGTCACGTTCCTCGCTCGACAGCCTACCGCGTTTGGAGGGGAGGCGTACCTCCGTCACTGTTGACGGACAGGGCCTAGCGTCGGCCTTGCGAGTAATCAGCATCTCGCGAGGATCGCCGAAGAGTACATGGACGTGTCGGTCATGGAGGCGGAGGCCCTACGCCGGTTGGTGGACCGGCAAAGGGAGGAGATTGCGTCCCTTCGTCAGCAAGTGGCTGACCTGACGGAGCGCCTGGAGGAGCTGCTAGCCTCCGGGAGTGACTCCGGATTCTGATTTAGGGCCTCTCCTCCTGTTTTTGTTTTTTACTGTCTTTTTGTAATCCTCTTTTTCTAAATGAAAAATGGATCTTGCTTTGGAAGTCCTCTTTCTTCAAGAATTTATGGCCTTGATCTGTGTGATGAATTAGGGTGTTGGCGTGGCCCCATCGTTTTTGTGCGTTTGATATTTTACTTGGCCCTGCCAAGGTTCGGAGAATATTTACTTGGCCCTGCCAGGTTCGGAGATTTTGTTGCTCGGCCCTGCCGAGGTTCAGAAAATTTGTTCTCGGCCCAACCGAGGTTCGGAGAATATTTTACTTGGCCCTGCCAAGGTTCGGAGATTTGTTGCTCGGCCCTGCCGAGGTTCGAAGAATATTTTACTTGGCCCTGCCAAGGTTCGGAGATTTGTTGCTCGGCCCTGCCGAGGTTCGGAGAATATTTTACTTGGCCCTGCCAAGGTTCGGAGATTTTGTTGCTCGGCCCTGCCGAGGTTCGGAGATATTTTACTTGGCCCTGCCAAGGTTCGGAGATTTGTTGCTCGGCCCGGCCGAGGTTCGAGAAATATTTTACTTGGCCCTGCCAAGGTTCGGAGATTTTGTTACTCGGCCGGCCGAGGTTCGAAGATTTTGTTGCTCGCCCGCCGAGGTTCGGAGAAATATTTTACTTGGCCCTGCCAAGGTTCGGAGATTTTGTTGCTCGGCCCAGCCGAGGTTCGAGAATATTTTACTTGGCCCTGCCAAGGTTCAAAGATTTTGTCGCTCGGCCCAGCCAAGGTTCGGAGAATATTTACTTGGCCCTGCCAAGGTTCGGAGATTCCTGTTCAAACAGACAGCTCGGTTGTGCCGAGGATTGGTAAGCAGTATCTGTTTCTTCTTGCAATTTATAGCAATATAGTGCATAACGATCCACGCGACAAGTTTTGAGGAAACAGATAAGCAGGAATATGTAGTGAGGCATGTGAAGATGAATTCAGAGAGGACATACCCTATTGATAGTATTTACGAAGGTTGTCCGCGTTCCAAGTCCGGGGAATGAATTTCCCATCCAGATCCTACAGCTTGTAGGTTCCTGGCCCGATGATCTCCGCTACTTGGTACGGGCCCTCCCAGTTTGATGCCAGCTTTCCTTGCTCCAGCGGTTTGGAAACAGAGGCCTTTCGGAGGACAAGGTCGCCGGGCAGGAAGGTCTTCCCTTTAACTCTGGAAGCGTGGTAATGGGCCACCCTTTGTTGATAGGCAGCCGTTCTGATCCGGGCCTTCTCTCTGATTTCCTCTATCAGGTCGAGGTTGGTGCGGAGTTGTTCGTTGCTAGCCTCCTCCGAGTAGCTCTCCACCCGCAATGATGGGAGACCGACTTCCACAGGGATAACGGCCTCTGTACCGAAAGCCCATTCGGAATGGGGTCTCGTTTGTCGGGATTCTTGGGGTTGTGCGGTAGGCCCATAAGACATGATGTAGCTCATCTGCCCACCTACCTTGGGCTCTGGAGAGGCGAGCTTTAATTCCCTGGAGAAGGGTTCTGTTGGTTACTTCGGCCGCTCCGTTGGCTTGTGGGTGCCCGACCGAAGTAAGGTGGTGACGAATCCCGTGCTCCTTGCAGAACTGGCAAAATTTGGAGTTGTCGAACTGCTTGTCGTTATCTGTGATTATGTGTGGGGAGGCCGAATCGGCAGATGATGGACCTCCAGACAAAGTCTCTGGCTCGTGCCTCGGTAATTTGTGCAACTGCTTTCGCTTCGACCCATTTGGTGAAGTAGTCGATGGCGACAAACAAGAATTTCCGCTGTCCTGTGGCAAGCGGGAATGGGCCGAGGATGTCCATCCCCCATTTGGCAAAGGGCCAAGCAGAGGATATAGAAACTAGCTTGGCGGAAGGGAGCCTTTGGATGCTTGAATGCCTCTGGCAGGGGTTGCAGGCGCGGACCAGATCGTCTGCGTCTTTTTGCATGGTTGGCCAGTAATAGCCTTGTCGCAGCACTTTATGGCAGAGGGACCGACTTCCCAAATGGTTGCTGCAAATCCCTTCATGTACTTCGCGTAGAGCGTAGTCCGCTTCTGATGGGCGAAGGCATCTAAGCAGCGGCATGGAAATGACCGCTTGTAAAGTTGGTTGTCAATCAACACGTAGTGGACGGCCTGCAGCTTCAGCTTCCTAGCTTCTCTTCGGTCGGACGGAAGCGACCCTTCTTTGAGATATTTGAGGATAGGGTCGAACCAGGATGGTTCGGCCTCAACTTGCATCACCCGGTCGGCCTCCGTGATGCTCAGCTTTTCCAGAGTCTCCAGGTGGAACTTTTGTTCGGCATCCATCGTCTCCGTGGTCGCCAATCGGGAGAGTAGGTCGGCTCGGGCGTTCTCAGATCTGGGAATCTGAATAATTTCAAATTCAAAAAATGAGGAAGCAAGTTACGCACCTCCTGGAGTATCGAATCATGTTCGGCTCTCGGGCTTCAAACTCTCCCCGAACATGGCCGGTTACCAGCTGAGAGTCGGTGAAGGCGCTGAGCTTCTCCACCTTCAAGTTACGGGCGATCGGAGGCCGGCCAGCAAGGCTTCATACTCGGCTTCATTGTTGGAAGCCGGGAAGGAGAATCGGATGCCATATTCGAAGATCATCCCCTCAGGGCTGGTGAGAACTAGACCCGCACCGGAGTGATGGGTATTGGACGACCCGTCGATGTGGAGGAGCCACCGGGCTCCAGACTTTGGCTCTTCAAGGGAGTCTGGGGTAGAACCGTCCTCCGGGACGGTGCACTCGAGGAGGAAGTCGGCCAGTACTTGGGCTTTGATGGCTGGGCGAGGCTGAAAACGTATGTCATGCTCGCTTAGCTCGACGGCCCATTTGGTCATTCTTCCCGATGTTTCCGGACGGTGGACTACCGCCCTGATAGGTTGGTCAGTCAGGACCGTCACGGAATGTGCTTGAAAATACGGTCGTAGCTTTCGAACTGAGGTGATCAAGGCCAACACCATCTTTTCAATTCCGCTGTACCTCGTCTCTGCATCGCGGAGCAACCTGCTCACGTAGTAGATCGGCTTTTGGGCTTTGCCTTCTTTTACTAGCACCGAACAAACCGCGCTCTCCGAAACAGCTAGGTATAAAGACAGGGTCTCCCCCGGGGCTGGGCTACTGAGAAGCGGAGGCGAGCCGAGGTACTTCTTGAGATCTTGAAATGACTTCTGGATTCGGGAGTCCACTGGAAGTTTTTGACCGATCGGAGAGTTTTGAAGAAGGGGAGGCATCTCTCGATCGACCGCGCCACAAAGCGGTTAAGGGCCGCTATCCTCCCGGTTAGGCGCTGGACCTCTTTAACAGATGCAGGGGGCGCCATTTGTTGGAGAGCTTGGATCTTCTGAGGGTTGGCTTCGATACCTCGCTGGGAGACCATGAAGCCGAGGAACTTCCCCGAGTTGACGCCGAAGGCGCACTTGGTCGGGGTGAGTTTCATCCCATATTTGCGCAACGTTGCAAAGCTCTCTGTGAGGTCGTCGACATGCTGTGACGCCTCCTTGCTTTTAACCAGCATGTCGTCTACGTACACCTCCATGTTCCGGCCGATTTGTTCCTTGAACACCTTGTTAACCAGCCGCTAGTAGGTTGCCCCTGCATTCTTAAGACCAAAAGGCATAACACGATAACAATAGGTACCTCGGTCGGTTATGAAGGCGGTCTTTTCTTCGTCTTCAGGGGCCATTCGGATCTGATTGTAGCCGGAATAGGCGTCCATGAATGACAGCATCTGGTGGCCTGAGGTAGCGTCCACGAGCTGGTCGATCCGAGGGAGGGGGAAGCTGTCCTTCGGGCAGGCTTTGTTGAGGTCGGTGAAGTCGATGCAGATCCTCCATTTGCCGTTCGACTTTTTCACCATGACGACATTTGACAGCCAGCTTGGGTAATTTACCTCTCGGACGAAGTTGGCCTTTATGAGTTTGTCGACCTCTTCTTCAATGGCTTTTGCCGTTCTGGGGCGAAGCTTCTCTTCTTCTGCTTAACAGGCCTGTGCATCTCGTCCACGTTGAGATGATGGACGAGGACCTCGGGGTTGATTCCTGGCATGTCGGAGGTGGTCCAGGCGAAGACGTCGGCATTGCTTTGGAGGAATCTGATCAATATGTGCCGAGACTCTCCTTTAAGTAGCGACCCGATCCTTGTGGTTCGGTCGGGCCGAGCTTCGTCCAATGGTACCTCCTCCAATTCCTCTGCCGGTTCTCCCCGCTATTCGACGAAGTCTTCACGAGCGTCTAGCCCGTCAACCTCGGGCATCCTAGACTGAAGGCTCGTAACGAAACATTGCCGAGCCATGGCTTGACTTCCCCGAACCACGCCAACTCCTTGCTCGGTGGGGAACTTCATAGACAGATGCGGGATGGAGATAACTGCCTTGAGAGACATTAAACCAGGCCTGCCGAATATGGCATTGTATGGGGATCTGAGGTCGGTCACTAGGAAATCGGTCTGTACAATAGTCACAAGGGGCCAGGTTCCCGCGCGGACCGTCAGGGTGACGATTCCTTCCGGGACAATGACGTCGCCGGTGAATCCCATCAAGGTGGAATCCACGGCTCGAAGGTTTTCCATGAGCAATTTCATCCTGGCAAACACATCGAGGTACAAAACATTTACCGAGCTTCCACTATCAACGAGGATTCGGCTTACATTATAATTGTTCAAATTAAGGGATACAACTAGTGCGTCATCGTGGGGAAGTTGTATTCCCAGAAGATCATCGTCGAAGAAGGAGAGTTCGCCTGTCCTTGCCTTTTTCGGCGCCGGTTCTTCACCATTGCCTCTGGAGCTCGATCCGCCGGCCTCTTCAATCATGTTGATGCAGCCGATCACGGGCGGATTGGGTGGAGGAGGAGGTTGTTGGAGCTCAAGCTGACGGTCACCTCCTGTTGTTGCGGCTCGGGCGCCCTCCTGAACTGGTCCAGCCATCCCCGCCGAATCAGCCTCTCTATCTCATTCTTCAGCTGCCAGCATTCTTCAGTGTCATGACCGTGCTCCCTGTGGTAGCGGCAGTACTTGGCGGGGTCTCTTCGGGTTGGGTTCCCTCGGAGAGGCACTGGCCGGGGAAGTTGGCGCTCTATCTCCATAAGGATTTGGGCTTGGGGCACAGTCAGCGAAGTATAGCGATCAAATCGCCTAGGAGGACTCCGGGAGCGGTTCCTTGGCGGCAGCGGAGGGACTCTTTGGCGGCGGGGCGGACTTGGTCGACGGACGGGACGGTGTCTGTCGGGGACTTTAGGCTCCTTCTTCTTTGCTTGCTCAGCGCGGGCAACTCTCCGCGACTCCTCGACCCTAGCATACTTGTCCGCAAGGGCCATCATATCAGAGAGACATGGGGGGTAGCTGACCTCCATAGCCAGGTAGAAGTCGCTCTCCTTCGAGACCCCCCCCGCCAGGGCGGACATAGCTACCTTATGATTAAGGTGGTCCACCTCTAACATGGCCTTGTTGAAACGGCCAAGGTAATTCCTCAAGGACTCCCCCTCTCTTTGCTTGACTTCGGAGAGGGAGTCGGATCTTCGTCGGTGGCGGCGGCTGCTGACGAACTGACCAATAAAAAGGCGGCTCAGCTCGTTGAATGAATCAATGGAACCCGGTTTCAAGGCGTTGAACCAGGTTCGGGCGGATCCTCTGAGGGTGGAGGGGAAGGCGCGGCAGAGGACCGCATCAGATGCTCCGTGGAACATCATTATTGACCGGAAGCTACTGAGATGGTCGTTCGAGTCGGTGGAGCCGTGATAGGGTTCGACGGCTGATAGTTTGACATGGGAGGGAATCACTTCCCCTATGATTCCCTTAGAGAAAGGGATGCCCTGCTCCGCCTTGGGCTAGGGCAGATGGGTCTGCTTGGTGGCGTCCAGCTCCTGACGCATCTCCTGGATCTGACGGCGGATCTCCCCTTCACCGGTTAGAGGAGGAGCTGGGCGCGAGAATCGCAAGGATGGCATGGAATCATGGTGAGATGTCGCCGGGGAGAGGGAGCGGGCTCGCCGAGATCTGGGAGGATCTCTATCATAACCGCCTCGTGGGACTGGTTTGTCCCTTCTGGGGCGGTGTGGGGGATCCGCTGATTCGTGCGGATCAGAGGAGGAGGTCGCCGGTGAAGAAGGAATCGCCGCCTCCTTCTGAGGATGCGAAGCAGGAGGAGCTACAAGGCGCTCTTGAACCAGATGGGTAAGGGCCTGGACCTGTTGGACCAGCGTAGCAAACTGGTCTTGGGTCACTGGGATGGCAGGCGGTAATGGGGTTTCAACTGGTGGCGGTTGCGGCGCTGTAGCGCCAGTCGGATCAGGCCTCTGGGAAGCGACCTGATCTGGGCTTCAGAGGTTGCTCTCCTCCGATTGGCCATTAAAGAGGTTTTTCTTCGGATTTAGATCCTTGTCTCCTTTCTTCAGGTTTTAATGGGACTTGAGGCCCTTCCTCTAGCGCCAATCTGTTGCCGCCGGGATCCGTCCTCCGACTCGGGCGCGATCGATCTCCAGGAAGAGGGGGCGGACCTGCAAAAGAAGTCCACACGCGGGGGATGCTGGGGGTGGCCCTCCGCGGAAGGCCCTCCGACGCTCAAGTCAGTGGAGAAGAAATCGGCGATCAACCAGATAGTGGGGAGGTGGATCTCTCCGGGAGGCCTCTTTGGGGGCAGCCAATCGGAAGCTCCAGAGGGCAGGAGCGCCGACGAGCTGCCGGAGAGAGCAATGTGGGTAGAAAGAGGCGCGTGCCTGTGCGCCAGGAGATGTGCGTACCTGAGGGAATCTGCGAGTCTGATATTTATAGACTGTCACCTGGATCTGAGAGCGTCTTCTGGAAGGTTCGGAGGTTGTTATGATATGGAGGCGGACAGAATCAAGCCGTTCTGGGGCCGTTAGAATCCATATCTCGTTTGTTCAGGGATCAACGGCTGGGAGAGCTCCTTGATGTCTCGAGATCTGGTGGAGTAGGCCCGGGGCAGTTATGATAGGTTTTAGGCCACGTCCCGATATGATTCCTTGTCTAGGATGCTGTTCTGGTAGGCCCGGGCTCTCCCGCGTCAGGTTCCGCGGAGGTAGGTGTTAGGTTGTGGATCGCTCGATGAAGCCGGGCTACGGAAGCCCAGGAGGGCTGAGCTACGAAAGCCCGGAGGGGCCGAGCTATAGAAGCCCGGAAGGGCCGAGCTAAGGAAGCCCGGAAGGGCCGAGCTACGGAAGCCCGGAAGGGCCGAGCTAAGGAAGCCCGGAGGGGCCGAGCTACGGAAGCCGGAGGGCCGAGCTAAGGAAGCCCGAAGGAGACGAAGGGAGGAGGTTAGCCTTAACCGGCTCGCACGGATATTAATGTAATGACGATTTTACCCCTCAACAACCTCGATCATCTTCACCAGCACCGCCCTAATCCCCCATCGACCTCACCAACACTCCTCCGGAGGAGCAGAGGACCGGAGTTCAGCCGCCACCGCCTGTCGCTTCCTAGGTGGAGCTAACCGCCCCGACCACAGGGCCGACTCCAGAGGCCGTTCCACCCACCGAAGGGGCCACCACCGAAGAGACTCCACAGGCGGTGGCGCGAACGGAAGAGGCACCGCCGACCTCTAACCCGACACCATCAGCTCTAGCATTGCCAGTGCCGCGGAGGAAGACGAAGCCGACGCGCCTTCCTTCCAATCGATCCTCAAGCACCATGGCCGTTGGGCCGAGCGGATTATGGCTCAGGTCTGCGTGCCTGAGCTACAGGGGGTCCTCCATAACCAAAGGACTTTTGTTTTCTTCTGCGAAGCCTCTGTGGCTCACCTCTGGGTAAGTGTTCTTCCCTTCTATCAAGTCTTCATTAAGAATTTTTCTTTACCTAACCCGAGTAATTTACTTGTGCAGGCGATAAACTCCTTGACTGCCGTCAGAGGCATCTTATCCCAGGTCGAGGCCACCCTCGACCATTCGCATGAAGAAGCCAGCCAAGCCCAAGCCAGAGCAGAAATGGTCGAGAGAGCTCTCGAGGCAGCCCAAGCCGAATTAGCCCGGGCACAAAGGGCCGAGGCCGAAGCCGAAGTCGCCCGATCTGAGGGCTTAGCCCAGGCGAAAAGGGCAGAAGGGGCGCTCGAGAAAGCTCAACGCCGAGTAGCCCACGAGCTTAATAATGCTCAGGTGGCGGAGGAGAAACAAAAGGTGGCGGAGTCAGAGGTGTTCATGCTAAAGAATCAACTACACTCCGCCACCATTGAAATAAAAGCGGCTAAGGAGCGGGCAGAGAACGCCGAGGAGATCGCCTGCCGATCCGATGCCGAAATAGCTGAGCTGAAGGCGACGGTGACTGCGACCGAGAAGAAGGCCACCGAGGCCGTAGAGAATTTCATGAAGTCTGATGTTTACAATGAGGAGCTGGCTGAGACATTCTGCACAGCAACCGTCGTCGTCTTCTTCATCTGCCACTCAATATGACTCTCCACCCTCACCATCTTCTCCACGAGTAGACCAATTAGCGGGTAAGGCCATTACTACCGGAAGAAAAGTTGATTTTGACTTTTTTTTCGGAGGGCTTTGCTATTGGGCGTTTGTTGAAAGAAATGGGATGGGAGAAGGTCTGTTCTTTGGATATCCCTACTACCCTGCCCTAGTGAGAGAATTTTATAATGATTTATGTAGAGGAGAGGGAGGCTTAGTGAGTGTTGTAAGAGGAACAAAGTAATCATCACAGCCGAATCCCTTGGTAATCTATTGGAAATGCCTACCGTTGGCTTGTTGAATATCAACATGAAGATAGAGGAGGTGCACTATCAAGGATGTTAGGGAGAGAAGTTTCTGAGTTTGAGGAAATCTTGGCAAATCAACTTAATTTGGAACTCAGATTACTTCACAATATCTGTGGAAGAATTCTATTTCCTAAATCGGAAGGTTTGAATATGTCTCGGAGCGAGACATCTTATTGATGGACTGCATTCTCACTGGTAGACCTGTTAAATCTTGCTGATGATGATAGGCTATATGGCGGAGGCAGCTACTAAGAAGAGATCTACATTGCCATATGGTATGGTTTTAACATTGGTATTCAGAAGCCAAGGTGTACTTATAATGGACAATGAGCCACTAAGAAAATTAAGACATACAGATTACTATAGTGTCTCTACAATTCACCGATGGGCTTTAGAAAAGAAAATGGAAATTGGATAAAAAGAGGACATGAGGCCAGAGCTGAAGAGGTTAGAGTTGAGGAAGTCAGAGGAGAAGACATTCCTGAACCATCTGCTGGACCTTCTTCTGCTGGACCATCTGCTGGACCCTCAGAAGCTGGACCTAGCTCTCAACTTCCACATCAGTCAGCATTGGCATCTGAAGATTTTCTGAGGAGCAAATAGGTCAGCTCAGAGCTTTACTGGCTGAGTATGACAGTCAAAGAACAAATGATATGTGTAAATTAAGAGAGGAGTTCAATCAATTAAAGGATGAGATTAATTCAAGACTTGACATGATTTCTTTTTCATTAGCAATTCCGTCGAATCCTTTAGCACTGATCTTCATAAGATTTTTGAAAGGATGGAAGGCATTGCAGACGGTTCTGGAACTTATCTTCATGCTACCAGTCAACTAAAGAAAGATATCGACCTCGCCGTCTCTCAAATTGAAGCTTGTCTTGAAAGTTTTAAGAAGACCAAAAAGATGATGTTATGGAAATGATTGGACATTTAAAGAAAATTGTGTATAAGCATATTTGATTTTGATATCCAATCCTAGGTTGTATCTTAGGATTTCTTGCTTTCTTGCTTTTAGCATGTATCTAGGATTTACATACTTAAATCTGTCATTTTAGAATACATGTAATGAATCTTGCTTTGGAATACAATTACACTTTTATTACAAATTTGTCTATGATTGATTGATTGAATGTCAATGAATGAGTTTCTATCTTTATGATTAATTCGAACCAACATCCTCGCTCTGATAACATTCACCTTATTGTTGATAACAAAAAAGGAGAGATAAGTGTATATGCATATAAGAAAAGAGAAAGAAAAGAAAGAAAAAGAAGAAAGAGATGAGAGAATTTTTTTGAAAGAATTCAGTTTATCTACATAGGGGGAGCTATTCAATGCAGGGGGAGCTTAATAAATTTCTCCATATAAAAGTTAAATCATTTGATTGATGTCATGTTTTTTTTATTCATTTTGAATATTGGCATCAAATTCTCTATTAGGAAGTCTCTAAGCTTTAACAATGTCTATAATTCTCAATTCAAATGAATTTTTAATGCATATACTCAAAGTTTTTGTCATCATCAAAAAGGGGGAGATTGTTGACCCAATTGAGGATTTTGATGATTAACAAAACTATTTGAGTATAACATTTGATGTTACTAATGATTTTGATTAAGTTTTTCAGATTATAAGTCTATTAATCAAAATCAAGAGAAAATCAAGTTCTGGTTTGAATCTAATGTCAAGGTAAGATTGCAGACATTAGAGTCGACACATGGAATCGCAGAGCGACTCCGAAAAATGGCACAGACTTAGAGTCGACTCCGGGACTGTGAGAGCCGACTCTATCAGAAAAACAGAACGATGGATTTTCAGGCCACGACTTAGAGTCGACTCCCAGACTGTTAGAGTCGACTCCAGAAGAATTTTGTGTCGACCCCAGAAAAGTCAGAGACGACTCCAGATCGAGCGGATTAAAGAATTTCGAGTTAGAGCCGACTCCAGAAAAGTTAGAGCCGACTCCAGAATGTCAGACACGGCTCCAGAACTGTCAGAACGACTCTAAACTTTATCTTTATCTATTTTAATCCCAACGGCTATTGTTATTTATGGATCTAATCCTTTTTCACTTGCTTCTAACGGATAGTTTCACACTATTTGGATTAATCGGATCTATAAGAAGAGGGTTGATTGCATCCCAAAAAGAGAGAAAGAGAGAAAAAAGAAAAGAATAGAGAAAATCTTGAGATCCATCAGAAAAGAAAAGAGGGAAAACCTGTAAGGAAAGATCATACTCATTCCCCAAAAGAAGAAGAGAGATTCCAAGCCTTTGCTGTTCTATTTAGAAGAAATCTCAAGAGAAGGAAGAAGCCCTAGTTTTTCTGATCTTCTGAGTCTCAAGAGCATATTCAAAGGAAGATCCATTCAAAGGAAGAGAAGGAAGAAGCCACCAAGATCTGCGAATCAGGCTTTGGTATCCTTTTATTATTGTTTCATTATTGTATATTTGCTCATTGAAGGAGCAGTTTATTTGTAAAATCAAATACTGTTTGCTGGGTCAATCTGGTGATTGATTCAGTTGAGGCTGTTAGCCTTGTGCAAGCATTAGCTTGTGGTTTTAGGTTTTGTGCTGGTGAGCCTTGAAAACCAGCTGGGTTCGTTGTGCACCCGGGAAAACAACAAGTTTGAGTTGTGAGCTTGCAAAACAACTCTGCTGTAATCAGTTTGATTATAGTGTGGACCCAAGAGGTACTTGGGAGTGGACGTAGGTGTAGGTACACCGAACCACTATAAAATCTATTGTGTTTGCCGTGATTGTCTCTTTATCTTCAACTCTCTATTTATAGTTCTGTTTTAAATTTGTGAATCTAAGTTTTTATTTCCG
>UESW01005054.1:314283-461918 GCA_900491605.1 Calamus simplicifolius
CATAAGACTTAATTGAAATGGAAACACATCATATATACGTCAACATACTAGAATCCATACATATTCTAGTGGAGAATGTTTAGTTCCCCATGAAAACAAAGAAACTGATTACATAGATGGAAGTATGAAACATTGTTTTCAAAGAAGGAAGGAAATTACAACCAAGATGAACTTTGATCTTCAATCCTACTTCTTGATTCCTTGATCCTTTGTTTGTGCTTGTTTCTTGTCACTTTTTCTCCTCAGAAATTCTCTGCAATTCTTCTCTCCAAAACCCTTTTATATCCCCCTCTTCATGTGTTAATTAACCTCCAATAACTTCCCCGAAATGGTTGGTTATTGGAAGTTATTTCAATTTCACCACCAAATATCATGGCTGTGAAATCTGGTGGTGATATCTGCTGGGAATTCCACCACCAGATTTCATGGCTATGAAATCAAGTGTGATATTTAAATGGTGAAAATTTCTACGTAGGATAATTGTTGGAATTTCACCACCAATTTCATGGCAGTGAATCTGGTGGTGATTTGCTCTTTTCTCCAATTTGCACTTTGATCCTCCAATTGCAGAATCTTTAATTCTTTCCTGAAATAGCACAAAATCAATACCAAGTCCTCAAATTATCAAAATAAAAATAATGAAATAAAGATAAATATATGCATAATTTATACTTATCAGCATCCCCCAGCCTTACTGGTGGAGGCCTCTTGTGCACGTGTAACCACCATCTTCTTCCTTGCAGAGGTTGTGAGGTCGCAGATGCATTGAAATGAACGTCTATGCTGCTGCGCCCCCGTTTCTTGCGCGCCAATCTGTTGCTGCCAAATCATTCTCAAAAGCACCGGACGAGAAAAGAGCTTTACGGTCTTCCGAGAGATGACAAGACTGCCTCCTTTAGCTAAAACCTGCAAGAAAAGTCCTGGGCTGATGGTTCCGGTGGGGACCCTCCGACGCTCAAGTTAAACGACTTGTAGAACAGTCAAATGAGATAGAGATAGTAGAAGTCGAATCCTCCCTCCTCGTTGTGAGTCAGAGTTTTATATACTTGTTCGGAGGTCCCTCTTACCCTCGTGTATAACCGTCGGATCACATTTTTCATCAAGATCGGCTCCGTAAACGGTAGGTGGGCGCATAGCCGCTAAGCGCGCGCCGTAAATATTGGCAACTGACCATAGTATATCAATAACCGCCCGTAATCTTAGCAAAAACGGGTTGGCGGGCTACATGGCGTCTTAGGCGCTTTACGTCACTGAGCATTATTTGAAATTGGTTCCACCACCGAAACTATCAGCCGAGAGCATGCCAAGGCGAGACTCGAGGCCGAGGCCGAAGTGATACTCGAGGCCGGGGCTGAAGATATGCCGGGGCCGAAGCGAGGCTCGAGGCCGGGGCCGAAGCGAGACTCGAGGCTAATGTTGAAGCTGACATGGTCCGAGGCCGAGGCCGAAGCCGAGACCGAAACTGGGACTAGCTGCCAAATTATTACTTGGCTTCAAAAACTGTGCGGACTGTTACTCTACCGCCTGGGAGCGTGATCAGCCACATTATTTTTCATCAAATTTATGATCCATCCACCTCTGAAAATTTGTTACAAGCAGCTATCAAATAGGCCTAGCCACTGTGTCAAATACATGCCAACTTTCAAGCCAACTCCCTACATGAGAGGCACCTGCCACAAGACTTGGGACCAGATGGCAGATGACAGGTAGAGGGAGAGAGAGAGAGAGGTTGGCTACCTGTGCAAACACTGATGCACATGTACCAAATATTAAAACAAACTAATTAAAGAATAAATCAAAAATTAGATGAAAGAAAGTGATCAAAAAAATTTAAAATCTTTACATTTTACAAAAATTATTACTCAAAACCGAGCTAAATGGATAAAAAAGATTCATGTAACCACAACTACTTTAAAAATTAAGGCTTTATTATTGTTGTTATTAGGTTATGCTAATATTATAACTATAACAGAATTATGTAATGTAAAAAATAGAATATAATAACATTATAAAATTATAAAACTATAAACAGTATATTAATAATGTTCTTATTATGTTATGATAATTTTACAATATTGCTATATCGTCCATTAATATTGTAATATTAGATTACAATAATGATATTATACTTACTAAAAATATATTAAATATAATTATCAACTAATATAATATACGTTATGTTAACATTATAATTATATTTTCTTACAACATATTATAATATTACAATATGATATATTATATAATATATATTATTTTATTTTATAATATTAATAATAATTTGTAAATTGAAGATAATTTATAATAATTTTTGATAATATAAGTAGTTAGATAGTTGAAAGTACCATACAATGCCTTTTATAAGTTCTCTGTTTTTAGTTTAAAATGAATGCTTGAGTCCCATGATACTTTAAAATATAATTATCAAACAATAATATAAATATTTTTTTTATCAAGGTAGGGATTCCATGTTTGAAAGGGTAGAAAGTAGGGGGCAATAGGATGGGGCAGGAGTATGGGTTTCATTTTGGAAGGATAGAAATTGAGATAACAATGGAATAGAGCAGAGCCTCACTACTTGTTCCATTCCCACTAAAAATAATCTCCATACCCACCATCGCAAACAAAAATTTTTCATCCTCATTCTCATGGGTGAAAATAAAAACTTCATCCCTATCTCATGAGAAAAATAAAAATTACCATCCCGCCCACCCTACCTCATCCTATCCTTGTTAGCAGGACAAAATAATCCTCATCCTCAATCCCACATCCCACAAAAGATGAAGAATCCGTACCTTGAACGGAGTGGTCTGGTCCCTATATTATGGATTGAAATTGCTATCTTTAGGCGGAAGAAATTATCTAATGACTTAAGAAGTAAAAGATAATATAGTATTGCATAGGATGCAATAGTTCATCCTGGGCATGGGCTAGATTGGGCTGAGGTTTTAAGAGGACAGTTTGATGCATCAAACTGGACTAGACCGAGTTAGGCCAGGTCGAGCCAAGTATGACTAATCCAAGCCCATCCTAATGGAAATTTGTCAAGACTGGGCCTAGCTCGACCATACAATAAAGATATATACATGTATGTATGTACACATAAAACCTAACAACAAACTAGTACGATGGTTATGTTGCATGTCACTTTATCTTAAGGTTGTCTTTGATTGCTTAGAAGATCTTTTTCATTTAGTTTTTTGTGCTTTAAGAATCGTGCAGCTTGTGCTCCGGTTCTCTTAGCTTTCTGTGCTTTAAGATTCGTGCAGTTCTTTGCTTCTTTCCCGATCTTCCGGCGATCGTCGTCGACTGGTCTTCGCCGCTGCTCAGGTGTTTCCTCTTTGTTCTCTCTGTCTTTCCTATGGCCTCGGATGCGGCTAATGATGGCCGATCTTCCAAGAGGGTCACGGCGGAAGGAGGTTTTGTTTGGGTGGCTTCGTCCCCGTCGCCGGCCACTGTGGCGAGGTTGGAGGCTGCTTTCCACTGAGGTGGTGACCCTCCCAGCAGAGGAGCTTGCAGAGGAGGTGGCCGAATGGATGCAGACAGCCATCATCGCTCGCTCCTATCATCGGTGGGTTTCGGCGGATGCGTTCCTCAGGGAATTTTGGTGCGCCGGAGTTCCGGGAGATTGTTCCGACCAGCATGGCTTTCCGTTGCCATGTCTTTCGTTTCGAATCTCCCGAAGCTCGGGAGTTAGTGATGCAATGGCGTGGGTTATCAACGGTCAGGTTTTGGCATCGATGGATGGCGGTCGGATTTCTCCGGCTGAGGACTCTATCTCGTCGGCGTTGGTCTGGGTCCGGCTGCCGAACCTTCCCCTTGAGTTCTGGAAAGTTGATTTCCTCAATCAATCCTGGCAATGGCGGGGGAATTCGTCTGTACTGATGCTGCAACCCTGGCGAAGAACAGAGGAGGTGGCTTCGCTCGGGTCTGCCTGCGGATCGACCTTTCTCATCCTCTTCGTCTAGGAGCTCGAGTGCAAGGTCTCAACCAGAGGTTTTAGCAACAATTCTCTTACGAGAATCTTCAAGGGATTTGCTGGAACTGTGGTTCGCTTCATCTGGGAGGTCCCTGCTCTCTCCCGTCTCGTTCGGCTGAGGAAGATTCGGCTTCGACTTCCATTTTTGGGCCCTGGCTTTCAGCTGTTAGGCAGCGGAGAGGTGCTCCTGGTACTCAGCCTTTGGGAAGGAGGAGCTCTCAACTGAAGGAGTCTGCGTCTTCTGCAGCCTTCGTCTCTTCTCTCCTTCCACAGTGGATGGGCTTCGCCTTGGGACGGAGGGCCGGCGTGATGTTTGGAAGACTCCGGTGAAGGTGGCTCGCCGGCAGATCTCCTCATCCAAGATGGCGGTCGATGGGTCGGGAGTCGCGTTGCTTCAGCCGGGAAGATGAAGTCCCCTTTTTCTTCAAGGAAGGGAGGTGTGTCTTTGCTGCCTAGGCGTGCCGAATTGAAACCCTGTGAACAGGAGCCGCAGCCAGTGACTAATGAGAGCTCCTGTGATCCTCCTCTGATCAGTGTGGTGAAGACTTCCAATCCCTTCTCCTCTCTTGATCTGGAGCTGGGAGCTGAAGGCCATATGGACTGTAGGGATGGGTTCCGGGTTCTCTGAAACGGGCCAACCGAGGTGACTATGTCTCCAAGGTCTTTTCCTAAATCGGTGCTCCGGAGGAAAAAGGTAAGGCCTCTGTGTTGAAAAAAGGGGGGCCTCATCTTACCTCGTGTCGGACTTGACTTACCCCCTTGTGGCCAGAATGGTGACCATGTACGGTCAAGGGGGCAGTCTGATCAGGGTACTGGGTCCTTTTCGGAGGAGGTTGACGGATGTCCTGTTGGTCAGGGTCCTGGTTCCGTGTCAAACGGTACAGCTTTGGAGATGGAAGGGCCGCTGGTCTGTTCAGATCTTCGTCTGATGTTTGCCCTCCGTGGTAGGGGGTATTGCTGACAGCATTATGATGGAGGACCATGGAGGGGTCCCAGTTTCTCCCAGTCTGTAAATGAGGATTCTTCTGTGGAATGTAAGAGGTGCTCGCAAGCCATCCTTCCGTTCCTCTTTTGGAAGATTGTTGCAGCTGCATAAGTTTGATATATGTGTCCTTTTGAAACGAGACTGTCGGGTGAGAGTCTGGCTCGGTTTCGTAAGCAGATGGCCCGATCTTGGTCCTCTTATGCTGTGGAGGCTGAAGGATTGTCAGGAGGTATGTTGGCTCTTTGGCGTTCCTCTGCGGTTACAATTGATGCTTTTCATCAGTGTAGTCAGCATAAGCATGATTGTCTCTGAAGGTGCTTCTGACCCTTGGCTCTTATCGGCTGTCTACGCCAGTACTGACTATCGAGAGAGAAGGATTCTCTGGTCTGAACTTCATTTCCTTCTTGATCAAGGTATTCCTTCTGTTATTGCTGGGATTTCAATTGCATTACGGAGCCTAATGAGAAACGAGGGGGTAGACGGGTTACTGGCTCACTGACATAAATGAATTCAGATCTTTCATGATTCTGCTGGATTGCTGGATTTGGGGTACTCTGGACCCCAATTTACCTGGTGTAATAATCGGCAGGGTTCTGCTCGTGTTTGGGAGAGGCTGGATAGAGCTATGGCTACAGCTCAGTGGCTTCATTTGTTCCTTACGGTTACCGTCACTCACCTTTCTAGAATTGCTTCTGATCACTGCCCTATTTTGATCTCCACGGAGGTTGTTCAGCATCAGCGTAAGCAGTTCAGATTTGAGCAGTTTTGGACTGCCCATTCAGCTGCTCATGCTATTATTCATCACATCTGGCATCTCCCTGTCAGGGGTAATGTTGTTATCGATTATCTCGTCGTCTTAAGATGACCAGGCATAGATTATCCAGATGGAGTAGAGTGGAGCTGGGGGATTTGGTCAGACATATTGAACAGGTAGAAAGTGACATTAGCGCTTTACAGGCTAAGGAAGATCAGGACGGATTTCTGCAGGCCTCGGACCTCTATTCTCTCGGGATAAGCTTGCTCAGCATCACTCTCTTCTTCGGCAGCAGGAGGTTTATTGGTGGTAGCGATCCAGGGCTCAGTGGATCCGTGATGGTGATCGTAATACCAGATTTTTCCATCAGACTACTTTGAAGCGGCGTGCTGCCAATAGGATTCGGAGATTAGTTTGATGATGAGGGGAATACTCAGGAGGATACCCAATCTATTAGGGAGATGCTTCTTCATTTTTTCCAGTCTAGATGGGCTGATTCTTCTGGTGCGGGGGCCGGTAATTCCGGTTTCAGATTCTGTGAAAGTCTCTTCCTTGGATAACAGTATGCTGGCCAGATCTATTCTGCGGACGAGATTAGGGCGGCCCTTTGGGACCTTGGCCCGGATAAGGCCCCTGGGCCTGATGGGTTTCCGCCTTTCTTTTATCGTCATTATTGGGACATTGTGGGTCGGAGGTGGTCTTGGCAATTCAGTCTGTTTTCCTGGCTAAACAATTCCTGCGGAATGGAATCAGACCTTTATTTCTTTGGTGCCCAAGCGTCCTGATGCCTCCCTTCCTCAGCATTTTCGGCCCATTGTCTTTGCACTACTCTTTATAAGGTCTGTGCTCGGCTTTTGGCTCGCCGTCTTTCTCTGGTGATTCCTCGCCTCATTTCAGCTGAACAAGGGGCATTTATTAGAGGGCATTCTATTTCAGATAATATTCTTATTGCCCAGGAATTTATGTTTGATTTGCAGAGAGCTCCGACCAGGAGAAGTCTTATGGCTGTTAAACTTGATATGGAGAGAGCCTATGACAGACTGAATTGGGCCTTTTTGCACCGCTCTCTTACGGAGTTTGGATTTGATGGCTTGTTCATTGAGTGGATTATGGCTTGCATTCAGACGCCGTCCTTTTCTATAATTATTAATGGGAGTCCGACCAGATTCTTTCACTCTACTGTGGGGATCCGACAGGGTTGCCCTTTATCCCCTTTGTTGTTTATTCTAGCTGTGGATGATCTGTCTCGTGCTTTCCATCTGGCTCAGAGAGATCAGAGGATAGCCCCATTTATGGCTGGTGCGGTGGGCCCTATGGTTTCCCATCTCCTGTTTGCGGATGACTGCATTCTCCTGGGCCAGGCTTCTATTGTTAATGCGTCGTCTCTCTATTCTATTATCCAGCGATACTGTCAGGCTTCGGGCCAGAAGGTTAATTTTCTAAAGTCCACTATATGTTTCAGCCCGAAGACTCTAGATCTATCAGGGAAGCCATTATTTCTTTATCGGGTATTTCTACTCAGGCTGACAGATTTATGTATTTGGGGATTCCTATCACAGGAAGACGTCCCCGTTGCTCTGACTACTATGAGCTTAAGAGGAGGGTTCATCAGCGTATGGAGGGGTGGCAGGTTACTGGCCTTTCGATGATGGCCAGAATTATTATTATACGCTCGGTTCTCTCCTTCCTTCCCCTGTACCTTCTGTCTAATTCTATTATTCCTATTACTTGTCTTAAGAGGATTGAGAGAAGTTTCCGTGATTTTCTGTGGGCTTCTATGCAAGAAGGTCATGGTACGCATCTTTTATCCTGGGAAACTGTCTGCATGCCTATCCAAGACGGCGGGCTTGGGATCCAGTCTCTGATTGTTAAAAGGGATGCCCTTCTTGCCAGACATGCTTCTAGATTCCTTCTGGAGCCGCATTGCCTTTGGAGTACCCTGATGCGTGCTAGGTACGGTGCCTGGATGCCGGATTCTATATCAGGCCACCTCGTGGTTGCTCCTCTTTTTGGAAGGAAGTTTGTAGATTTGGTCAGTCTATCAGGGGTAATGTTACGTGGATGATGGAAGATGGATCATCTATTGATATTATTCAGGATATTTGGTTTTCTGAGATTCCTCTCTCACGATGGCCCTCTTTTATCAGTATTGACATCCCTTACAACCTTCGGGTCAAGGATTTGATTTCTTCTGATCCCCCTGCCTGGCATATCCCCTCAGTGACCCGTTTCTTCGGGTTGGAGCTTTCTAGACGTATTCTCTCGATGCCCCTTATCCCAGGTTGCTCATCTGACTCCAGGCTTTGGCAGAGATCTTGTCTCTCTAGGGCTCCTATCAAGGATTTGATGATGATTTTCAGGCCGGGTTCCCAGCATTCGATGGATGCTGATTGGATTTGGAAGCTTCCCACCCTCCCCAGAGTGCAGCTATTTATGTGGAAGCTTCTGTGGGATTGTCTCCCTACTTGCCTTCTTCTCTCTAGAAGGGGTCTGTCGATTTAGCCGTGCTGTCCTTATGTAGGGTGGAAGACGAATCCTCTGACCATGCTATCTTTACCTGCCCCAGGGCGAGACGGATATGGCATAGGGTGGGTTATTCTTTCAGGATGGACGATCTGGGTTCTCCTCGCTCTTCTTTCTTCCTGGATATTCGTAAAGCTTCTCCGCAGAGGTGTAGCCGTTGGATTGCCACGGCTTATCATATCTGGTTATCGAGAAACCAGATTCTTTTCATGGACGACCCTATGTCTTCCTTCAGGATTATGAGGAAAATCAGATCTTTGGTCATGGACTGTGCCCGGGTTGGTTCTGACATCTCTGACCTCTGGGGATCCCCTGCTGCTTCGGCAGCGAACCGTCATTCGGTGTTCATCTCCTGGGATCCCCTCCTCCAGGGTTCGTCAAAATCAATTTTGATGGTAGTGTCCGTGGCAGAGCTGCTGTTTGGTTTCCTCGTCCGTGGCCCTCAGGGTGAGCTTCTGGGAACGGGAGGTTTTGGTTCTATTGACTCCTCCGTCTTGATGTCTGAGCTTTATGCGGTCTGGGCGGGCATTTCTTATGCTGTCAGGACTCTTCAGGCCCAGAGGGTTTTCATGAGGGTGATTCCATGTCGGTTATTTCCTGGCTGCAGAAGGAGAACTGCCATTCTGGCCTACTAATCCGATGCTGACGGACATTCGTTCTATCCTTTCTAAGGTCGACTGTACTCAGATTCGCCACATTTATCGAGAAGCCAATTCGGCAGCGGACTGGGTAGCGTCCTTTGTGGCCTAGCATGCTGGATCGTGGTTTTGGAAGCCGAGCGATCCCTGTCCTTCTATTTTACAGCAAATTTTGTATTTGGATCTTTCTGGGCTGACTCGCACTAGGTTAGTGTGATCGCCCATTTTTTGTACCAAAAAAAAAAAAAAAAAGGTTGTCTTTGATTCCCCCTCTCAACCCTTTTAAAGGAAAAAATGTTTTTCCTTATTTATATATGGCCCTAACTGGACTGGAGTAGGCTAGTTTTGCTTAGCCTAGGCCCAGTTTGAAATTTGGACAGGCTGAGACATACAAGCTCGGTCCAATCCTATGGGTCCAAAATTTAGATCTGGACCCTGAAATTTTTTGAGCTAGGCTTGGAGGAGGATCAAGGGCTGTCTGACCCATGCCCACTAGTTCATCTTATTAAGAAATTTTCATCAAATTCTATAATAGGCTTTGAAATTACAATAACAACAAGAACAACTGCAACAAAGCCTTAATTCCAAATTAGTTTGAGTTCAAAATTCAATTATTCAAACTTTAGTATTTTGTGTGCTTAAAATTTATCCCCATGAAATCTCTAGATATCCAAGGCCTTTCATCACAAATATTAGCTACAAAACTTTGGAGAAGGCAATTTCTTGAAGAACAGTGCAGGATAACCAAATAAGTATAACAACGCTTACCTCTCGTTCAACAATCAGTTTCGTGAGGTTAAAGTCGAGATCATAAGCAAGTTCTTAAAATACAAAGCTGTTTCTTCACTAACAATTCAACAATTTCACAAGGAGACACAATAAACTACACAACTAAGACCCTTCGTTTATTACATCCTAATCATATGAAGCCAAGCGAATCGTTGACAATCCATTAAAATGCCCCATTGGAATAAAATCCCATAGAAACCCTAGAATCAAACATGCTTTAAATTAATTAAAGATACTGATGATAAACAACCTAAGACTGTGTACATTAGAAACTAAAGATTTCCTTCAGATACATCATCGAGATTTCAGAGTTTGGCGATCAGCATTTACCAACCTATTTTAACGCTCTGGATTCCCAATATTTTAACAATAATTTGAGAACTAGGTGTTGCATAACATTCTCAAATAAAACTCAATGACCTTGACTTAAAAATATAATTCATAAAACCGAATCTAATACGGATATTTCAACATGTAAGTACAATAAATTCCCATAGCCAATGCGAATTGCAAATCAATAATAAAAAAAACCAATACTTGTTACTTACCAATTTAAACATTTGGAATGGTGTATTGTCCGGTCAATCTTTCTAAAACCTTTTGCATTTGTGGCCGTTGGGGACCTGAAATGAAATGCCAATAATTAATCATAAAAATTATTTTAATAAATTTTTAGCAGGCCACTATTTCAAGGAATGCCAGCATTTAGTAACATATGCATTACAATTCTGGGCCTGCTGGAGATCTGTTGGCGGCTGGTGGCTTTGGCAGTCTTGACTCATCAGTTCCTCTAGCTGAACTTTATGCTGCTTGGACCGGGATTCTTTATGCTATTAGATCCCTGCATGCTCTTAATCTGATTATTAAGGGTGATTCTCTTACAGTTGTCCGATAAATCCAGAAGGATAGCTGCTCTCAAGCTCCTGTCAACCCCTGATCCTTGATATCTGGGCTACTTTGCGGGATGTTGATAGTGTCCAAATTCGTCATGTTTATCGCGAAGCCAACTCTACGGCTGATTGGGTAGCGACGGAGGTGGCTCACCATGGTGGTTATATCTGGGCTGACTCGCACTAGAGTGTTATCGCCCGTTTGTATAAAAAAAAAAAAAACATATGCATTACAATTCACAGTAGCTCAGTTCAGCTATGTGTATGTATAATCACATTTCCAATTAAGTAGTTCACTTGAACAACGGAATTATCACTCTATACTACAAATTAAAGAACCTCATATAAATAAGGTACACACAAAACAAGGCAGGAGATTAATCTACTTAACAATTAATAACGCCATACTACTAAAAAAATTAATAATTAATAACGGCAGACTACTAAAAAAATTAACAATTAATAATGGCAGACTACTAAATTAAAACAATAATAGGAGAAACTAATGAGTTTTCAATTACTGTAGGTTTACATTAAGAATCTGCCTTAAGTCCGTATCTTTTTGTATTAGTTATGAATGAATTAACCAAACATATTCAAAATGATATCCCATGGTATATGTTATTTACAGATGATATAGTGTTAATTGATGAAACTAAATCTGAAGTAAATGCTAAGTTAAACATTTATGGAGAGGCTTTAAAATCTAAAGGTTTTAAAATTAGTAGAACTAAAACTGAATACATGAAATATAATTTTAGTGGAAGTAGAAATATAAATGAAGAAATGGTGAAGATTGCAAGCCAAGAGATATATAAGAAGGAAAAAATTTAGGTATTTGGGATCAATTATCCAGCAAGAAGGTGAAATAGGTGAAGATATGAATCATAGAGTTAAAGCAGGATGGATAAGTGGAGGAGTGCTTCGGGAGTATTGTATAATTGATGCATCCCATTAAAATTGAAAAAAAATTTTATAAAACTGCTATTAGGCCAGCTATGCTATATGGAACAGAGTATTGGGCAATATTGAAACAACATATGAATAAATTAAGCATAATAGAAATGTGTATGTTAAGATGGATATGTGGTAAAACTTTAAAAGATAGAATTAAAAATAATCATATAAGAGAAATAATAGAGTGACCCCAATTAAAGATAAAATGAGAGAAAATCGATTGTGGTGGTTTGGACATATACAACATAGACCTTTAGATGCTTCAGTTAGAAAGAGTGGTCTTTTAACAATTCATGGTAAGAATAGAGGTAGAGGTAGACCTAAACTAATATGGACAAAAATAATTTAAAAAAATATAACTATTTATAATTTGAATGTCAACTTGATTCTGAATAGAGTATAGTGAAGGAAGCAGATTAATGTAGCCGACCCCATATAGTTGGAAAAGGCTTAGATGAGTTGAGTTGAGTTGAACGGCAGACTACTGAAAAAAAAAAAAAAAACCATCCTAGCTTTGTAAATAGTTGATTTCGGGGAGTTTTTAATCATATAATTTCATGCTTCAACAGGTTTGACGAAAGAAGGCTACTAATGTAATTACAGAGTTCTTATGTAGTAAAATAGACTTTAAAGGATGATCTTTCCTGCTTTTTTGAGCAACTAAATATAAGAGTTGAATTTTGCAATCTATTAGCTCTTTACATGATAGAATTTACAAGCCCTCTTCATGTTAACTTACTCCTTCGGTCATTATGCCACAAAAATCAAAGCACATATGTGCATGATGTTAAGGAAGATAACTAGAAGTAGTCCAACTACTTCTATGTAGTTTATGTCAGTAATGATTATGATAACTGACATATAGAACACCAAAAAGGTTGTACCACTATAGATTTGAAAATTTTTGCCTAAATCAAGGTTAGATTATCCAGTAGGTAAAATAAATGGGCTTCGGACGACCTTGATTTCCACTTCTTAAGTTGGAAACACTTCCCTTGAGAGACTGCAAGGCATTGCCTAGGTCAGCTTTTGCTTGATGTCCTAAAATTTTGGATATGGGAGATGAAAACCAGAACCGTAAGAGCATTCACATGAAACTAAGAAGCCAAAAAGAGAATCAGAAGACTGAACTTAAAAGCTTTAGGTGATGTGATGAACCACAAGGACTTCCTCCTTCGATACTGCAAAGTAGTATTTGGTGAAAAACCTATTCTTTTCTTTCACAATAGTTCCTTCTGTTTTTACACAGCAAAGAAACGAACAGTAAAATTATAAAATATTCTTACAAATATTTAATTTTTTATTATGTGAACATAATTGATAGATTTGGTGATTATCTTCAACAATATTAACAAGGTTGAAGTGATCACTCTGCTGCATAAGTTGAGGATACTTACCAAGGATCACAGTATCATTCCACCATACAGAGCACGCAGTATGAAGCAGCAGCCAGCACTCATACTAGGTGCTGGAGTTAGAAGTGAGCTGTTCATGTGGTAAGATTATAAGGCTGTTGCAAAATGTCACTAGATATGCTGTACTACAATTCTGATATATAAATTAGCTAAAATTAATTAATATTAAAGCACAATTTAAAAAATCAGGGGAAATTGTGTTAGTAAATTTCTGATTTGAGAATGATGATAAATTTAATACTAATTATCATGAATCACTATAAACATAATTATTACCAAGCACCATTTAACTCAAGGAACTAATTTGTGAAAACAGAATCACAGCCAATCAGCTCAAAGTGCAATGTTATAAAATTTTCAAATCAACACCTCATGGAAGTGCTACTCACTTCAAATTATCTGGTCACTTATGGGAGACTAGCACATCTGAACAAGAATCCAGTCAAACATTTGAATTCTTGAGGTCAACTCCTTTGTCGATGAGAAGGCACCACGAAAGTGAAGTTAAGAGTTAAAAAGACAGTCAAGGAGTTGGCGTAGGCTTTGACGACCCCACTTGATCAAACAGATGTCAAGAGTAATGGAAATTTATTTTCCACCCTTGTGATGCTATTCCAACCTTTTCCAAAGCTTTCCTTGGAAATACTAAAAATAAAAGAAACAATGTGACTTCAAGAATAAGATACAGGTTCATGGCATCTCGCTTCCCAGCTCAAACAAAAGACAAAGAGGGGGTGGGATGGAATGGAGCTGCCTTTGGTGAGTTGTGCATACCTCAACTTCAACTCAAACTCACACCAATCATTCATATACATTTAGGAGGTGTTGATGGTGGCAATCTACCTTAGTAATCTGATATTATCATGCAGATTATCATATTTGGTACTTAGACATGATAATCCAGATGGTAATACTTAATTTCTATAATTTAAGATTACCACAAACTATAATAACCCAATTTCCATTTAAAACATGAATATTTAAAATACCAAAATTCAATAATCTTAAATTATACAATTAATTTCCATATAAATATTTAATAATATTTAATCTGATTATATATTTGATATATACTTGATAATATTTAAATATTTAATATTAGATTCATATTTAATATTAAATATGTAATATAATATACTGAATATTATTTAATGTTCGAATAATATGTATAATATATATTAATAATTTATATTATTTAGATATTATTAAATATATGTTATTAAATAATGCAATATATATTTTATTACATATTTAAATATTATATTATATACTAAATATTTATATTATTTATATAATATTTCTAAAATGATTTTACAAAGAATATTTTATATTCTAGTGGGAGAAAAAAAAACAGTTACCTAAAAAAACACAAAAAATATCTGGATTCCAATAAATCTGAGCTATAACCTATTTGGACAAACAAAATATGAAAATCTTGCATTTTTAGTACACTAATTACTAAACACAATATTACTGCGAGCACAAGATTTCTCATAATATTATATTATGGTGAACTAAATGCCACCTTAGTTTTTCCCATAGTTATTTGTACTTTGGAATTTGGAGAGTTCATGTGTTTGGCCAAGATCAATACCAATGGAACACCTGAATTCCACAATGAACAGCACTTTCAGGATGTAACAAGGGACTCAAAACATTATCAGCCAAGGATCCAGTTTCTTAGTCATAGAAAAATCTTGACCTAGAAATTTGATAACAAACATTATATAGTCTATTGCCATTCAAATTAACCCAGAATCAATAAAAAAGGGAATCAAGAAACCAATATTACAATTCAAACTAACCCAAAAGTCGGCAAGAAAAGAATTAAGAATCAAGAGTCAAGAACTCACCAAGCTGGTCTAGCTCTACGACGAGGCGCTTCACTCCGATCCTCTTGAACAACGACTTCGCCTCCAGCGAATACCTCCATTCCCTCATCAAACAAGACGTAAGTATATTAATCGATCAATCGACGTCATCAAGGGAGAGATCATCATTCACATAGCACCACCTCTTGGAGCAGATGACGACGGGGTTCTCCAAGATCGTCTTCTTGACGGACTCCTCCAGCCTGGAGCCAAAAGAGGGAGAGAATATCGATCCGACGACTAAGGCGGCCCCTCTTCCTCCTTCACCGCCGCTGAGGGCGGAGCGCAGAGAGGGACGGAGGGGGAGAAGAGGGGAGGGAGAGGCCGGGGAAAGAGCCACGCCGGCTCGATCTTTCCTCGTGGGTTTTGAGATGCGCTCGGAGGTCGTGAGGCATGGCGGAGGGCGTTTAAAAGACTAGCAATATTGAACTTATTAAATACGACGATCATCGATACTGAAGGTAGTCAGAATCACTGTTGATGGACGGTTGTGATTTTGTCCGTTAAATAGAGATCAAGCTACGCTAGCGTATATCCTTTATTGATGACTAACCGTGCGGAAAAAAAAAAAAAAAAAAAAAAGGCTGTTCACTGTTCCCAACCAATACATGCATGCATACATACCATATCAACATGTCTGAAGTAGTTCATGAAGAATTCAATTTTTAACAGTTACAAAATATCAAAATTTTATGTTTAAGAAATACGTCATCCATACTATAATTAATTAAATATTATTTATTTATGTTCAGATTTAAAAATATGACATTCAAAATAAAAATTAAAAATTATAATTGTCAAAATAAAAATATTTTTTATTATATTTTAAAAAATAACAAAAAGATGACCAGCACTTTCATTTATTTTTAGACTTGATGCAAGTGCTTGTCCATTTATAACTTTATTGTGGGAGTCCTGGTAATGGACCGTGGATTTTTCTAAGATCATCATCATTATTATTTTTTTCCTTTAATCGTTGGGCCTATTCCTCTTATATGAAATTTTTATTTTGATGGAGGCTACATATTGCTATGGTGGTTGGCTCTTTTTGAGCTTTTCATCAAAAGAGATGAAATGGTGGCCATTTTATTGTTGTTTTTTTTTTAAAAAAAAAAAACTACGAAAAAACTATGTTTCCAATGGATTATATCTTTAGAAACTACTAACTAAGAAGAGATTGAATAGATTATATCTTGTGGCAGAAGTCAATTTTAAAGTTTTTTTTTTTTTTTTGTAAATTGTAATTTTAAAGTTTTATAAGCCAAATTCCAAATGTTAGGAAGAGTCACAGTTGAGTTGTTCTTAAAATATCTCCTATATTATTAATTTTTCTATCAGCATATACATCTGCAGCAATTTTTGTAAAGGATAGGCAGTAGGCATGGATCAATCATGCAAGGCCCCTATGTCTGAGTTCTGCTTGGATGGGTCTTTCTATGTGGTTTGGATTCTTCATGCTTATAATCTGATTATAGAAGGTGACTCTATGATTATTATTGGGTAGATACGGAAGGATAGTAGTGTCTAAACCCCTATCAATCCATTATTATATGATATATGAAAGATTTTAAGGAAGGCCTAGGAGCTCAGATTCATCATATCTATCGAGAAGCAAACTTGGCGACCGACTGGATGGCTGCTTTTGTAGCTCATCATTCAGATTTTTGGAGTTAGAGATAGATATCCGTATTCTTTGTTTCTTCAATAAATTTTATACTTGATATTTATAGATTAATTCGTACGCGTATTGTATGAACATCCATTTTTAACCCAAAAAAAAAAATCATGCAAGGCCCCTACATACATCCACGCTTTGCGCCCAAGATTATATTATTCTCCATGCATGCTGGAAATTGCAGTCCTGCTAACAAGAGTCGCGAACGTCAAACAAAGTTATCAAAATAATAAAAAAATTATATATTAGCATATTTTTAAACCGTAGGATGAAAAAATATAGACCCATTTTTAAAATTGTGTATCATTAGTACATTGAGACATAACATAAATAAAATAACAATATTAGTTAAAAAGTAAAAAACAAATTTTATAAATATTTTTATTGATTCAAAAAAGTATAATATATATATATATTAAAAAAATTTAAAGATAATAAAATTCAGATGAAATAAAACTTTTGACTTTTGCTTACCGGCAGCGTCCGACAGGCTTCAACGTCTGGCTCACTTTGTAATTTGTATGCTTTAAAAATATTTAAAAATTAATAATAATAATAATAATAATAATAATAATATGAAATATTATTATTTTTTTCGTTTACGGTCTTATTAGTTATTTATTACCACTTGTCCAATAATCGTATTTGAGGCCGGGAATACACCAAAATGAATAAATTCCTATCATGTCCGCCAGGTTGGTGCGTTCAGCGGGGCCACTGTTACCGATCGCAGTCCAAAATCCGTCCCTTCGACGGAAGTTCGACCTCCAACTCCTCGCCGGAGACGCCGGATTCCGGCGGTGACATGGCGGATGCAGGATCCCAATCGGCCGCGGCGGAGCAAGCAAGATGGTAGCTTCCTTCGGGAAGAGAAATGGTGCGAAAGGGATCTGCAACACTAGTTATCGCTTCTTAGTTTTGATCACTTTTCCTTTTCTGGTGCCAGACTCTAAGTGTCTCTGGTTAGCCGATTTTTGCCGCCCTATGTGTCCCGGGATCTGTATTCCCGGAGCTCTGGCGGTTGCTTTCGCTGGCGAAATGCAGTTTTTTCCAAGTTGATTTTGGAGTTGCGTTTTATTTTCTCTGATGCAATCTATGGTTTTGGTGAACTTCGTTGTGTGTTTAATGCTTCAGTTCTCTCTGACTGACTGATTGATTGATGCATTTTGTAAGAACTAGTGCTTTTTGTTCATAATTTTTGCTTATTTTAGGTGGCTTATGGTGTTTGCTGTTTCGTTTTCTGGTTGTGCAATGGCTGATCTCGCTCGATATTGTGGAAAGGTTGAAGCTTTTCCAGGGTTCTTTCTGGGGTTCGAACCCACTTGTTACTGTGCTGTCTGTTGTTTTGATTGATGTCTTTGAAGTTAGGGTTCATGCGCGCCGAGTTCGTCCGTGACATTGCTGCCGCGATCTTCTTTGCCCCTTTTTTCCATCTTTCCGTGTAGTGCTTCGTTTTTACAGTGAGATTCCCATTGGCGTACGTTTTTAAATCCATCGTCTTCATTTATTAATCTATAATCTTTCCACACTTGTTTTGTTAGCTTTGTCCTTCTTTTTGCAACTCCGACCTTTTGGATTCACTATTTTAATGTTCTTTTACCTTGCCCACTGTTTATTCTTTCTTTCTTTTCTGGCATTTCTTTTTTATTTTTTTATTTTATTTTTACCTGTGATTATATGTCTGTCTATAAATGCAAGATCTCCGAATTTTTATGCTCCATTATGATAAATGCCAGCTCTTTTGATTAAGTGTGGTCATATTATATTCATCTGGTTCTGGTTTCCTTCTTGTATTGTAACATGAGGGCAGTGCGGGCAGATAGATCTCTCTTCTTCATACCAGCGAGAATGCCGTGCTTTGTAACCTTGGTGGTGATTTTAAGTCCTCTCTGCTGATGGTTTGATGAGGGCTTAAACCCTGAAAATAATCATTTTTTGATGGGTTCATCATCACTTCATTCAAACTTGCTGAGATGAAC
Source organism: Calamus simplicifolius (assembly GCA_900491605.1). Lineage (NCBI taxonomy): Eukaryota > Viridiplantae > Streptophyta > Magnoliopsida > Arecales > Arecaceae > Calamus > Calamus simplicifolius. The sequence continues at coordinate 332,736 of UESW01005054.1, forward strand.
AGTAGAAGGGGGCAGGATTTGCAGAAGCCATTTTTGGGATATATGGGAAGGATGATCAATATATTTGACTTGAGTACTGGCATGACAGGAACCAAGCTGCTCACTGATGAAGCACATAGAGATGGTATTAACTATCCTTGAAATCATTGAGATTTGTGCCTTTTCTTATTGTTTTGGGTTATTTTTCTTTGCTGTGCATAAAGCATTATAGAATATTTGAAATCATAAATCTTCAACTTTGTTTTAACAATTTCCTTTGCTAAGAGGGGTAAAAGGCATCTTGAAGCATATGAAAATGATTAGGTAATTAGTGGATGATTATGTTTTCAGAACTTTCTGCTTTTGTGGTAAATCTTGTGGTCCACAGTGCAGAATATCATATTGTTTGAACATGATATCTAACGTTAAGCACTGCTTATTTTTTTTTACCCTTTTCTTTTTCCTTCACAATGCTACATTTCTTTTTATCCACATCGATTCGGAACTAGTACTTGATTTTCTTTTGCTATCTTTGTTAATCCAGTCTGCATAATTGCATTCCTCCTGGGAGATGGTAGCTGGACCCTTTATGTGTTAGGTGTAGTTTCTTTCGCTTTTTGATTGCAGATATTTTGGTTGCAAATCCAATTGCATTGACGTCATTACTTCTTATTCATATCTTTTAGCTGATCTCTTTCCCTATACACCCATTTCATAGCTCTAACCTATCCATATTCTTCTATTGTTTGTTTATTGGCGGAACTGTCTTTTGGTTTTAGGATGGTTTTTTAAGCATAATCCAGCTGCTATTGACATGGAATAAACCGATTTGCAGGTTCTCCAATCAGTAGAAATCAGTCTGATGTGGTGAAGAAGACAAGGGATCCCATGTTAGTTCCAATAGAGGACAAACAAGTTAGCACTCTAGACTGTCACAGTCTAAATTAACCTTTCCTGTTTTTGAAGTTGTTATATATATATATATGTAAAATAGGCAGTGGAACTGTCATGTATTCTGATTTATATTTTCACCACAGATAACCAGTGAACTAAGGAGGAGAAGTTGCTCCAACAAGAACTCGGGTGGAATACCAATGAAGATGCTTATACAGCAGGAGATGTGGAAAGAAGCAGAGTTGAAGCAGAAGCCACCAAATGTTGTAGCTAGACTCATGGGGCTTGATACCTTGCCAGTGGAGCAATCAGTTTTAACTGTTAAAAAAAGCTCCCAAGAGGGCTATTCACACAGTTTAGGAGGAGCACTTCGGGGTCATTGGCAGCAGGAAGATGAGTATTTTCACAATCCAGTGGTTAGTGAAATTTCCCACGAAAAGCATGGATACAAAGATGTACATGAAATCTGGCAGCAACCATCAAAGATTAATCATGTTAAGGATCAGCCTCCACAGCGAGGAAGATATGATGCGAACTCATATGAAAAGAAAATGACCCTTGTTCGTCAGAAGTTCATTGAAGCAAAACATGCAGCAACAGATGAAAAGCTCCTTCAGTCTAAGGAGTTTCAAGATGCACTCGAGGTTCTGAGTTCAAACAGAGATTTATTCCTCAAATTTCTAGAAGAACCAAATTCCCTGCTCTCAAAGCATCTACATGAACTCCAGACCATCTCTCCACCCCAGACGAAGTGCATAACTGTACTGAAACCATCGAAACCTATGGAAGTTAAGTGTGACAAAATTGCGGAAAAACAGTTATACTCAGCTGTTGAAGAAAACAAATGTGATGAGAATGAGCGCTACTGGAACCCTAATTTGTCTTATGCAAAAGCTCATAACTTATCTCAACCAACCAGGATAGTAGTTTTAAAGCCTAGTCCAGGAAAGCTTCATGACATAAAGAACACAGTTGCATCTGCAGCGTCTTCAGCAGAACAGCTTGGAGGGCAAGATTCTTATGGAGACTTGGGAATTGATGGAGTAGCAGGGTCAAGAGAAATAGCCAGGGAAATTACTCATCAGATGCGAGCAAGCCTGACTAGTAGGCAAAGGGGTGTCAGAACCTTCTTGTCTTCAGTCTTATCGAATGAATATGTTGGAGATGAGAGCTCATTCAATAGGTCTGAAATTGAGTATATGGATGAAGAGGGTCGTAACTTGAGTGACTATGAGACTGCTACCTCAACTTCACGGCACTCTTGGGATCACATCAACAGAATTGGCAGTCCTTACTCAATCTCATCTGTAAGTCGAAAATCTTATTCACCTGAGTCATCGGTGATCAGGGAAGCGAGAAAACGGCTTTCAGAGAGGTGGGCATTGGTGGCATCGAATGTAAATGGTCAAGAACAAAGACAAGCACAGAGAAGCTCAAGTACCTTGGGTGAGATGCTTGCCATTCCTGAGTTAACGAAAGAAGAAGAGAATAGCAGGGGGCTTACTGTTTCTAGCAGCAGGTCATGTGATGTAGAGCAAAACCTTAAAGTACTGTCACCATGTTTGTCTACAGATGGGCGAAAAGAAGGATGTCGTGGGGAGTTCACTCTTAGGAATCTGTCAAGGTCAAGATCTGTTCCATCTTCTTCATCTTATGAAGTCACTGAGTTGAATTTGGAGGTTTCTGACGCTTTGATTAGCAAACCCATTGTTCGCAATGACATAGCTAAGTCAAAGAGTGGCAAGTCTTCTTTCAAAGGAAAAGTTTCAAGTTTGTTCTTCTCTATAAATAAGAAACAAGGTCAAGAGAAATCCATTCCATCTCCTTCAGTGGGTTGTGATGATAAGCTTCAAGCTGATTGTGCTGAGTTTGATTGTAAAAGAAACAGTTTATTACAATCTCTTGATGACAAACGACCTAAGCAAAGTGCACTATTTAGTTCATACAAAAACTCTGGCCAGGCTTCCTCTCTGACTACAGTTTATGATGCAACAAATCGAGGCACTTTCTGTGCTGAGGTATTAGATTTTTTCCCCTGATTTCTTCTTTTCCCTAATTTTTTCTTTATTATTAGGTCTGGTAGGGTTTCTTCTTCCTTTCTATAAATCTGTCATACTAAAAAAAAGATAAACAAGTGAAAGCAGGTTGGTGGTAATATCCCATCTCATCCATATCTTGATCCTTTTTTAAAAGTAACAGTTGAGAGGGAGACTGTTAACGCTGAACATTAAATTTCTGATGCTTGTTGAACGACCACGTATTTGTTCTTAGATATTGGTAATTTTCTTTTATTCTCTATTTTTCTTTTATTTCTCCATTTTCCTACTTAGAATTGGTTTTTGGCAGGGTGCTCATTCTCTCAAAAAGCCAATGACATGTGGAAACTCCAGTGAGAATCTGGACCACCCCAGCCCTGTTTCAGTTCTACAAGTACCATTTGTTGATGATGTCCACAGTATGTCCCAAGCTTCTGAAAGACTCACTGCTGGACATCCACGTAAGTGTAGTCATACCTACCGCTTCAGATCTTCAAGTTCCATAAACTAACTGGTATCTCTGCCTACTTCCTTCAGAAGCTCTCTCTAGGTCTTCACCAATCGAGTCGATCGCCCGTTCCTTATCATGTGATGGCTCCAATTCGGGAAAAATATTTAGGAATCCCCTAAAACCTTCCGGACTTCCAGCCACGGCAGAAGAAGAACAAGAACGTTTGGTGCTTGTCCAAAAGTTACTGTCATCTGCTGGCTTTTGTGATGAGAATTCTGACATGATGTTCACCAGATGGCATTCACTGGACAGCCCTTTGAATCCAGTGCTAATGGATGAATATTTGGACAGGAAAGAAGAAGCAGCTAAATCCAGGGAAAGGCGATCAAAGCAGAGGCTCCTATTTGATTGTGTCAATGCAGCATTGCTAAATATGGGTCAAACTGCTGTATTGGCTTCATATCCGAGGGCTGGGGCATGCCGGGGGTCTTGGAAAGAAGATGGTCCAGCTGGTGCTTTAGTGACTCGGAAAGTGTGTGATCTTGTTAGAAATTGGTACTCCGGTGAAGAGAAGTTTGTGCCAGATGAGCCCAGTAGCGTCACTCTTACGATAGATAGAGTGGTAAAGAGAGAGGTAGCAGGAAGGGGATGGGCAGAATTGATGTGGCTGGAAATGTATGAGTTCAGCAAGGATATTGGCAGTCTGGTGTTGGAGGAGTTGATTGAGGAGGCATTGTTAGATTTTAATTGAATGATTGAAATGAGTTACTTTTCTCCTCTTTTTCCCCTTCTCTCTTTCCCCCTCTCCTAACGGCCCTTTCTATTTTTGTTGTTGTCCATGTGCTAATGCTGGTGGGCATCATAATCCGTAGTATATCTATATAATGCCTATGTGCATTGTTTGCTATTTGATTTTTACTCATAAATGAAGGATATATGCTACAATTGTCCAGGCGACGCATATGCATTGTTTATAACCTTATGTTAGGGTCTTTCTTTCCAGGAGTTCACATCATATTACAGGCCAAGGATTCTTGCTTAGATTTCTATTTCTCGGTTTCGCCAACTCGTATGCTCAAGTTAGATGTACTCGGTTTCCTGGCCTTGAGTTTGGAAAGTGATTCATTAAGTAGATGCCGGAGAACCGAAGCAGGAAGTGTGTTATCAACTGAGGTACTGTTATCTTGACGATCCAATATCTGGGGCTTGAATTTGGAAAAAAAAAAAAAAAGAGTTGGGGGAGGGGGCCCATTTCCATGGGTTTTGTAGTGCTCATCGCTGATGATGTGCGTTTTCCTATGTTTTTTCATTGACAAAATATAAAAGAAACGAGCATGTAGTCCTTTTTTTGGAAAACTAACAACAGTTCAACGCATCTTGATATGACTGATTCCGTGTCATCAAAAAAGGTAACGGCGGCTACTGACCCCGAGGCCCCCATCGGCCTCAGGGTGCATTGACATTTCCCCACCCCCGGGACTCCCTTGGGGTCACGGGGTAGGATCATCATTTCTCGATCCCGAGACCCCCTTCGGTCTTGGGGTGCACTGGTATTTTCCCACCCCCGGGACCCCCTTGGGGTCATGGGATGGGGTCATCATTTCTCGACCCCGAGACCCCCTTCAGCCTCGGGGTGCACTGGCATTTCCCCACCCCGGAACCCCCTCGGGGTCACGGGGTGGGGTCATCATTTCTCGACCCCGAGACCCCCTCCGGTCTCGAGGTGCACTGGCATTTTCCCACCCCCGGGACCCCTCGGGGTCACGGGGTGAGGTCATCATTTCTCGACCCCGAGACCCCCTCGGCCTCGGGGTGCACTGGCATTTCTCCACCCCGGGACCCCCTCGGGGTCACGGGATGGGGTCACCATTTCTCGGACCCCCTCCGGTCTCGAGGTGCACTGTCATTTCCTCGGGGTTACGGGGTGGGGTCATCATTTCTCGACCCCGAGACCCCCTCCGGTCTCGGGGTGCACTGGCATTTTCCCACCCCCGGGACCCCTCGGGTCACGGGGTGGGGTCATCATTTCTCGACCCCGAGACCCCCTCCGGCCTCGGGGTGCACTGGCATTTTCCCACCCCCGGGACCCCCTCGGGGTCACGGGGTGGGGTCATCATTTCTCGACCCCGAGATCCCCTCCGGTCTCGGGGTGCATCGGCATTTCCCACCCTCGGGACCCCCTCGAGGTCACGGGGTGGGGTCATCATTTCTTGACCCCGAGACCCCCTCCGGTCTCGGGGTGCATCGGCATTTCCCCACCCCCGAGACCCCCTCGGGGTCACGGGGTGGGGTCATCATTTCTCGAGCCCGAGACCCCCTCCGGTCTCGGGGTGCACAGGCATTTCCCCACCCCCGGGACCCCCTCGGGGTCACGGGGTGGGGTCATCATTTTTCGACCCCGAGACCCCCTCCGGTCTCGGGATGCACTGGCATTTCCCCACTCCCGGGACCCCTTTCGATCTCAGGGTGGGGGGTCGTCAGCGATTGGCACGAAACTCAACCACCAAGGAAAACGACAACTCCAGGTCGCGCGGTACACCCACGTGATTCCCAGTACTCCCGTGATTGCGCCCCGTTACGGAGGGCCATGCCTCATAACGGTGTTTGGCGCGTTGTATGTCCCTGTGCATGGCCATGCCTCGTACGGCGTACGATTCGCTACGCTTGCAACTGTGCCCGGTCATATCAGCCGACGGCGCGCACTGGATGCCTTCACAGCTGTTGAACACGTATGATATCACGCCAGCAAGCGGTACGGGGTGTCTCCGGCATGCGCAGCGATGGTACGGTGGTGATCTCCCCGAGCTGTAAGCTAGGGTATTCGGACAGGTATAAAGGCACGTGCTCGCGCTGTAAGTGGGATCTGAACTCTGGTTTTCTGAACTTTCTTCCTCCCAGCAAAACCCTAACCGCCTCAGCTCTTCTTCGCTGGAGCGGTTCTCTGTCTGAGCCCAAGTGACTGACTTGACCGTCGGAGGGTCCCCACCGGTATCGCCGGTCTCTGAGGGACTTTTCTTGCAGGACTTCAAGGAGAAGGACGTCCGTCTTCCCCGACGTTTGAGCCGGTGACTTAGCGTCATCAGATTGGCGCGCCAGGTAGGGGGAGTGTAAGAAAGACGTCGAACCAGCAGCTTTCTTCTCTCACTTGTCTTCAGGATCTTAAAGCCATGGTGACGACTCGGACGAAAGGAGTTTCAGCCGGTCGCGCTGGGGGGCAGCGCTGCGGGGCTGGTCCACCCACGGAGGCCCCCCCGGCTCTCACATCCAGTCTTCCGGAGCCTCTGCATCTCCGGGGGGCAGGGCCTTCTGCTCCGCCAAGTGACGTTCCCGTGCCTACTCCGCAACAACCCCAAGAAGATCGATTCATTGCCCTGGCCACGCAGGTCCAGTCTTTGGCGGCGATGGTTCAGGGCCTACAGCACCAGCAGGCGGCCTTGCAGCAGCCAGAGCCGAATCTGTCTGTCCCGGGAGTGGTGCAGCCTAGCCAGCATTCCTCCCGCCGGAGGTCACCGGTTCCTGCGGATCGTCGCCATCGGTCCCCGGCCAAGCCTCACCACCGCGAAGCCTCTAAAAGGCCTCGTTCTCCCTCTCGCCACGCTAGCGTTTCTCCTAAGCGGCGGCATGGGAAGGAGGCAGAGCGCCCGCGCCGACATCACCACCCACGCTCTTCTTCTGAATCTTCGGGGGAGGGCTCTTTCGATGGCCGGATGCCTCGCCGAGCCGAGCGTCGACTCGAGGAGTGCAACCAGAAGCTGGAAGAGCTTAGCCGTCGGATCACCCACCTGCCAGATTACGACAGTCGGCCTCCCTTGTCCCGCCGCATCATGGAGGAGCCCATCTCTACCAGGTTCCGCCTTCCTCAGCTAGACCCATATGACGGAACCACGGACCCCCTGGACCATTTGGAGAGCTATAAGGTACTCATGCAAGTCCAAGGGGCCACTGACTCACTTATGTGTGTGGCTTTCCCGGCCACTCTGAAAAAGGCTGCTCGAGCTTGGTATTCTCGTCTGCCACCACGAAGCATCGACTCTTTTCGCCAGCTGGAGAGGGCTTTTCTAGCCCATTTTGACGCCTGCCGAAAGATCCCGAGGGTGGCGGATAGTCTATTTGCTGTTCAGCAGAAGAATGGCGAGCCTCTGCGGGACTATGTTGCCCGGTTCAAGGAGGCCGCCCTGGAGGTCTACAACCTGGAAGACTCAGTGGCTACCCTGGCTCTGAAGCGGGGGCTTCGCCCTTCTCGCTTCGCGTATTCTCTTGACAAGAAGCCACCGGGCTCCTACTCTGAACTTCTGATCCGGGCCCAGAAGTACATCGGGCGGACGAAGCCGACTTTTCCCGGCGTGAAGCTAGCGGGAGCATCCCCAGGAAGCCGACCCAGCCGGAACCTGCAGAAGCCCGCCCCAGGAGGCCCGAGCCTCCTCGCCGACCAGACAACCGTCCTCGACCTCCTGCACCGAGAGACGGGCCTTACACCCCACTGCTTGCCCCAATATCTCAGATCCTGCTCGAGATTGAAGGGGAGCCTTATCTGCAACGACCTCCTCCCATCAACCCGAAGATCCCCGGAACAAGAACCTCTACTGCCGCTACCACCGGGACCATGGCCACAACACCGACGACTGCCGGCAGCTGAAGAAAGCTATTGAAGACCTCATTCAACGGGGCCACCTGGGAAAGTTCGTCCAGAGGGGCAACCCGGGAGCTCCTGGCCCATCAGCGCCCGCGCCGCCGGTGATCGATAATGCCCCGACGGAGAAGACGGTGGCGATGATTTCCTGGGGGGCAGGAGGCCCGTCGAAGAGACCAAGGGGAGAGGGGGAGGCAGAGACTGTAATTCCTTTTTTCGAAAGGGACTTAGATGATGTTGTAAATAAAGATGATGATAGCGTCGTCGTATCCATGACGATCGCTAAGCACCCTGTAAAAAGAATCTTAGTCGACAGTGGGAGCTCCGTAGATGTTTTAAACTACGATGCCTTTGTTCGTATGAACTTGTCGCATGATCTGCTCCGACCTGTCGCCATGCCTTTGATGGGGTTCACGGGAGATTCCATGAGGGTTGAAGGGGAAATCACTCTTCCCGTAACGGCTGGTACGGCTCCGTGCCAAAGCACTGTCCTTATAAAGTTTTTGGTGGTTCGTGTGCCCCTCGCATACAATGCAATCCTCGGGAGGCCCGGACTCAACCTCTTGGATGCCATCATATCCACCAGGCGGCTCCTCGTGAGGTTCCCAACCAGCAGAGGAGTCGGCGAGATGCGAGGAGAGCAGGGCCTACCGCACTTTGCTATCACTTGGCTCCTAGTCCCCAGGAGACGGCACCTGCACCGCCACCTGAGGCCCTTGACCCGCGAGACTTGGAGAAAAGGGGGGAACCGGCCGAGCGGCTGCTCACTTTCCCCCTCGGGGAGGACCCCGTGCGGACAGTGCTAGTTGGAGCCTTACTTCCGGAGGAAGCTCGTGACCGACTCCTTACCTTCCTACGGGCCAACGCCGACGTCTTCGCATGGTCAGCGTCCGACATGCCCGGGATCCCGGAGGAGGTGATTACGCACCAGCTCAACATTCGGCCGGAGTGCCGCCCCGTCAGACAGAAGAAAAGGAGTTTTGCCCCGGACCGACAGAAGGCTGTTGATGAGGAGGTGCGGAAGTTGCTGGCGGCTGGTCATATCCGCGAGGTGCGCTACCCAGATTGGCTGGCGAACGTTGTGATGGTCTGCAAGGCCAGCGGAAGCTGGAGAATGTGCGTGGATTTCACCGACCTCAATAAGGCGTGCCCCAAAGACAGCTTCCCGTTGCCCGAATCGACCAGCTGGTAGACGCCACCTCCGGGCACGAGACGCTCAGTTTCATGGATGCGTTCTCGGGGTATAATCAAATCAAGATGAGCCCAGCAGATGAAGAAGCGACTTCCTTTGTCACAGAGAAGGGGATCTACTGTTACAGGGTGATGCCTTTTGGGTTGAAAAACGCTGGGGCTACTTATCAAAGATTAATGAACAAGGTCTTTGAGGATCAGCTGGGGCAACATGGAGGTGTATGTGGATGACATGCTGACCAAGAGCGCCAATGTGGAAGACCATGTAGCTGACCTCGAGGAGACTTTCAACAATCTGCGCCGGTACCGGATGAAGCTCAACCCCCACAAATGCACCTTTGGAGTAGCAGCAGGCAAGTTCCTGGGTTTTATGGTGACCCAGCGAGGAATCGAAGCCAACCCCGACAAGATTAGAGCTATCCTGGAGATGCGGCCCCCAGCCAACAAGAAGGAGGTGCAACGCCTAACGGAGAGGGTGGCGGCCTTGAGTCGTTTCATGTCAAGGTCGGCGGAGAGGTGCCTGCCCTTCTTCAAGGCGTGCGCAAGATCAACGGCTTCGAATGGACGAAAGAGTGTCAGAGCTCCTTTGGAGAGTTGAAGCAGTTTCTCTCCACTCCTCCGCTGTTATCCAAGCCTGAAAATGGGGAGGAGCTCTTTCTATATCTGGCCGCTTCCCCCGAGGCTGTCAGCTCCGTGCTTGTGCGTATGGATGCTGACGGAGCCCAGAAGCCAATCTATTACACCAGCAAGGTACTCCACGACGCTGAGACCAGGTATTCGAAAACCGAGAAGATTATCTTCGCCTTGGTGGTCTCTACTCAGCGCCTTCGGCCTTACTTCCAAGCCCATCCCATTGTAGTGCTTACGGACCAGCCCCTTCGAGCTATCTTATCTCGCCCTGACACCTCCGATCGGTTGGCTAAGTGGGCCATTAAGCTAAGTGAGTTCGACCTGTCCATCCGGCCAAGGTCGGCCATGAAGTCCCAGGTGTTGGCAGATTTCCTGGTCGAGTGCTCCTGGACCGAGAAGGACATGGAGGAGGCGCGACCGGAGGAGCGTGTGGACTCTCCCTCATCTGAGGAGGCGAGGACTGGATCCTGCATGTGGATGGAGCGGCGAACTCTCAAGGGAGCGGAGCCGGCCTCATTCTCGCAAGCCCAGAAGGGGACGTAGTGGAGTACGCTCTCAGATTCCAGTTCCAGCAACTAACAATCAGGCGGAGTATGAAGCCTTGCTGGCGGGGATGAGGTTAGCTGAGGGGCTAGGCGCTGGGCGCTTGAGGGCCTTCACGGACTCTCAACTTGTTTCTGGACAAATCACCGGAGAGTATGAGGCTAGGGACCCAACCATGTCCCGATACTTGAGCAAGGTGCAGTCCCAGGCGTCTCATTTTTCTTACTTCCGTGTCAGCTATATCCCCAGAGCGGAGAACGCCAGGGCTGATGCATTGTCCCGCTTGGCCACTTCGGCCGACGGGACGTTGGGAAGGACGTATGTGGAACACCTACAAGTCCCGAGCACTGAGGCCGCGGATGAAGCGTTGCCAGTGGAGCAGGAGCCCTCCTGGATGGATGCCTACATCCGGTACTTGACTGACGGTACTCTCCCGGAGAACCCCGCTGAGGCCAAGCTGCTCAGGCGGAGGGCCCCGAGATTCTTGATGATGGACGGGAAGCTTTATCGGAGATCCTTCTCACACCCGATTCTTAGGTGTGTGGGGCCGACTGAATCAGATTACATTCTCAGGGAGATCCACGAAGGCATATGCGGGAGTCACCTGGGGGGCAGAGCCCTAGCCTACAAGGCCCTGCGCCAAGGGTACTTCTGGCTGACGATGAAGGAAGATGCGGCTGAGCTTGTCAAGAAATGTGATAGCTGTCAACGTCACGCCAATATCCAGCGACAGCCGACGTCTCACCTGACCCCCTTAGTGGCACCTTGGCCCTTTGCCCAGTGGGGCATGGATATCTTGGGGCCATTTCCCCGGCCTCCGGGCAGCGGAAGTTCCTCTTGGTAGCGGTGGATCACTTCACCAAGTGGATTGAAGCCGAGGCCCTGGCCAAGATTACCGAAAGCAAGGTGAGATCCTTCTTCTGGAAGTCCATCATATGTCGGTTCGGGCTGCCGCACACACTAGTCACTGATAATGGCCGGCAATTTGACAACGCACCCTTCCGGGAGTTCTGCTCCGAGCTGGATATCTGTCAGAGGTTCACTTCCGTCGGGCATCCTCAAACCAACGGGGCAGCCGAAGTGACTAATCGGATCATCCTCCAGGGGCTGAGATCCCGGCTAGATGGCTGCAAGGGGCGATGGGTGGAGGAGCTCCCCAACGTGCTATGGGCCTATCATACAACGCCGCGAGCCCCCACCGGCGAAACGCCGTTCAGCTTAGTCTTTGGCTCTGAAGCTGTTATTCCTGTGGAGGTCGGCGCGCCAAGCCCCCGGGTGGAAGCCTATAGCGAGGAAGGCAACCCTGACCAACTGCGAGCCAACCTCGACCTGGTGGAGGAGGTGCGAGATCGGGCGCGGTTTCGAATGGCAGCCTACCGACAACGGGCCGCGAGATACTACAACGTCGTGTGCGCCCCGGACATTCCTGCCGGGAGATCTGGTCCTTCGACGGGCCGAGGTCTCGAAGCCAGCTGAAGGAGGCAAACTAGCCCCAAACTGGGAGGGGCCTTACCGGATCGCCGAAACACTCCGCCACGGAGCTTATAAAGTTGAAGAACTTGATGGGACGCCACTCCCTAGGACGTGAAATGCGGATAACCTTCGCCGGTATTACCAGTAATGTATTCCTCCTTTCATGCTAGTATCACCCTTGTATTCGCTTGTGTTCTTACCCCTTGTTCAATATTAACGAGATTCGACTTTAGCTACCTGGCTCTCAGCAACAAAAGCCCGACACCCCGTCGGCACCTAAAGCCCTGCACCAGCCAGGCACAAAGCCCAGTGTACCACTGGCAGAGCGGTGTACCACCGGCTCTCAGCAATAAAAGCCCGACACCCCGTCGGCACCTAAAGCCCTGCACCAGCCAGGCACAAAGCCCAGTGTACCACTGGCAGAGCGGTGTACCACCGGCTCTCAGCAACAAAAGCCCGACACCCCGTCGGCACCTAAAGCCCTGCACCAGCCAGGCACAAAGCCCAGTGTACCACTGGCAGAGCGGTGTACCACCGGCTCTCAGCAATAAAAGCCCGACACCCCGTCGGCACCTAAAGCCCTGCACCAGCCAGGCACAAAGCCCAGTGTACCACTGGCAGAGCGGTGTACCACCGGCTCTCAGCAACAAAAGCCCGACACCCCGTCGGCACCTAAAGCCCTGCACCAGCCAGGCACAAAGCCCAGTGTACCACTGGCAGAGCGGTGTACCACCGGCTCTCAGCAACAAAAGCCCGACACCCCGTCGGCACCTAAAGCCCTGCACCAGCCAGGCACAAAGCCCAGTGTACCACTGGCAGAGCGGTGTACCACCGGCTCTCAGCAACAAAAGCCCGACACCCCGTCGGCACCTAAAGCCCTGCACCAGCCAGGCACAAAGCCCAGTGTACCACTGGCAGAGCGGTGTACCACCGGCTCTCAGCAAGAAAAGCCCGACACCCCGTCGGCACCTAAAGCCCTGCACCAGCCAGGCACAAAGCCCAGTGTACCACTGGCAGAGCGGTGTACCACCGGCTCTCAGCAACAAAAGCCGACACCCCGTCGGCACCTAAAGCCCTGCACCAGCCAGGCACAAAGCCCTGTACCACTGGCAGAGCGGTGTACCACCGACTCTCCGCAACAAAGGCCAGACACCCGACGGCACAAAGTCCCTCCGGTCAGGTGAAAGCTACCCCCGTAGGCATCAAAAGCCATGCACCTATTTAGTACAAGATCCGATACTTGACAGGGCGTCGCGCCGATAGCCCCGAGGAACCTGCCTACCTAACCTCTGACTGACGACGTTTCCGCTCTGAGAATTCTACCCTCCCTGGCTCTAACTTTCGAGTTTAAACAGCTGGAGCGGAATAGCTCGAATGGGGAGTTGTCCCCCGGAACTATCAGAACTAACGGGGTTACAAGGCTACACGTCAATCGATGAAATCCATGACAATTCAGAAGGCATTTTGAAGAGTGTTTTCATTAATTGAAAGGGACTACAAAACCGACGTTATCGGACTTGCCAAAAAGAAAGAGAGAGAGAGAGCAAAATAACAAGTGCGAGCTCACGGCTCTGCCGGTGCGGGCTCATCGTCAGAAGGGGCCAAGTCTGACAACCGCTCCAGTTCAACCTCCAGGGCCCAGGGAAGTTCAGGTCTCTGCTACCTTCTCCTTGCCGTGCTGGAACCCGTCGAGGAATACAGCTGCCGAGGCCTCGGCCAGGTCATCTGCGAAATGCCCAGATGCCTTGTATTCCTCTATGAGCCCAGCAGCTCGGACTTTCTCTGCGGCAAGGGCTTCCGTTGCCACCCTTTCGGCCTCCCGAGCGCGGCTCACCCCCTCCTCAGACCGGCAGATTTCCTCCTTTGCCACTCTTGCCTCTTCCGCCGCTGCGCCCGCTCGATTTTCGGCCTCCCGGAGGGCTGAGACTAACTCAGAGATATGTATGTCCCTGGCCATTACAGCGTTCTCAGCCTCCGTCATTTGGAGGAGCGCTGCGTGCACACGGTTCTTGGCGGCCTTTACCTCGCTCGCGCAATCGTTCTTGGCCGACTCCAGCGCCTTCTCGGCCGCCTCTGTGCGGCGCCGAGCCTCCTCAATTTCTTTCTGCGTCTCCCGCAGAAGGACTTTCTCCCCATGGATTACCTCCCTGGCGGCCTTCAGGAGTGCGCAATCTGCACGCGTAAGCCCCAGGTCAGCTAAAAAAAAAAGAGATAAAAAGGCAAAGGATAAGAAGATCGCTTATCTGGCGACTGAGGTCCTCCAGGATCCCAGGAACGAAAATTGGGTCCAGGACTCGCTCAGCCCAACGGCCGTCATCCAGGGAGTCTCGAGATGGCCCGAGCTCGCCCCTGCCTTCCCCCGCCGTCTCGGCTGTCCCGGTTCTGTGCGTGGGCCACTCCTGAGCAACCCCTCGGGGGGAGGACTCGCGGGGCCAGATGGTCCCTCACCACAGTCCCTGGTTGTATCCGGGGGTCGATCCCCCGGGAGCCGGGAGCTCTTCATCGATATGGGCTCCCCCGTGGCTGGCTCTTCAATGGCGGCTCCCACAGTTGTCCCCACCTCTGGTGGAGTATCGGCTGTAAGGTCGACCTCCGGAACAGCTAGGACATTTTGCAGAGCTGGGGGTGGGGAGACTTGTGCTGGAGGGGAGGCCCGAGCCGTGGGGCGCTTCGGGGCTGGGGCCTGCCGACCCCTGGATGGTCCTTCCCGAGCCCTCTTCTTGGAGGCAGCTCTCAACAATTTTGCCACCGGTATTTTCATGGCTGCATGGCATCAGTTGAGTTTTCGGAAAAAAAAAATGGGAGGAAGAAAAGAAGAAGGAAAGGGGCAAAGGAGTGGAGTTTTTGGCTAAGAGTGGAGAAGGCTTACCCCGGTGGGAGATGAGGCCCGCCGACTCCAGGTTGTCCTCCGATAGTAGCAGGGTGTACTGGGGGATCTCGATGGCCAGCAGTAGCCCCAGTGCCTCCCGGTCCCTAGGCTGGACAGCAACGGCGTTTCCCCGGAGGTCGGGGTCTCCCCATTGGGGCCGGACTTGGTTGACATTTGCAAAGAAGAAGCGGGACTTCCACCCCTTAATCGATGAAGGAAGAAGGAGTTTCAGGACCCGATTGGGTCGGGGCTGGAACAGCCACCAACCCCTTTGGGCCTTGAGGGAGTAGAAAGTGCGGAACAGACTAATTCTGGGGGTGATATTTAGGTGGTGACAGAGGATGACGAAAGCGCTGATTACACGATAAGAATTTGGAACTAACTGGGAGGGGGTCAAGGAGTAGAAGTCAAGGAGGTTGACGAAAAAGGGGGAAAGGGAGGGCGGAGACCCGCCTTTAGGCAGATCTCGTAAAGAGCCACCCGGCCGGGCCGGGAGGATATGACCCTGTCGTTGGGGGTTGGCAGGAACAGCTCAACCTCCCGGGGGATCCTATAGCGGGCCCGGATTCTTTCCAAATCCGGCCGCGTCATTGTGGAGGCCGTCCCTTCTGGGGACTCCTCCGCCGTCGAGGAGGCGCCGGCCCCCAACCGGCGGCCCCTCGATGGGGCTCCACCAGTGACCCGTCGTCGGGCCAGAGGGACGCGGTCCTCTGAATCAGAGGACCACTCGATCGGGGGAGAAGGGGTAGGAGAGGTACGACACCTCTCGGAGGGAGGACGGTTCTCAGAACTGTCCTCCGAGGTCCAAGAGGGGAACTCATGAGCGGGGAGACAGGTCCAAGATGGGAAAAAGCTAACCTGGAAGGGAAAAATCAGACGCGGGCCCGCTGGTTGCAGGAGAAGTTGGAGTGTAGGCGAGGAAGAAGATGAAGGCAAAGGCGGTATGGCGTCAGTTCAACCCCCTCGCTTGGCTTTATTGGGTTTTCAAATCATCCCACCATGTCTCGTCGGCCACATGGCCCCTTGCCATACGCTGGCTCGCCTCGAGGAACACCCCGATGCGTGGTGCGGTGCGCCTCCGGCTAGTGGTGGGACCCCGCTGATGTCACCGTAATGAAAGAAATGATGATGCAGCTTTTCGCGCAGACTTCGAAGCCAGTCCTCACTCTCGAGGGCGATCGTGGCCAGCACAACGTACGGAAGGCCGCCTCCTTACATTCCCCGCACCGTCCGCATAGAAGACAAGGACGGGGATCATCCACGTGGAGAACGCCCCTTGAGCCTCAGCGGTGGGGCCCGCTTTGCCCCAGGGACGAGGGGGCATCTGATATGACTGATCCCGTGTCGTTAGAAAAGGTAACGGCGGCTACTGACCCCGAGGCCCCACCGGCCTCGGGGTGCATTGGCATTTCCCCACCCCCGGGACCCCCTCGGGGTCACGGGGTGGGGTCATCATTTCTCGACCCCGAGACCCCCTCCGGCCTCGGGGTGCACTGGCATTTCCCCACCCCCGGGACCCCCTCGGGGTCACGGGGTGGGGTCATCATTTCTCGACCCCGAGACCCCCTCCGGCCTCAGGGTGCACTGGCATTTCCCCACCCCCGGGACCCCCTCGGGGTCACGGGGTGGGGTCATCATTTCTCGACCCCGAGACCCCCTCCGGTCTCGGGGTGCACTGGCATTTCCCCACCCCCGGGACCCCCTCGGGGTCACGGGGTGGGGTCATCATTTCTCGACCCCGAGACCCCCTCCGGCCTCGGGGTGCACTGGCATTTCTCACCCCCGGGACCCCCTCGGGGTCACGGGTGGGGTCATCATTTCTCGACCCCGAGACCCCCTCCGGTCTCAGGGTGCACTGGCATTTCTCCACCCCCGGGACCCCCTCGGGGTCACGGGGTGGGGTCATCATTTCTCGACCCCGAGACCCCCTCCGATCTCGGGATGCACTGGCATTTCCCCACTCCCGGGACCCCTTCCGATCTCAGGGTGGGGGTCGTCAGCGATTGGCACGAAACTCAACCACCAAGGAAAACGATAACTCCAGGTCGCGCGGTACACCCACGTGATTTCCAGTACTCCCATGATTGCGCCCCGTTACGGAGGGCCATGCCTCATAACGGCGTTTGGCGCATTGCATGTCCCTGTGCATGGCCATGCCTCGCTACGGCGTACGATTCGCTACCGCTTGCAACTGTGCCCGGTCATATCAGCCGATGGCGCGCACTGGATGCTTCACAGCTGTTGGACACGTATGATATCACGCCAGCAAGCGGTACGGGGTGTCTCCGGCATGCGCAGCGATGGTACGATGGTGATCTCCCCGAGCTGTAAGCTAGGGTATTCGGACAGGTATAAAGGCACGTGCTCGCGCTGTAAGTGGGATCTGAACTCTGGTTTTCTGAACTTTCTTCCTTCAGCAAAACCCTAACCGCCTCAGCTCTTCTTCGCTGGAGCGGTTCTCTGTCTGAGCCCAAGTGACTGACTTGACCGTCGGAGGGTCCCCACCGGTATCGCCGGTCTCGAGACTTTTCTTGCAGGACTTCGAGGAGAATGACGTCCGTCTTCCCCAATGTTTGAGGCCGGTGACCTGGCGTCATCGCATCTCATTATGAATTTCCCCCTTAATGTGATAGCATTTCTGAAGAGGAGTCAACATCAACAGGAGATGTTTTAAAATTGACAAGTTGAGTTATTGGAGGAGACGGAGGAATCTGGGCGACCTAAGTTGACGTTCTTGGGGACGAGGTTAAGCTAGCCTCACAAAGCTCTTATGTTTGCTGGTGCGCTAGTGTTAGAATGGTGCATGCCATTATGATATCATAGTTCCCTTATTAGAACACTGAAGATTGGGTGTTAGAACCATTGTTTATATGGCTACTTGGGCCATATGAAATATGATGCAAAGTTGTCAGTGTTACTGCATTAGCATGTTACAGTTGAGTCCAATGGATGCAAAAAAAAAAATTAAGCTGTAGATGCGTCCACTGAATCATCAACTTGGTTTTGTTATATCTAGCAGAAGCTTACACATAGCAGCAATATAAAGCTGTCTCCGTCTGGCCCACTGGCGATGAGGTTCCCGTTGTTTTAGGTGCTCATCTAATCCAGTAGGCGGAATCTATACTGAATGGGCAATACTTGGATGGTCCAGCTAACCAAAATTTGAACCGGTCTGTTTGAACCGCCAACAGACCGGATAAAGCTTGTTTAGTACGTCGAATTTACTTTCCACTAGTCCACCGTCGATTTTACAACGCCCGTTTACCTGTCAAGTTCATGGAGTCGTAGTCTCATGGGGACGATGATGCCTCCGAATGTAGACAATTTCATACATGATCTCCCAACATTAGCAACAAACGTGCTAAGGCCAGAATTATGCTAACAATACCCATTTAGAATAACTGAAATTTCATCAAAACTCTAGCTTTTAGGGCTTGCCTTCACGTGGGAGTTGATGGCTAAAATATATCAGCTTCGGCAACTTATATGGTATTTGATAAACTAGAATACATTAGCAGAACGTGGCATCTAGAATAGTCAATAAATTATCATCAACCTGCTTAGTTCTCTTGAACTCGCATCAAAATGCTTACACCGCATAAAAGCTATGCTTCAATCAGATCTACCGCAGCAATAACACTCTAGAGACCATTCTCAAAGTCCCAAACATACCTAATACCCTCCAAAGTTCCTTGCAAAAGAACTGAAAATACACCCACGATGTCGAACTACACAAGAAACTAGCCAAATGTGAATATAAAGAATAGACTAAAATATTTATTAAGCCAGTCAAAACATAAGCGTGAGAAAACCAACATGGACTTTGTTGATGCCAAATTAACCATCCTCGAACGTCCACGAACGTCCATCACCTCCTCCAGCGAGCCCCGAATCCTCCGGCAAGCTCCTTGCGCCTGAGAGCCTGCAAACAAGTCCCGAGGATCGGAGATTCCAACGAAAACCCTTCGACACTCAAGTCAGTGCTATGGGCAACAGCCATGAGCTTAATAAAGCTTGAAAGAGAGAAGAAGAGAGAGGCTTAGAGCCGTGCTCTCTGTGAGCAAGAATGAGCGTTTGAAAGTGTAATGAGTTCGTTTTTGGAGAGTCACCTCATCGGAGGTCCCTCTTACCCATTTTATAGGTGCTTAGAGTCTACTAGTTTTTGAACATAATCATCTGTCAAAACATTAATTGATGGCAGCAACAGTGGAGCTTACCTCCATATGACATGTCAGGCTGCAGGCCGTGTCCCATCAGAGTAGGTGACTAAAATTGGTTGACAGGTGCTATTTTGGTTTGGACAGCTGTCGCAGATTGCTGCAGGGCGTGGCCAACCGTTACGGCGCTTACCAAACTTGTTCCCTGCGTCGCCTTTTTTGCAGTCCTGCACAGACAACGATGGGTGATAAAGTTAGGCATGTAGGCCCCAAGGTCCAGTCGTTGGGACAGAAGATGCAGTTTGGAGTTGAAGCTAGCTGTCTCTTGTAGAGCATTGATTATAGAGTGTTTGCATGGCACTATTCATGCCCTTGGATGAGCTTCAAAGAAGGCCGTGGGTGAACACTTGCATGACACTGTTCACTTGCATGGCACTGTTCATAACGAGGTCGAGCACTGTTCACGTCGAGGCCGAGGGGACTGAGTGGCTGAGGCCGAGCACTGTTCATGCCGAGACCGAGGGGAAGAGGTCGAGCATTGTTCATGGCCGAGCACTGTTCATGCCCAGGCCGAGGGGAAGAGGCTGAGCACTGCTCATGCCGAGGCCGAGCACTGTTCATGGCCAAGCACTATTCATGCCGAGGCTGAGGGGAAGAGGCTGAGCACTTTTTATGCCGAGGTCGAGCACTATTCATGGCCGAGCATTGTTCATGCCGAGGCGCTGCTTCATGCAAAGGAGAGAGAAAAGGTGGTGCGATTGAGTGGGAGCTCAAAAACTTCAAGGAGCTTGGGAGCAACCGGGGGAGAACCCTGAAGCCAGAAGCTGAGGGAAAGACTGAGGCTGGCTTGGGAGGAGAGAGAAAAGGTGGTGGACTCGAGGAGGCCGCCTGGACCTGCCGGGACCGAGGAGGAAAGGCTGATTCATCGAGGCCAAGCCCAGATGCTGTCATTGTGGCTCATGAGGGTTCACGGTCGAAGGGAATAAGGCGAGGGGCTAAGCATGTCTGAGGCCGAGGGAGAAGTCCGAGGCCGAATGCTGAGGGGTTGAGGCGTCCGCCAGAAGAGAGGCGACGGGAGTGTGCCGTGGGAGCTTGGTGCCGAGGCCGTACGAGGCCAAGGAGAAAAGCCGAAGCCGAGGGAATAGGTCCGAGGCCGAGCATGAGTTGAGGCCGAGGAAAACTTGGTGCCGAGGCCGAGCACTATTCATGCGAGACCGAGGGGAAGAGGTGAACCTGGCTTCATGCAGAGAAGAGAGAAAAGATGGTACGACCGAGCGGGAGCTCAAAAACTTCCGGAGGAGCTTGGTAGCAGCCATGGGAAGAACCCTGAAGCTGGAGGCTGAAGGGAGGACTAAGGCTAGCTTGGAAGGAGAGAGAAAAGGTGGCGGACTCGGGGAGGCCGCCCTATCGGGACCGAGAAGAAAAGGTTGATTTGCGAGGCCAAGCCCAGATGCTGTCATTGTGGCTCATGGAGGCCCACGGGCCCATCAGACTCAAGAGTTATTTTATATGGTTAAGGAACAAATGATAGTTTAATTGAATAATTGGTAATAATTTTGCATAATATTAAATAATTTCTTTTTTATTATTATTCAATTACAACAAGCCTGATGATTATGATATTATCTACTAATGATTCTGATAATGTGATACCATGCCCTGCTTCCCTTGGACCATTTATCTAGATCAACTGCTGCCCGCCAATTAAAAAGGAGAAGAAAAAAAAAAAAAAAGGAAGCCTTCTCTTTACTATTTCTCAATTCCTATGACTGATTTTGGAGGGCTTGACAAACGTCTATTGCACAAGGCAGAGCCGCAGATCTACCATCGCACCAGAAAATCCACATGCTGGTTGGTGTTGTATAAACTGTTATCAAAGAATGTGGAGGATTCCAGATATATGATCCATCCACTTGAATGGCTTGGCTTGCTCTTACCTGCAACTAAATCTCTTATTCTGTTCAAGTCGAACATGTTGGGAGATGGGAGATTTTCTGAGGGGTCCCAGAGACAGCCAGCCACATAAGTTATTCTAGAGGCCTGAAAATCTAATGCAGACAGAGCAGAGTCTGACAAGTGTCAAAGAAGCCATTAACACCCATCAACCATGATATCCCCGATAAACAAATAGAAAACATGCCATGTGATATCAACCGACCACGGTGTCCCAGATGCACCCAGAAGTTAATAAATAACTATTTGGCTGCATGACAGTATACTGACAGCATGATATTTACAGCCCTGCAGAAGGCAGTAACCCTAGATCCCCAGCTATATAGAGGATAATTATATTACAAGGGATCAAACCGTTCTAAATACAAAAGATGCTTGCAAACACAGATAAGTTTGTATTCAAGTGCCTACAAATGCCTACAAAATGGAGCGTTGCTTTCCACTGTCACCCTTGCTGTTTGCAGAGAGTTATGTTTTCTGATCTACACCATTGTATGAGAACTCGCTCTGGTTCAACCCATACTGTAAAAATGGTTTTTCCCTTTCTTTAAGGGCATAGAAGCTTATAATTATGTCATTATGTGGAAGTAAAGAAATTACCAAACGGATTAGAGTTGAAGCTCAATTATGCAAAAATTTTTAATGGGAGACGTGCTAAAGCCACATGCTCAAGTTGGCGAAGAACATCTAAAAATGACAAATATATACTGCTTCCAAAAACAAAGGGTGTAGCCCATAGTTCTAGGTGGGACCTGCAGAACAAGGGCAACTGTGTTGGCACATGCCGGAGTTTTCTTTTTAATTAAAAAAATCCCAAGTAAATGCATGGAAGAACTTTTCACTTAAATGCCCATGGAGGTTCAAATGCCTCTTAATGGAAAAATCAAACAATAGCCAGTTGAAAAGCAGGGGTAAAAAAAACCATAAAACCTCCCACACAGTAGTCAAGTTTTCTACCAGAAATAAAAACAATATAATATTCAAAATTGAACTGAATGAAGATAAAAGATTCAGCAGCCAACCTCAACTAGTTTGGGACTAAGGTTTTGTTGTTGTTGTTGTTGCAATAAAAATAATATAACATCCTTGTTATGTTGAGTCCTAAACAAATTTCAAGGAAAAAACACTAACAAAGTACTATTACATATGAAGTTTTGGAACAACTGCCAATAGAAATAGAACCAACAGCCTATGAATTAAAGTTGTAAATAGGATTAAAATGAACCAGTCACCTTGCTTATGCAATAGGCAGTCTTACCCATGCCAAACTATGACAAGCTATTTCTCATATTATTTAAAAGGAAATTAACACTAAGGCATGGACTTGTATAAACTGTGTGGTATGCAAGAGCTTGAACTCACAGACTATTTGTTTTATATTTAACAAAGCATCATATGAGATCTCAAGGGAGAATCTGAAGTCAGCACTAAAATGGATTGGCTCAATGAACAAGCTTTCACCGTTGCAGGATCTAAGGAGGGTCAAACGTATACAACTTTATCCTCACATGCAAAGAAGCTGTTTTTGTGCTTTGAACATGATTAACGTTACAATAAAGCAACCTTATCACTGCCCCAAGGTTCAAACTCTATCCAAAGCCAACACTGCTTTGGATTATAGGAAACCATGTTTATGATCTATATACATGTCTCTAGTAGCAGATACATGCTACAATCTTGTACTAACTTCTAAAATGAAATTTCTAGTCTAATTTTATTTAATATTTTCCCTTGAGTGCTGCTTAATTTTGAATTCAGAAGATGATCTGGGGGGTAATCAGTCGACTGGCCAGCAAAATTCAAAGACTTAAACAAACATGACATATAGAACAGTGGAAGTTAGGAAGATAGCAACTGGCCAGCAAAATTCAAACACCTAAAACAATCATGACATATAGAACAGTGGCACTTAAGAAGATAGCAAGCAAGAGAAATGCATTTAAAGTTTATAAAATGGTAAGGAATCTTATCCGATCAACCCGGGTTGGATAATTGGACCGTTATCGACTAGGAACTGTTTTAAATTATTTCTCACAATGCTATCCAGGTCATTTTTTATTTCCTGCTTCATCTCAGAATGCTTGTCACCAGGGCTCTATCTGGCAGTGCTGCACATGTGCCAGCCATTTCAGTCGTCTTCATCACTTGTGCTCTCCTGGTGCCACTCACACTGCATCTCTAGTCTATTGAGTTACCGATTAGTCTACATACATTTACTTCAACATCTTCAATTTGCTACACTACTTGCTGTTCATAGGCCATTTAACTTCCAAATATTCCAAGTTTATACAATAGAACTTATAACATAATTAGAAGAATGCCAGATGAAAAGGAAAATCTTTAATCTAAAACACTGAAATACCTTTTGTCTCATTTGTGAACTCCAGAAGTCTGAGTGAAATGCTTTGCTGTCAACAGAAGTTGTAGCATAAGTAGACCCACCTTGTGGGTTTAAAAGTGGCCTTCTTATGACTACAAAATCTTCATCACTATCATAGTCTACTCTTCTGGCTGGAACCATGGCTCGCAAGATCATTGCCAAAAGAAGGGAGAGTGCCTGCACAAATAAAAGAGAAGGCATGTAACAAAATGCAAATTTTGCAGACAATGCTCTTTGATGTTTGTACTCAGTTGCACCCTGTCTGCACCAAGTTCTTACGCATTAATGATATTTAAGAACATGAAAAGTAGACACTAGCTCAGATGTGCAAGCACATGGATCTTAATTAAATTACAAATAAAATTTGAAAGCCTTTTCTCTAGTGCATGCATGTATGCCTATCCGTGTGTTTGCATGTTTGTGAGCACTCTTCCTGTGCAGATTGTCTACACTTGCGTGCATGCACATATGCATGTGTATTGTAGGCAAGCATTTGCATGTCAGTTTACTTCCCCAATCCCCACATTAAGACGATAAGTACTAAACTGAAATCAAAGCAGAAATCATGGAAACTGGTGGATCCTTCTCAACCTAGGATGGGTTGGCCAACATTTTGATTGATGATAATGATAACCTCCATAAAACTGTGACTGGGAAAAAATTACCTAACAAATTGGTAATGGAAATGTTGATGCAATATTCTCCATACCGGTGCACACCACCTCGCACTAGGCATACCAAAATGGTATTGAACTGATACTTCAGTATGGAGGGTGCACCAACTGTTGGTATCCTGAACTGACCCATGCTAACAAGATAAACATATGGGTACCAAAACTGGTATTATGAACCATGTTTTCATGCATTGCACTAAATCATATGAGTTGGCATGTAATGCCTATCGTCAACCAAAGCAGATAATGCCAATTGTTCATAAAATGAGATGATATGTATCAACAGTCCCAAAAATTTAAGGATAAGAAAAAGCTGCATACCTGAATAACAATCACAGTTGCAGCAACCCACTTGCATATGTCCATATTCTCTTTATAAATGCACAAAGCCTTTTCAGTTCTCCAGTAGAGTCAGGTGGAAGAACCTGCAAAACAGTGATAAGGCAGCAGATTTCAGATAGAGATGCATGGAGAGATATACTTCATTATCAAATTAGAACTTGTTATTGTCAAATCTTAAGAGACCACATTTGTACCTCTTCCCAATGTTTGTCGAACACCAGAGCACCCATTATAGTTGCTTCTAGTAAAATAAGTATAATAGTCAATACTGCAAACTGTGTTTGACCCAAGTCAAGGTAACCTAGGATGAAAGATGAGTTTCAAGTAATAATGGCTTTAATAAACATTAACCTAGAATTATTATATCCAAAGAAGCAACTTCATAACAGTACTTTTTCAACAAGAAAACTATGACTGAAACATCTAAAATCAGAAAGAAATGACAGTGAATTCACAAAACCAAAATGAAAGCTAGCGTACAACTTTCTGGTCGTTTATTATAAGCATACACAAGCCAAACCACAAACTCAGCAAGATTCGCCCCATTCAGCGTTTGACGCATTATATTGAGGAACACGTTGCACTGTCCACAGAATTCTCAACCACACATTGAAAAACCTGATTGGTGGTGCAACACGTTTTGCACATGCTAGTTACAAGTGGCAAGAGGCTGTTTCCATTGTTGTTGCTGTTGAAATGACAAGCCACTTCAAGAAAGAGTAGCTGATAAAAGGTGGCACAGTGTGAGGCGGAGTATGAACACTGCTGCATCAAGGCGAGAACTAAGTCAAAACAAATGACGTTGTGAATGCAACTTAATCAGTTATGCTACATTTTATAAATGAGCTTTATATTGGCAGGTTTTGTTTGCTTGAATTCCTTTAAGTCAGGTAAGTTGAAGCAATCTAATTTGAGGCCAGCAGAATAAATCTTGCCCTGAGGTATAGAACATATTTTTGAAAGACTAGATGAAAGAATGAAATCAAACTTGTGCATCACTACTAAAGGAGACTGAATTGTTTGCAAAAGAATGCAAGGCTTTACAGCAGCACCTACAAAGATTTCTCAGAGGAAAAAAAAGGGAAAACAACAATCTGTTTATAATTGCTTTCAATGTGAAGAGCCTATATTTCCAAGAGGTCCCTCAGAGGAGAAAAAAAAGAGAACAACAATCTGTTGATGATTGCTTTCAATGCGAAGAGACTATATTTCCATCCAGTGGGAAAAAAAAAAAGTAGAGACTAGATGTATAAGCCAATAGCAGAAATTATTAGCAAGGGAAGATAAGAAAGCAATGAAATAAAATTAACTTTGAAGACGAAGTGCAAGTTCTGTGCCGGAAAGAATACGGAAAGTGAAACTGTCTGACGCTACAAAGAACTGATCAGTTCACAAGAACTAGAACTGTGTTCAAATCATTTTTAAAATGGTCGTAACAGGTGGCAAGAGTTTGTGCACACCGAAGCTACGTGGACACAGAACAGAAAATGAATATTTTTCCAGAATGATAAATCAAAACTTGCTCCAATGATGAGACAAGAATGCTGACCATTTAGCATTGACCAATATCATTAATGGGTGCCTAGTGATCAGTCATCAAGACACAGTCATTTCCACATTGGTGGTGGTTGCAATTGTAGCAGATGCCATGCCCCATCATCCCAAGTATACTGTGCACAACTACCCACCAACAAGTTACATAAGGTACAAACCAAGACGCCCAGACCTCCGCCTCTGCTCTTCATATATTGATCATCTTCCCAAGATCTTGCAAGGACACACACAAGGGTGCTCACAGAAACTTCCCCATTTGGATGATGATACACGCACACAACCAGTACCTCTCTGACTTTCAAAATCCTGGATACCACCATTGTCATGATCAGACACCAAAGCATCAAGTTCCATGGCTCAGCAAAACCATGTTCTACCTCTCTTCCTATGTTGAACATATGTGAAAATTTCTATTCTTTACTTCTAACAATGCCTCTCTGCTAAGAATAAAGAATAGCAACTTCTCAAGCATCCTGGTTCCTCTTCCACAATACCTCCTAGTCACTATTTTCTCCTAAAAGACATCACTTCAGTACCTTGGTCTTCAAAATATTCCAGTAGCCTTAATCGAAGGATCTTCCCAAGCTTTACCTTGATCAGATGGAAGCCCTTGCCAAATCAAATGTCTCTTCTTCTGTAAAAACCATTTCATCTACCCTTCATTCAGCTAAAACAAAAGCTAGAGAGGCTAAAATTTGACATGAAAACAGGAATAATACTAAAAATAGAACTGTTCCACTTCATATAACAACATTAGGCTTTTAGCCTGAAAGCTGCCTGTTCCTTTTATTCTTTAGGCTAGTACAAACCCAAAGAAGTTATGCATCCCATTAAGCCTACAGTCATTTGAGGCATGTAGCAATAAATGTAATGTTACATTCACTAAAGCCTGTCACTCTTCACAAATATCTGAAGCAACCTGAAGGACCAATCAATCCTATCCTTGCTCATAAAGAATGGTATCATAACACACCAGCTAAGTGCACCCAGAACATTTAACTGACTATTCACTTTTACTCCTTTAAGCAAATTAGCTCTCTGCTAAGATATCCATCATCTACAAGAACAGTGAAGGTCTGATGATCATTATGCGATTTTGCACAACTGGTTATTCAAAACCAGAGGTCATCTTTTCCAAGAAAAGCACTAGCTTAAATCTTGATTCACATGTCTAAAGACCATCAAAATTGTTGTTAGCAAGCAGGTAACCCTCAACAAAAGCACATTAGTTCAATGAACCAAGGGACACATTTCCATTAAATAATTTACCATAGGACTTTCATGAATGGTGTATTATCCATATAGTAGGCCAAGTCGATATAAGAATCCTTATCACATCTCCTTTAACAACATATTAAGATCATTCAATGAACAATATAGGTAAAAGATTGGTGCTAAATCCCATCTTATCTTACAATTGTTGCCTATTTGGCCCCCAAGCAAGATTACTTTCCAATGCATCAGTTGGATCACCATAAATGCTTCAATGAAAAGTTAAACAAGCTAGATCACCACTTAATTGCTTCCTCGTATAAATTTCTCAAACATCTTGCAGACTTCATTCTTGCCCTCAAACCTCATTGTATTGCAACCTCTTTGTCACACCTTCTCACATTCTGGGAAAAAAAAACTGTAGTCTCTATCAGCTCCTTTATATCAAATTAGGCCAAGTTTCTGTCCTGTTTTATCTTAGGTCATTCTATAAATTCAATTTTTGGTGGATTGGTTTCAAATTTCTCCTTTCAACAATTTATCTCCTTTGTTTCTCCTTATAAATCTCTATATTTCTTCCAACAATCTCAAAACTCTCCCAAAGTTTCTGAAAATTCTTTGCTTCATTATTAATCAGACATTCAGCTTTAATTTAAAAATGTCAATCACATTACAGCATGCATGTCTGCGACAATCAATCCCTTTTAATACACCTGGACATCATAATGCTTAACTTCACCGTTTCTAAGTTGAAAGATTTCAGACTCCCTTAGAACTCCCTAGACCCAATAAAAACATTTTTTCCCTTAAAATGGAAAAAGGAAAAAGATAAAGTACAGGAATATGCAAGCCACAAGTGTCATGAGGTTTGTTCCCCTGCACATGGTACACTTCAAGCAGCAATGTACTTAATGAAAATTTACACATGCACCAAGACACACAAGGAAAAACAAGTAAGCTAGACCACAAGCTCCTGACTTTTACCACATAACAAAAGACTACTTTTACTGTTCCACATAGCAGCTATCGTAATGAAGATTCCCATAAGTTTTTCCCAAAAAATTCTACAACTCATTTCAATGGACAAATTAGTGTCCATTAGTTTCAGACATGGAACATTTCCATCAATGGGACCTTATTTATTTGAACAACCGAAATGTGAACTTTAAATCATTTTCGAGGATCATAAATGATACCACTTAAAGGAAATATCAAAGCATGCTTGACTTCATTCTAAAATTTTCCCCTAACAATTTGAAAAATGGGTTTTCATTAATCACGAGAATATATATACATATATATACATATATACATATATATACATATATATACATATATATAAGAGAGAGAGAGAGGTAGATTTGGCTATATTTGAATGTAACTAAGCCTGATCTAGTTATTTTCCTTCTTTGATCCACACGGTTTATGAATCTCAAAGATGAAAAAAGTAAAAAAGATGGAATGGCTCTAGAATCCATGTGAATCCAAGAATGGGAAAGGTTACCAAATCCTGAACTTGACTATATTCGAATGTAGCCAAGTCTCCCTTTTTCTCTTTATTTCCCTCTCTCTATATATAAAGAGAG
Source organism: Calamus simplicifolius (assembly GCA_900491605.1). NCBI lineage: Eukaryota > Viridiplantae > Streptophyta > Magnoliopsida > Arecales > Arecaceae > Calamus > Calamus simplicifolius. The sequence goes on from UESW01005054.1 coordinate 361,290, forward strand.
AGAGAAAGAGAGAGATTGACTCAGTTACACCCGAATGGATCTCTACTTAAATCCAGTCAAGTTTAAATTGGATGATAGGAATTCACATCAATGATATGAGTCGCTGGATGTCATCTACTATCTCTCAAATACTTAAACATAAAAATCATGTGATTTGGAGCCCTAACTCATGTATCAAGTAGGCAAAATATTATATAATTTTGATAATATGCAATAATACAATCTCTAAATCACATGATTTTTGCTATTTAAACATTTTAGAGATAGTGGATCACATCCAACATCTCAGAATCACTGCTGTGAGACTTATTGTCCAATCTAAACTTCACTGGATCTAAGTGAAGATCCACTTGTTAAGCTTTCTTTTGCTCTAAAGTATATTTTGTGTGTGCATGCATGTATATATGTGTGTGTGTGTGTGTCTATTGGTGTGACCATCAATGAATTGTTTTAGAAGGTTTTCATACCAGTTTGATTTCTTCCCTTTTATTAAAATGCTTATTAGGCCCATTATTTCTTATTCTTTGTTTTTTCTCAAAAACACATAACAATTTCACATCATTTTATCAATATTCTATTAAAATTTGTGAGTTTTTCAATTAAGTCCTTGAATATCAACTATGTGAAATTTATCCTAAAATGAAAAAGAGAAGATTAAACTGTACTTAAATCTATATAAAATGTTTTAAATTAGGAAAGGCATGAAAATTAGAAGGCCAAAATTTCAATGTAAAAAATGTAATATCATTTATCAGGAATCTAAAAAGGCTACAACCAAGAACAATGATTTGCAAGAAACCTTTTACATGAAAAGAACATGAAAAAATAAGCAATACTATTTTCTAAGAGGAAAGAGTCAAAGTATAAGTCACAAGGTATGCTGGCAACATCATCTAGAAAAACTGCAGGAAATGGCAATAAAAATTTCCAGATTCTATTTCAGTAAAATGTTCTCTTTCTTTCTTGAGTAAAAAACTTCAAAAATATTCTTGAGTGTAATTGAATTTGAGTAAGTACCCTTTTTGATCCATTGAGCTATACAAGAAGCATCAAGCATCATTCGAAACAATGGCATGTCTCAAGCTACGCATTCAAGCTGGTAATGTGACAAATAAGACTCTAATCAAAAGATACAACAATGAATGAGTAGGATACAAAACAGAGGCAGCAGCCATTAACCACTTCAGCAGCGATATGGCCTGTGAAAGCAATTAGACATAGCAAAACCCCAGCACCCATCATAGCGCATATAAACCTGCCCCACCACCAAAATCAATAATCAAAAAGCCCAACAACAAAAAGAACAATTACTCCAAAACAGCATTACAAAAGATAGAGATACCAAGGACATAGAAATCAACTACGATAACCCCATTCCCATTCATCAATCCCTTAGTCAAGAAGCAAGGAATGACTCATCCAAACAAAAAGGTCATAGAAATGAAGAGGCAGTAACTTTATTAGAAATATAGAAAATGAAGAGAAAAGAATCTTATCAGAAATAAGAATTCAGCAAGAAGAACCCATCCTCATTCATCAAAATCGTACCCCTTTTTTTTGTCTCCCCTCGAGAACAATCAATCCCCAACTTAATGGAACAGTATAGAATAACGAATCTGATCGAAAAGATCATGAAAAACAAAAAGATAAAAGAGGTTTACCAAGGAGCCGGGAGGCCTTCAAGATCGAGACCAAGCCCTTGCTGGTTCCAACGATTGAACACCCATACCGAATAAATCAACGTCGAGACCCCCACGAAGGTCTGCAAGAAGTTAAAGAAGTTAAGGAGGAAGGCGAGACAGCTCGGGCCCAAGCTGGGACGCATGCTTCCCTCCTTCCTTAACTCCCTCCCTCTCCTCAGAAAGAAAAAAAATATATCCTAGCGCGCTGGAGCAACTCGAGAATTCCACCGAATTCGAAGCCCTAAAACTCCCCTTCTTCTTCGGATTCTTCTACGAAGAGAGAGAGAGGGACGAAGGGAGGGAGGTGGGCGAGGCATGCAGAAAAAGCGGGGCGGAGAAGCGTCGCGGCTGTCGTTTTATAGGGAGGAGGATATGGAGGGGCATTATGAGGAGTCGTTTTTTAAACCGGTGCCAAAAGGCACCGGTTTTAAACGAAAGGCGCCGGATGAAAACTATTCATGGGAACGATGTTAAAGGGAATTTGAAATGACGTTTTTCCCTTGCTTTTCCCTTGTTGACTCATCATTTTTGCTCGGCCCTGACTGCTGGGGTGGTGATAGGGGTAGATAAAATTGCCACATAATGTGGCGATTTCATCTCCACATCATGTGGCGATTCCATTTGGAATTGGAATCGCATGATGTGGCGATTCCAACTCATTGGAATCGCCACATGATGTGGCGATTCCATCTATTTGGAATCGCCACATCAAGTGGCGTTTTCAACACAGAACCTCCTACCAGAGAGCGGGGGTTCTTTTAAAGGGCTTCCAGCCCTTTTCCCTTCCCTTCATCCGCTTGAAGCCCTCCTTCCCCCGCCGCGGCTCGCCGGAGAGAATCCTTCCCCCGCCACGGCTAAGTTCTTCCCCCGCCACGGCTCGTTGGTAAGATCCCTCCGCCACTGCTCGCCTAGCGCCTTCTACCAAAATCCATCTTTTGGTGAGAGTTTACAAGGTACACAAAGTCTTACTTTTCTCAACTAGATTCGGTCGACCCTTATATTTTGCTGAACGTCCCACATTTGATCTATAAGTCGGCCCTTATATAATGCTATAACTCGTTTTTTTATAGCAAATCTTAAATGTATGTAAAACCTGCTAAATTTTAGTATTTGCATAGCATAAAATATTTGGGCAAGCTAAGCTTAAACATATGCATGGAGAAAAGCATAATATTTTAAAATAAGATTCGTTGTTTTCATATCTAAATAATAGTGGGTGATATGATGTAGATATGGCATAACATCACATAAAATAATAGCCGTTGCTTTTAATGTTTATTGATTGCTTGTAAATGTTGCTTTTGTCAGATTATCAAGACATGGCTCATAATGTCTTAGATCCAGGGCCTCGTGATCGTACTGTTCTCACTTTATAAGAGTTACATAGATCAACGAACATATTCAAGGCGAGGTATGTATTATTGATTGACTGTTCTTAATTAATTAACAATTGTTTATGTTGATGCGGATGTATCAAATATTTTATTTTAGGAGTTACCGGTTCTTAGATGCCGTCGGCATGACGCACATATCTGGAAAGAGACACCGGGAATGTCACACCCATGAGTGTAGTACTACCTAGATCGTGTCGGCATGTTTGGCATATATCGGATTGGCCAGATTCGACTGGATGTCGGCCTTATTTCTGCACTGGTAGAGAGATGGCGGCAAGAGACCCACACATTTCATCTACCTTTTGGTGAGGCGACCATTACACTACAGGATGTAAGTATTCTGAGCGGCCTCCGGATTGATGGTTCCGCTATTACTGGGTTAGATCCGCGCCATACAATTCTGGAGTGGCAGGCTATATTTGGGAGGTTATTTGGTGTTGAACCTCCCGTCGAAGCATTTCCGAAAGGTCGTTTTCGTTTAGCATTCTTTGATCATTTCTATCATGACCTTCACTTGGACGAAGATATGGATGATGCGGTTGTGCAGCAGTTTGTGAGGGGACAACTTCTTCGAATCATTGGTGGAGTGATTCTTCCGGATACCTCTGGTAATTTAGTTAAGTTGATGTACGTGCTATTTCTTGAAGACTTGGAGGCTTTTGCTGATCTAAGTTGGGGATCGGCTATACTGGCTGGTTTATATAGAGCACTATGTCGTGCAACGAGCCCTACCCACTCTGACATCGGAGGATACCTCCCACTGCTACAGGTAAACACTTTATACTTATGTCTAAGATCGATGTAATTTTATTTTTAAATTAAAATTTTGAAACATCCGAACATGCAGATTTGCATGGGAACGATTTCCTATTTCCATCCCACGAGACTCGAGATTCCGGAGGCTAGACCGTCAGATGCCGATGATGATTGGCACTTAGAAGCACCGTGAGGGTATAGATGGCACGTAAGATACAACATAAAAAATATTCCATCCCATACACTACGTGCGTATAGGGACCAGTTGGATCTGTTGGATGATACTGAACAACGGGTATGTCATGTTATATATGGAATTCAATTAGATTGATTCATTATGTTGCATAATGATTAATTAAATTTTTCATATGCAGTTTTTATGGTGTCCTTACTCGTCAGCAGTTATTTCTATTTTACCTCCAAGCTGCTTGGTTAGTTCGGATATTTGAACGGCGCGGATCCCGCTGATATGTTTTGATGTAGTTGAATGGCATTTGCCGAATCGGGTGCTTCGTCAATTTGGAAGTCGCCAATGCATACCATGTCCATGCGATACGTTGCTACATCTTCATCAGATTGATCGACGGGGGAGGTCATATGCTGCATGGGATGCTGTGCATGAGACTTATGTTGCAACATGGAATGCACGGCGCCATCATGTGATTGTGGGAGAGCCTATGGTCGCAGGATTCCCATGCACACCCGATTATATGGCCTGGTTTAGGAGCATCACTCGAATATGTGTAGGCCGCTCTGAGTATAGTGCAAGTGGTTATGAAGGGGAAGGCATTTCATATGAGTTTCTGGTACTGATTTTAAATTTGTTTTGGGTATCTTTAACTTTTAAGTTACTAAGCTATGATATGAAATTTGGTTGTCATATTGTATGCAGCATGAAAGGTTTCAACAGTTGACTATCGAGCTCGAGCGGGCATTAGCCGCCCCAGTGGACGATGAGCGGCTACAGATTTTGAGAAGTGCGACGTCGATGGCGCATGGTACATTGTCCGTCGTCGCGCATCAGCATGTTCGGAGCATAGCCCCTTCAGCACACTATCCGGAGGTGCCAGAGTTCACACGAGCCGACGTTGATCCGATGATGGAGACATTTCATTATACTCCATCGCCCTCTTGCATGCGGTCCCCATTAGCACACGAGTATTCGCATAGGAGAGATGCTGGGGAGGGTACATCTGCCAGTCAATATCACAATGCATATCGCATTGATGACATTGCCGATGCGGACATCGCCGAGATATGTGAGGATGCTGATGCTTCCCGGTCACATTTGGACGTTGCTATGCATGATGTTTTCAATGCTAGCGCGATCCCCACGCAGGAGGCGGTATCTCAGGTGATTGATGAGGTTCCTGTACCGTTGGCGACCTATAGGCGACGAACAGGACGTATTCGCCGACCTCCTCGACGAGGATGTGGAACCTAGGTTTTCTACATTGTTGTACTAAAACCATATGATGTAAAACTTCTTTTTTTTAATGTATCCGTAATATCTTATTTCTATGAGATTGTGTTCTTCTAATGCATAAACTTTTACTCATGATTGGCAATTACGGTTGAGTTTCGATTGACTTTCGATTGAGTTTCGGTTGAGTTTCGGCTGAGTGTCGACTGAGTTTCGGTGAGTTTCAGTCAAGTTTTGAGTCTCGGCTGAGTTTCGTTTGACTTTCGGCTGCGTTTCGGCTGCGTTTCGGCTGAGTTTTGGATGAGTTTCGCCTGAGTTTTGGTTCAGTTTTGGTTCAGTTGCCGCTGAGTCTCGGCTGAGTTTCGTTTGAGTTTCAGTCAAGTTTTGAGTCTCGGTTGAGTTTCGGTTGAGTTTTGGTTTAGTTTCGGCTGATTTTCGGTTGAGTTTCGGTATTGAATTCAGAATTCAGAAGCTAAAACTCGCCATTTCATTTGGCGATATTAGTCTGACGCAGAATTCAGAATTGATGATCAATCTGACGCAGAATTCAGAATTGAATTCACCATTTCATTTGGCGATATTAGTCCCGGCTGTAGAAGCTGAAATCGCCACATGAAGTGGCGATTTCAGGGTTGAAATCGCCACTTCAAGTGGCAATTTCAATGCTGCCGGCTGTATAAGCTGAAATCGCCACATGAAGTGGCAATTTCAAGGTTGAAATTGCCACTTCAAGTGGCGATTTCAATGCTGCCGGCTGTATAAGTTTCAAGAATGCTTTTGCCTATTTTGAAATCGCCACTTGAAGTGGCGATTTCAACCCTGAAATCACCACTCCAAGTGGCGATTTTCTTAGTCCAATCCCATAAAACTTTCAGCATATGGGAATAATTCAGGGGACTTGTAATTCAGGGGGCTTAAACAGTACTTACATAGTCAGCAATTGGCTCCCGAGCCAAACACCCCCCAAAATTAATTTTTTTGTTTTTGCCTGAGTGACAAACGAAAAATAGAAAGATATCATTTGCTGAAACTCAATTAAAGCTTGATCGGAACTCAAACAAAGATCTACCGAAACTTAACCGAAACTCAATCGAAACTCACGTCATCAATAGCCAAACATGACATCAAGTAAATACATCCATAAATTATGAAAGTCATAGGCCCAAGTAGAGTATTGTTCCTAAGACAAGCACATCGTAGGCACACAATGGCCAGTTAACTTAAACAGTACATAAATTTAAGATCCCGAAGGTCCACCGGTTACATTAGGACATCGGCGCCTGGAATGACCTGTTTGCTTGCAAATCGAACATCGACTTGTTCTTCTAGGCTGAACCTCATCCATCTCGTTATGGATCCGAGTAGACTTTGGCTTTCCTCTTTTCTTCGGCCTAAGACGATCCCGATCAGGTATGCACGTGATCAGTGTTTGCAACCAGTAGTCTTCATGTGGTACCGGGTTGAACTCCCCACCCCAGGTAGCAATGTAGGAGCGAATACTATATACTTCGTCAACAAAAGACGCTGAGTCCATGCCAATCTCCTGGCACACTGCTAACACATGTGTACATGGATATTTATATATTGTCCACTTCCCACATGAACAAATACGGTCACTGAGAGAAACAGTCTGAACGTTTCCTCCACCCCTGAGAGCTTCACTGAACCTCCTTGTCACTACTTCATAAGTAGCTCTTTGCATATTGTATCTAGTTACTCTGTGCTCATTAGCTTTGGCCTGACCTTCAGCAATCTTAATCGAAATATGAGGAGTGGAAAGGTTGTTAGGGTTCTCCTGTACATACCTTAAGGCTTCTGCGCGTCTCGTGTTGAAGTATTTAACAAGACGATGAAATGTCATCTGCACGCACGCAGTAATTGGAACATTTCTAGCTCCCCTCAACACGCAATTAAAAACTTCCGAGAGATTGGTTGTCAATGTGCCGTAGCGAAAGCCCTCGTCATGTACCAATGTCCACTTCTCCGGCTCTAACTCCGATAGCCAAGTCCAAGCCTCTGCATTGACTGTTTTAATCCTTTCCATCAGAAAGTTAAACTTTCGAAGCTGATGTTCGCTCCCAGCTTTCCATACTGCTCTTTTCAACTGAACATTTGAGAATCTCGAGTTGAAATTACTGCAAACATGTCTCAAACAATATCGATGATAAGCTCTTGGTGGAGCCCATCCAATTTCATTATCAGCTATGGCACTTAGTATACCAGGATGTCGGTCAGATATAAGACAAATTCCATTTCTATCTTTCACAACATGCCTCCTAAGCCTCAGCAAAAACCAGCTCCAGCTAGCTGTACTCTCTTCATCCACAATTGCATAGGCCAGTGGAAATATCCTATTACCAGCATCAGTGCCTGTTGCGATCAGCATCTTCCCTCGGTACTTTCCATAAAGATGTGTTCCATCAATAGAAATCACCGGGCGACAATACCGAAACCCCTCAACAGATGGTTGAAATGCCCAAAATACATAATACAAGACCCGTTCAGAAGAACTAGCTTCACTGTAGAAATCCCAACATACAACTGTTCCAGGGTTAGCATTCTGCATTGCAAGCATGTATCTAGGGAGCTTTGCATATGACGGTTCCCATTCACCAAATATATCAATCAATGCCCTCTGCTTTCCATGCCATGCTTTGGTATATAACACTGTATAGTGAAATTGTTCTGCAATGGTTGCTATAATAGCTTCAATATTCACACTTGGATCTTTCTCCACTATGTGTCGAACAGCATGGCTAATAACTCGAGATGTAATATGTTTGTTATCCCGAGTTAAATTACTGAATAAACAAGAGTGCGGCCCTTCATACCTTGTGATCTCAAAAAATCCATGCTTCTTCAACTTGGTAGCACGCAACCTCCACGGACACCGTTGAACAGTACTTGAAGAGGCACATCTCACAGACCAGAATAGTTTCTTCGACTCCACCACATTATATGTGCGATGCTTCTTGATGTGATACATTTCACATGCTCTCTTCAGTTCATCTTTAGTATTAAACAATAATCCTTTAGCAAACTCAGTCATTGATGGATCCCAAAATTAAGATTTGAAGGGCAACTCTCTTGGAGTACTGACACATCCGCCATCTTGCAAATTTAACTCATTATAAAATTCTGGAACTTGTTCATATGCAAAGGCTTGATGATCATGTACCTGAGTTGGAATAGGGTCTGGATGAGTGTATGCAGGAATCGAACTAAAGCCAGTGTCATGAACTACCACGTCTCCATAGGACTCTTCATCTTCATATGACTCTTCTTCTGAGTCGTCATGTTCAGGCCAATAGTCATCATCTGCACTTTCGTCTGACTCCATTCCCCGACTATCAATATTACACTGATTGTTTACCACATCATCACTTTGTACAACTGGCATCATTCCCTCAATCATTGGGAAATCCACTATAGGCCTAACCTGTTCCTGCTGCTGGGCAATAGGAGAACTGTCTCGAACATTCTCTACATGACCAACACTATATGGCTCAGGAACATCATCCTTTAACACATAGACTTCAATACATCGATATTCTGGAAACTTCGAGGGAAATGTCAATATGTGCTCCACATCGTCGTCGTCCTCAATTGGAAGAAGCACATATTTTTGATGCAATGTTGGAGATCTCTACATCAATCTGATGATATGTCTCTGTTCTGGAATTGTTAGAACTGTACGTATCTGATCAACCAACTCAGCGAAGCATGTTCCCGTACTCAATTTCAAACGTACTCAATTTCAAACATTTACGAGGAGGTTGATTATAATGTATCCCTTCTTGGCCACCATGTTCAATTGATCCATCATAATATAGTAAAACACGTACAGTTTCCATCTGAAAAAAAGGTGATCAAAATTTATCTCTGATCAGCAACAAACAACAAAAATTTTAAATATGCATGAGATGTGTGTTTAGTAGCATTTAGCACATATTGGTTCCAAGGTATGGAACATTTAATCACTCATGATGATAGCAAAAATAAAACATCTATATTGCTTTCTTCTTTGTCAAAAAAAAATATATTAATATCAATTATATGAGGGAATGTATACATACACATCTCATGCATATAAAAATTAGTTTAAGAATGGAATGTGTATCTACCTTGATAGAATCCTCCAAATCTCTCCGGCAAGCAAAGGAACTTCAAGCAAGTCGGACTTAGGCTAAAGGGAAGGGAAAAAGGGCTGGAAGCCCTTTAAAAGAACCCCCGATCGAAGGCTCTCTGGTTGGGGGGGACTGTGTTGGAATCGCCACTTGATGTGGCGATTCCAATTAGATGGAATCGCCACTTGATGCGGCGATTCCAAGTTAATGGATTCACCACATGATGTGGCGATTTCATCTCTGAAATCGCCACATCATGTGGCGATTTTGTCTCAGTCCCTCTCTGACGGGGCCGAGCCTCGGTGTCAAAAAAAATCAAGAAAAATCAGAAAATTGATGAGTCAACACTTTTTAACATCATTTTCATAAAAACTTTTCATCCGGTACCTTTCGTTTAAAATCGATGCCTTTTGGTACCGATTTGAAAAACGAGTCCATTTATGAGAGGATATGGATGTAGCTGGCATGCTATGAGAGGTTGTGAAATGGCTGACTCGTCGTCATCATAGCTGGCCCTAAAAAAAAGGCAGCCTTTCCGACTGGGCTGCAAGTTGGATGAGTTTGGTGCAATAAAACCAAAGGTTTATTCGTACGCGGGGAGCTTCTATTTCCAGTTTCCACCGCAAAAATTGATCCGTACAGGCGTACTGCACCCCTTAATTTTTTAAAAAATATTAATTTTTAAACTATCTTTGAAACCTCGCCCCTTCTTTCGGGGTAATTCTATTTGGACCGTTTATTTTGCTGAGGAGCCCTTCATTTTATTTTATTTTTATTTTTTTTTTAACTTAAAAGCCTTTCTATTTACTTAGTAACTCCTAATTTTTTAAACTTTCTCAACTATCCCTTCTCCCTTTCGTTCCCCTCCTCAAATTGCTATTTGGCCCCCCCATCCTCCGTTCCATCCTTCTCCCTCCCGCCTCTTGCTCACGTTCATCTCGTGCTTTTCGGTGATGGCTTTCCCAGCAACAGAGCGTCCTCTTCGACACGTAAGGTAAGCTCTTCCTCCCTTCCTCCCTTCCTCTCCCTCCTTTCCTCACTCGATCTGCCTTCTTCAAGTTATTTTTTTTTAGCCAAGATCCCTCCCTCCCTCTCGACGTTCGTACGTGTCCAACGGCTCCGCCCCCTCTCCGCTACATTTCTCCCTCGTCCCCCATTTTTTTTTTTTTAAGCCTCTGTTCTCTGTTCGGCCCTGGTTGACCGAACAAAGAGTCTCTGTTCGGCCTGTTAGGTCGAACAGCAGGAATTCTGTTCGGCTCTTCTGGACCGAACAGAAAACTGTTCTGTTCAGCCCCTTGTGGCCGAACAGAAGAAAATTGTTTGGCCAACCAGGGCTAAACATGTTGAGGTTGTTCGACCCTGTGTGGCCGAACAGAATTTATATATTCAGCCATACAGGCCGAATAACGCATGAACTAAAAAAAAAAACGACGGGAAGGAGGAAGGGGCTAGCAACAACGCATGAATCGAAAAAAAAAAAGATGGAAAGGGAAAAGGGACTGGCGAGGGGGTGGGAGGGGGACGCATGAATTGAAAAAAAAAAAAAAAAAACCCGATGAAAAGAAAGGAGGGGCTATTGAATAAGAAGGGTTATTTTGGTCCAAAAATTTTAAGAATAAATATAATTTTTTTTTAAAGTGGCACGAGATTGCTCAGCTAAAAACGCAGGCCAAATAGAATGACCCCTCCTTTCGGCTTTCCATCCTTTCCCATTCCAGCGGCCCCTCCCTCCCTTCCCCTTGGTTGGCTCTAAGAAATCCCCTCTTTTCTTCAGTTTGCTTCGGCAGTTCTTTTCGGCTACTTTTTTTTTTTTTCCGATGGATTTCTTTCAGTCCGATAACCCTTTTGGCTTTGCCGAAGCAGAACGTCCGAAGGTGAAGAGAAGAAAGTTTTAAGAATAGTTTAAAAATTAAAATTTTTAAAAAGATTTAAAAATGTACTGAATAATTTTACTGTGCAAATAGAAGCTCCTTGCATTAGCAATAGAGAATCGACTTCTGGTTACTGACAAAGTGGCAGCTGATAGTTGATATCAAGTATTGTTAATAAAATATTAAATAAAAGTAAAATTATTATTTTTAAATATTTAAATATATACTTTATATTAATACATGTAAATTATATAATTAATTTATATAATTCTTGAGGCTTAGAAAACATAAGAAATCAAATACGTAAACAAAGAGATTGATAAGAAAAAATAAGCGAAGAAAAAAAAAATAAAAGAATTAGATAAAAAAATAAAAAAGAAGAAGAAGCTCTATCCAATACTCATGGAAACAGAGAAGATAGCTAAAGATCAAAAGGATTCGAAATTGTTAAATCAATTGTTGAGTCTAACATTTACTTTAGCCGATTCATCTACTTTAGCTGATTCTCTAATAACTAGCTTTTGAGATGCCAACCGTTATGATCGAACCTATTAATTGACTGTCAAATATTCTTAAATCAGTTGTTGAAGACAAATTATTACCAACTAGCTTCAAACAACTAATCCAACAGCCCTAAGTTAGCACGAATTCAACTTGGAGCTAAGGTTTTAGTTCAAGCCTGATTATTTAATTGATAAATTCAATTTGGAGGGGATTCGAGACTGTCAAGTAAGCTGATCATTTATGTTTGGTTAAATTTGAGGGCGAATCACTAGATCCGGATCCACTTGATTCTCACCCATCACTGCCATCAACCACAGCAATGTGGTGAATTTTGTTGAGATACAAATAATTTTTGCATCCTAAACTATATGAGTGGTAGATCTTGCATCATATATTTTATATTTCAGTTGTTCCTTTTGTTGGGGACCAAAAAAAAAACAAGAGAAAGAAAATCTCTCTGCTATTGGACCTCAATGAATCATTCACACCAAGGTGAGTCTCAGTTGGACCTTGATGGACTTTATCTCGTCATCAATTATCTCCTCATAACGGTACAAATCCGATAACTTGTATCCACCAAAGAAGACAAGTGGCCAATCCTGGAATCAAGTCAACAAAGAGATAAAATAAGTCTCAAACCGAAACCAGAGCTAGATGGGTGAAACCTGATCTAAACCTCCAAATGAGCGAGGCGAGGACAGGGAGCCACTCCCATCCCCATCGCTATTTCTATCCCACCAATGAGAATCGAAACTTCCCTACTCTATCTCTACAAGGATCCTCGTCCTAATCTATCCTATTTTTAATAAAATTTTTATTTTCATTTTTACAAAAATTTCTATCATATTATCCCATTTTTAATATTATAATATTTATATTTATTTTCTATTTTACTTGTTATATTTAAAAAATAAAAAAAAATATTGAATTTTATATAACAAATGAAATACATTTAGATAAAATTATTATAATTATAGAATTTATGAGCTCATTTATAAAATATATATTAAATCGTAATCCCAAAGAGCATAATAACATAAATTTATAGTCAATTATTTTATAAAAAATAAATATATTCAATCATAAAATTTAATAAATATAAGAAAAGATGAACGATATTTTAGAAGTATATATGAGATTATATTTAAAATATTAAAATAATAAAATAATATTTAAATAATATGAAATATATGGAAATCTCATGGGATTGGGATCGGATATCTTATAGGATGGGGTATATTCTTTCGGTCATGCTCCATCCTTATTTATGGGATTGGGTCAATAGTGTTACGTCAGAGCGGTCAGGCAGCAACTTGATCATGATCTGAAAAACCTTTAGAGAAATACAAGACAAAAAATAGTAGGCAAAATTCATATAAACACATCATTAAAGAAGAATTATTAAACAATAAGTTTGGCAAATTTTCAGTCTTACAAACCGATGATAAAACTTAACAGGTATTGTTGCTTGCTGGGGAGCAGGCATCTCACTCAGGCAAGAGCAGGCCTGAAGCCATGAACAGAAGAAGGCTGGTCAGAAGGCAGTGTGGCCTTTTCAGAGTAAATCTCTATCCTAATTTCAGAAGTCATTTTAGCATTTGAAAATATTTTCTTTGCTTGAGCAGACTGAAAATAAGTTTCCTGATCAGCAGCTGCACTCAAAAAAGAAAAAAAGAAAAAGAAAGGCAAGCAGAAGTCTATACCCTTCTACTGAACTAAATGTTTATGTGATCGTTTAAAAAAAAAAAAAAAAAAAAAGAGGAAGAAGATATGTTCATATGGTCATTCTCTATTGTCACAAACAAGGCCCCGTACTTCAAATTTGAATTGCTGAGTCAGGAAAACATTGGCAACAATGAGATCACTTTGGGAAGTTGTGGCTCGTCAAACCCTTTATATTTCGCAGAAGAAGAAAGGAAAAAAGGGCCCGGAGCTCCTCTTAATATAAATTGTTAGTTTTCAAGCAAGGTACTGGATCAAGGTTTCCTGCTGAAGATAAGAGTTTCAGGTGAGTTGGCAAACAAAGTAATTACCTGGAAAGAAATTTAGGAACTTTTACCAAGTAGAAAATCTGAGACAAACTATGGAGAAAGAAAGGAATGATTATCTGGCGCTATCAAGAAACTCCTGTTAGCTGAATCCCCTCATAGACAAAAGAATCTTTCGATGAAAATTTTTGAAAGACGTAGTATAAAAATTCAGTCATAGTAATGCGTGTAACCATGTTCATAAGGCTAACCAAAACACATTTTTATCAACCAAGGAGACCCCCTTGCCCGCCTACCACACGCTGGACCCTGACAAGGCCTACCTAATGCTCCCCATGACGCGCGGGAAGGCGTCGGCGGATGAAGCCCGAAGTTTTTTGTTTTTGTTTTTTTTTTTTAATAAAAAAAGTTGGGAATCTATAGCTTGGGACAAGCCTCAAAATTACTTGATAAATCTCAACAGGTGCTCTCTCTCTCTCTCTCTATATATATATATATATATATCAGTAAAGTGGTAACAATTATAAAAATCATACAAGTGAGGTATATGTTATCTGTATTGCCTTTCTACATCCCACCGCGTGTGGATTGTAATGAATTTTCTTTCACCGTACAATAGAAAAATGTGAATATCAATCAATTCACTAGTATATCATACACAACATCTGTGAAATATCCAGAATCTGTTCTTAATTGCAAGTTTTAGTTTTTTTAAGCATGCTTAATTGCATTAGTCATAGGCAGACATGAAAGGAAACACTCATGGGTCAGAAATTTCTGCCAACATAACTCCTCCAAAGTCAGGACAGTTTGACCATTTCTAAATTCTGCAAGATGGACCAAACAGGCTAAGCAAAAGATAAGCAGTAGACATCGGAAAAGGCTTTGTGCACCACACACAGCGCATAATGCGTGCATCAGGATGATTGGTTTGCGCATGAGTGTGGTGAGGATAATTTCGTTCTTTTTGTTGGGTAAATAGGCTAATAAGGCCTAAATATCTTAATGGGCCTTAAAAGCTCATCACCTTCTTTTAGTGTGTGAATGAGAAAATACAAGGACATTTAATCCCACATCAAAAAATCAAGAAAGGAAGGTTCACTTATATGAAAACCATTTCCTTGAAGCTTAAGTTTCTTAGGCTCACCATAAGTGGAGAGCTTGAGGGCACGCGCGTGTGTGAAAGGTGCAATGGGCACTTTGTAGGCGCATTTTGCACTTTGCACGTGCACATCGTCGCGAGGAGCTTAAGGGGCTTTAAATTTTTTCTAGATCATGAGGATCCGATGGTGAAGACTAATTGGATCAAGATAAGGGGCTGAGATCAATTGATTGTTGATCGATCGAATAAAGGGTCGAGATGCGGTGATCAAATCACGATCGCGATCGCGATCCAACGGCTCACACCCGTCGGTTGACCGGTCAACAGGACCGTTGGTGATAAGGCGATCCTCTGATCCTACGGTTGGTGATAAGGCGTCGCTCCGATCAAGCCATTGTGATAAATCAACGGTTCGATCGTGAAAAGACGTATCATAGCTGCGCTATGACTTATCCAATCATGGAATTACCTTATTGGATCGGAGAAACTACCTTTCAGATCGTGAAAAGGCTTATCCGACCGCCTGATCTGAAAATCACAATGTCTAAAGGCATATCAAGGGTGATAAGCCCTTAACCCTCACATCCTTTGATCAAATCCGATCAAAGAATTTAAATTAAATTAAATTCGTAGGGTTGCTTCCAAGGGGCACCTAAAAACCTATAAATAGGACCCAAGACCCTTTCATTTCATTTATTCCAAACCATTCCGCATTGAGTTCAATCCGAATTAATTCTAGTCTTCTCCTCTCTTAGGCATTTGCATACTTTCCTAAGGGTAGTATAGCAATAGTGCATCAAAAAGAGAGTAGCATTCTTGGTTCTAATTTTTTGGTGAATTGTAGTGCTGCTTTCATCAAAAGGAGACTGTTGTATCCTGGGAGACAATCGTCATACTGACCGTAAGCACCATTGCGGGACGAAATTATCTTAAGGACATAGAGTATAACTCTAGCCTCAGTCTAATCAATTAGGTAGCCACCATCTGCCACAACCAACAATCTTAAGACAATTTCCGTGCTATCACGGAAGTGCTGCTGCAGATGGCTACTATGATGACATCCGTTCAAGCCGAGAGACCGAAGAAATTCTCTGGCATGGACTTCAAGAGGTGGCAACAGAAGATGCTATTCTACCTCACAACTTTGAACCTAGTCAGAGTGCTAAATGAAGATCTACCTGTCCTGAAGGAAGGGGAGACCGACAAGCAAGTCATTGCGGTGGAGGCATGGAAGCATTCAGACTTCCTTTGCAAGAACTACATCCTGAATGGTCTGGATAATACCCTGTACAATGTGTACAGTAGTATTGCTACTGCCAAGGAGTTATGGGCATCCCTGAACAAAAAGTACAAGACAGAGAATGCTGGACACAAGAAGTTTGTGGTTGGAAGGTTCTTAGACTACAAAATGGTCGACCACAAAACTGTTATGGAGCAAGTCCAAGAGCTTCAGATCATCCTGCATGAAATACATGCAGAGAGAATGTCTCTCAGCGAGTCATTCCAGGTAGCTGCCATCATAGAAAAGCTACCACCACTATGGAAGGACTTCAAAAACTACCTGAAGCATAAGCAGAAGGAGATGGGACTTGAAGACCTAATTGTCCGCCTGAGAATCGAGGAGGACAATAAAAGCCAAGACAAGAAGATAGGAGGACAACCTGCTGAGCCAAAGGCCAACCTCATAGAAGGAAGAAAGAAACGCAAGTTTCCAGGCGAAGGCTTTAAACAGAAGAAGGGCAATCCAAAGAAATACAAGTTTAAGGGAAAGTGCTTTGTTTGTGGAAAGCTAGGACACAAATCCAAGGACTATCATTTCAAAGATAAAGAAAAGAAAGAAGTCAACATTACTGAAACCCTATCCCAAGAGGTATCCGAGATGATGCTGTCAGCTGTTGTATTTGAAGCAAACATGGTTGACAAAGCAAATGAGTGGTACATCGACACTGGAGCTACCAGACATGTCTGCTCTGATAAGAGTATGTTCTCATCATATACTCCTATTAATGGTAGAAATTTAGTCATGGGTAACTTCGCTACATCCAAGATAGAAGGACTTGGCCGCATTGTTATGAAGATGACATCTGCAAGGAGCTTCTACTTAATGATGTGTTGCATGTCCCTGACATCCGGAAGAATCTTATATCAGGCTCCCTCCTAAGCAAACATGGCTTTAGGATGGTCTTTGAGTCTGATAAATTTGTACTCACTAAGGGGGGATATTTATTGGAAGGGGTTACTTGAATAATGGATTATTCAAGGTGAATGTAATGACTGTACACAGAAACCTTGAAATAAATAAAGCTTCTTCTTCTGCTTATATGGTTGACTCTTCTTGTTTATGATGATAGATTAGGACATGTGAATTTTAATTCATTACAAAAATTAATGAAATTAGAATTATTACCTAATCATGAAATCGATCCACATTACAAGTGTGAAGTGTGTGTTGAAGCTAAGTTAGCAAAAACACCATTTCCATCAGTTGAAAGAAATACTGAACCTCTTGACTTAATTCACAGTGATCTATGTGACTTAAAGTCAGTTCAAACTAGAGGAGGTAAAAAGTATTTTATAACATTTATTGATGATTCAACAAGATACTGCTATGTGTATCTACTAAAGTCTAAGAATGAGGCTTTAGAAATGTTTAAATGTTATAAGAATGAAGTTGAAAATCAACTTGGGAAAAAGATTAAGGCCATAAGGAGTGATAGAGGTGGTGAATACGATGCACCTTTTGACAAATTCTGTCAAGAGCATGGCATTATTCATCAAACTACCACTCCTTATTCGCCTCAATCTAATGGAATTGCGGAACGTAAAAACCGCACATTAAAAGAAATGATGAATGCTATGTTAATAAATTCTGGTACACCACAGAATTTATGGGGAGAAGCAATTCTCTCAGGAAATCATATTCTTAATAAGATACCTCTTAAGAAGAAGGAAGTTACTTCATATGAGTTATGGAAAGGAAAGAAACCTTCTTACAATTACTTAAGAGTGTGGGGGTGTCTAGCTAAAGTAGCTATTCCGGACCCCAAAAAGGTCAAAATAGGACCTAAAACTGTTGATTGCATATTTATCGGTTATGCATATATAGTAGTGCATATCGCTTTCTTGTGTATAAATCAGATATAACTGATATACATAAAAATACAATCATGGAATCAAGGAATGCAACATTCTTTGAAGATATATTTCCAAGTAAAAGGAAATTAGAAATAAATTCAAATAAAAGAACTTATGATAATAATACTGGTAGTAGTAGTCATCAGGAAGAATATCCTGAAGATGAACCTAGACGCAGTAAGAGACCAAGAGTTGCAAAATCTTTTGGTCCTGATTATGTAACTTATATGTTACAAGATGAACCTCAGACATTCAAAGAGGCAATGTCTAATCCAGAAGCACCCTTTTGGAAAGAAGCTGTTAATAGTGAAATTGAGTACATCATGCATAATCATACCTGGGAGTTGGTAGACTTACTATGGTATGAAACCTTTAGGGTGCAAGTGGATTTTTAAGAAAAAGCTAAAGGCTGATGGATCAATTGACAAGTATAAAGCCAGATTAGTGGCTAAGGGCTTCAAACAAAAGGAAGGTATAGACTTCTTTGATACCTATTCACCAGTAAGTAGAATAACATCTATAAGAATGTTAATCGCTTTTGCAGCCATTAACAATCTTGAAATTCATCAAATGGATGTTAAAACTGCTTTTCTGAATGTGAATTAGATGAAGAAATATACATGGAACAACCTGAGGGATTTATTGTTCCAGGACAAGAAAAGAAGGTGTGTAGACTTGTTAAATCCTTATATGGATTAAAGCAAGCACCTAAGCAATGGTATATAAAATTTGATAATGTCATGTTATCAAATGGATTCAAAATAAATGAATGTTACAAATGTATATATGCCAAAACCCTGCCTGAAGGGTATGTGATAATCTGCTTATATGTAGATGACATGTTAATCATTGGTAGTAATACTGAAATGATTAAACAGACAAGAAAATGTTGATCAAACATTTTGATATGAAAAATATGGGTGTTGCAGATGTTATACTAGGTATTCGAATCACTAGAACATCTGAAAAAATAATATTATCTCAATCTCATTATATTGAGAAAATATTAAATAAGTATAAAAAGTATGATACTAGCCCGGTGAAAACACCTGTAGATGTTAATCTACATTTGGCTAAGTATACTGGAGAACCCATATTTATATTAGAATACTCACGTATAATTGGCAGTTTAATGTATGTCATGAATTGCACTCGTCCTGACATAGCATATGCTGTCAATAAGTTGAGTAGATTCACAAGTAATCCAGGTCCAAATCATTGGACAGCTCTAATAAGGGTATTAAGATATCTAAGTTATATTACATGCAAGGGGAATGGGTTTATCACCTTAGGAGGAGGAATGGGTTTAAAACATATAACTAAAAAATCTTCATAGTGGATACCCAACCTAGTTGACTGGAGATCCCAAGATTTAGGTTCAAAAGGGATAAACTAAATTATGAGAGACTTGAAAGCACTAAGGATGTCCAATCCTACTCATTCCTATGATAACTGGTGCTACCTATTAAAGGTACTACGATAAGCATTGCTTTTAATGATTCTTATGACATGAACATTCATGTGGGTATAGCAGGATACTCTTAATAAGAATCACTTATGTGAGTGTGAACTGGCAATTCTATGAGAATTTTAAGGTTTAATTCTCTGAAGCACTCATGAGACCAGAAGATGTTCGAGGCCAAAATGAACAACCATGAGAACCAAAAGAATGCTTGTGAAGAAGTTGCGTGATTGTTTTGTCTTAGTTTACACAAAACGCTGAAAGGTTCAAGACATCATGTTCTCATTAGGTAGCCACCATCTTAAGGACATAGAGTATAACTCTAGCCTCAGTCTAATCAATTAGGTAGCCACCATCTGCCACAACCAACACTTTTTGTCCTGCACATGTGGCTACATGTGCAGATCAATCATCGTGCACGTTGCATGTATTCCTACATCACCCTCAGTGCACAAGGAGATTTTCTATATGGTCATGAATAATAAGCCGCACAGAGCAATGACTGGCTATCAGCAGTTGTAATAATTCATCCAGAAATGAACAAGAGAAGATGGACCTGGAGAAGAATAATAAGAGGAAGCGACAACAAATCCCCAAATATCTTTTAGAAGAAATCTTGAAAAATAGGGACACAAATCAGGCGAAAAGATTGATAACCTGCCTAGTGATATATGGCGAAAAGGAACAGAGAAAACACTGCATTGCCGAGAAATAATTGAGGTTGGAACAATGTTTGATTACCACTTCAAGATTTCCATAAACTTATTTGACTGATGTAAAAATGAGATGCCAGATAGATTTACAAACTGGCTGCATTCAGTGAATCTTACAAGCTTCCAAGTTTCTTTCAATATCAATAAACTTCTTTATCCAGGTTTTCTGGATACAACTGTGCATTAATTCGCATGCAACAATATGGATGCAAACCCATCATTCTTTTCCGACCTATATTAGGTGGTGGGTATCTTAGAAAATGGTACCATGCCATTCTGTTGCACATGTAACTTTCATGCACAATGCTATATGCAGATTTGTCAATAGTTGAACCAATGCAGCATCTTTGTGATCCATGCCCTTGAAGAAGAGCCTTCGATCCACCAAGGTACAAAACATTGAATCAAAAGTGGTAACAGTATGCATCAGCATATTCGCAATATGGCACAAGCAGATAGCTGTGACTACAATTGTACTCAAGGTCATTATGTTTGGGTGGCTTTGCTAATAATAACTGAGGCATATTCAGCAATAGTTGAATCAGGCGATCGCTTAAGCTGAGCAAGGTGAGGGAATAACTCCGAAGAGCGGAGGAAGCATCTACATATGACATGGTCACACATTTTACGCAGAGCAAATAGAACAATTTTAAGAGGCGATTCATTTAGAGCATCTCCTCTGGTTGGGCTCAACGCTGCAGCGGAGTAGTTGCTAACCAGCTTTAATAAAGCCTGAGAAAAACAAAACACAGGCAGAGAGAGTGAGAGAAGCTTGCTCTAGTGCAATAAGAAGAAAAGTATGAAATTGTACGAGTGAGTCATCATAGCAGGTACTAAAACAGTTATTTTGCAACTAAGCTATTATGTCGTGGCCCCAGGACAACCTCATAACTTGACTAGTATGTCTGTCCGGCACAGCTTCTAGCTAGCAGCTATCTTATAAAGTTGATGAAGACAGTCACTTAAAGATACCTTAACAGTCAATTCAAACAGGACCTAAATGATAATGATCAACAACACATAAAACAGATAAACTAGGCAGCATGTAAGGCAGTAGATGATCAAAGTAAACAGATCTAATATGTGATAAAACCCCAACAGTTGTGCAAAAAAGAGTCAGGACCAACGACAAACCTGCATGGCACCTTGGGAGATGATGTCTTCACAAAGAACATCAGAATTTCGCACAAGGTTACTGAGTGCACCAGCAGCATTGGCTTTGGTTTTATCTTCCTCAGCTGAGAGTAAAAGTTTTGTAAGCTGAGGTATGGATCTTCTGAGTTCTTCGTAAAGAACATCATTGTGGTATGCAGCATTTCCAACCTGGAAAGAAACAGTAGTAAGCCAAATGTAACTGGATAACATTCATTCTGTCCCTACTATGAAGGGAGTAAAGATCCAAAAAAAGAATAAGCCATTAAGACTTGAGTTTAGCATGCAGGTAATATTGCAAGGTAAAACCAACTTAAAGAGTTTCTGGGGCCTTTAGATCATGTTCACCTTCTGTATCTCTATGTTTCTACTTTCAATAAACACAAGTTTTTATTGACAGACAAAGCAACTCTGACAGAATCTTACAGCAAAACAGGCAAACTTCCGAGTGCATTTGTCAGGGTCAGCACATCTATCAATAAGGATCTCAACGATGTTTGTCTTGAAAAAAATAATGAAAAAAAGAAACAGACATATCAACAGATTGAGCATCATTTGTCAAAGGAAGATGTTAACCAATAAGAAGCAATCTATATAATAGATCTTACAAGTGAGATATAAAAATAGGGACTGTGACGGCACATATTTCCAATAGCACTGCAAACTTTTGCACGGATATCAGCATCATCATTGACAAGGAAATCTTTCAGAAACTCCAGTAAACCAGCCTTGTCAATGGGTTCATAAAAATCCTACAGTAATATATTAAAACCCATTTTATTGGCATTTCATTTGTTGAGCAATATATACCAAAGATGGTGAAAATCACCAGTGCCTTGTTGGTTATAAGCACATAAACATAAAAATAAACTCATTGCTTCTGCTAAATCTTTCCTTCTTTTATTTGTCAGGTAGCTTTTTATGATCCATGCCATAAAATAAGAAATTCAATAGCTTTCCAAACCGGACAACTTGGCTGAACGGTTGGCATAACATCTCTATTAAAGGAGAACCATGACAAGAGCTCAAGTTTGGACCTTTGACATTCGAGCAAGATCAGAAATTATCATTAGGAAATCAAGAACAGCATCCTTTGAAACCGAACTGTTAAGCAGCTTTCTTGCATTGTTAGGATTTAGAAGACCTTCTCTAAGAAGCGGCAAAGCCAGCGGACGGTAGCCCACCATTTTTGCAATGATAGCTATAGATTTTGCAATATCTTTCAAAGCGATATAGTCTAGGCTCCTAACAATGCGCGCTGGGAATCCAACCTGGAAGTCAGACATCTGTTAGAAAAAAAAAAAAAATCTTGACAAACAGTTAGTGTAACCACAGTGAAAGCTTTGAGACAACCTCCACAAGAATTTGAACATACTGAGGCATGCCTGCCTCAATTGCTTTAAACATTCCTTATTTTCCACGCCTATCCTCCCACCAGGTGACCCAACATTAAGAAGGAATCCACTGTTGATGGATGCAGACGTTGATGGCATGTTGAGAGAGCTCTGTATTGCGACAAAAGGAAAAGCCAAAAGATCAACCACTGCATTTATTAGATCTCTGACTCCATTGTTTCCACCTCCAAGCCCTCTCCAGCTTTAATGCCTTGAGGTGTGCATCAGACATCAAGTCGATTATGAGCTTAACATGTTCTCTCCTAAATAAGATCTCATGGAAAACGCCACCAGAGAGGCAGTGAGATAAGGAAGAAAGTGTCCACACTGCACCCATTGGTGATAACCCAACATGAACTTTTGCACTATCATTTCCCTCTGAGGCATCTTTCATACGTCCCTCAGCCAACAAATATATAAGAAGCTGTGGTATGCCATTTGAGCATGCCTGTTCAATGGCTAGAGGTCCCCCCCATATAAGCCTTGTTTCTAACAACCCAATACAACCATCCCTGAAGCCATGCCAATTTGACACCAGTCCATTATAATTTGCTCTTGCTTCATTTTCACTTGATAACCAAAGTTTGAGGAGGGTACGCAGCGTTGCCATGGGAGGAAATAAAGCCAATGCAGTTTCAGAAATAGAAGACTTTGCATGCCCACCATTTTCAAGGGATAAAAGAAATGAGAGTGCCAGCATAGCTGATGCATTGTGTGGATGAATGGAGTTTGTCACAGTGTCATCAGATGAAGATAGGTGTGCAAGGACTGATAGACGTGCTCGCTGTTTTTCTGGGAACTAGTAAGAATAATTGATGCTGAACATTTTCCATCTGACCTCAAACAATCAGCAATTGTTGCCAATGCAAGGCAACAATTTAGAACAAGGGCACGAGGATTGGATAATTTACATTTTTGGTTGCGTGCTTCTCTTGACTCTTTGTTTAAGTATGAAGCACACAAAGATAATAAGGAAAACATATCTGATATGATGGCTCCATCTCCAGCCACATCAATTTCATTAGCAGCATTCGAAAAATTTGGCAAACCGCACAGCACATTGCAGACTAAAGTGTTTGACAGACAGATCCTTGATATAAGCTGAAAAGTAGTGGTTAAAAAGAAATATGACAAAGGTCAAAATATGGCAACAAAAATCATAAGCTTTCAATAGTTCACAGGTTCGGCTGATAATAACTTCAAAGAGTTATATGACAAAGCTTCTCCTTTCCAAGGTCTGAAAAAACATAAAATATTTGTAGATATCAAAAACACTCAACAGATTTGTAGATAATATTAAACAGCATACCTATTGTAAATTCAGTTCAGTTGTTCATATATATATATATATATATATATATATATATATATATATATATATATATAGAGAGAGAGAGAGAGAGAGAGAGAGAGAGAGAAAGATAGCTACATTCAAATGTATCCAAGTACAAATTTGGTCACCTTCCTTATCCTTAAATTTACATGGAATTTGGAATCATCCCATCTTTTCTGCCATTTTCATCTTTAGGATCCACAAGCTATGTGAATTTAAGGGTGAAAAAGATGATCGGATCTAAACTTGACTACATTCAAATGTAACTAGATGCACCTATACACACACACATACACACACACACACACACACACAATATGTACTGTTATGGGAACAAAGATCATGGGAATTTATACAAGTCTAATTAAAATCCTTTTAGGTGGGTGATTACAATGGTGTAAATTCAAGGTATTAATGTAAAACATTAGAGCGAGAGAGAGAGAGAGAGAGAGAGAGAGAGAGAGAGATAGACCTGAAGAGCAGCATGTAGTGCAGATTCTAGACCATTGTGAAAGCAGTAATAAATAGCAACCTGCACAGGCTTCGATTCAAGAAATATTTTTACAACCATCTCAATTATTTTAACTGATTTTGTATCGATCCATAAACCTTGACCATGTATCTTGACATCAGGCCGAGATAGAGGATGCTGCCGTGAATACATTAATGGAAAGACACAGATTTGCTCTTTTGCAGAAATAATCTCCAGTGCATTGATTAGATACCAAATGGCTTTGCATGTTTCACATGCTGCTGGCACCATATTGGAAGTTCCTGACATCAGACTTGACCCTGAAGCTGCTAGACATTCAAGCAAGAGTTCCACAGCTCCAGATGTTATGGCATGATCCACTATCTAGTGGAGAATTTCATCCACTGCTTTTGATCCCTCAGAGGACATGGATGTTTTAAACCCCAAAACAACACGAGATAACATTACAGCAACGCATGCAGTAGACTCAGAGTGGATCCTTCCAGATGCATCTCTTATTGTGACCAAAATCTGCAGAATAAAGTCGTAACAAGAAAACATATAAAACAATGACCATAATTTTAATGACCAAACCATAAGCATCAGTAACCGAACAATAAGAAGTGACCTGTGAATAAAGATCAGTGAGCGCTATCCAGTGCCTAATATATAAACTTCCAATCCCACTTCCACTGTTATCCAGTAGTTTCTTCAAAATTGAAAGACTCTGCAAGAATATAAAGCAGCAGTATCCACCATAAATTGGTTAACATCTCCTCGTGCAAATTGTCAATAAATTGCACCATATACCCTGCCAACCCCCCCCCCCCCCCCCCCCCCCCCCCCCCCCCTCTCCAACCAAGAAAAGAAAAAAAGGAAAAAAAAAAAATCATCATTGTGAAATCTAACAGACAGCTCAAATAACATTTTACATTTAGTATCTTAAAGTCCTAATTTTGACAAGGTTGAGAAAGACCTTCACTGTTAAACCATGAACATCAGAAAGATTTAGTTTGACAATGGCAGCTGTAAATTCAAGAAGCACGCATATCATTTCATCTAATGCTGCACAACTTTGACGTGCACCAGGAGCAAGCAAATTTGTAAGAATTCTGAATGACTGGTTTATGCAATCAATATTCAGATCCCTGTAAAGATTTGAAAGGTCGATCAAAGTCTATTAGAAGAAATGTCTAAGTAGCATAATGCATATAACCATTACCATAACCATCTAGTCTTTTTCCAGCTATTTGGTTTCAGCTTTATCGATCCTCATTCATCAAGTATTCAATATAATATACATATAATTATTAACACTGTAATCATTTGATACAGAAAAGACCCTCTATGCAGGACTCAATTTGATAATATATTAATAATATAGCAAAAATAAGTAAATAAATGAAAGTGCATTAGCACCGTAAATAGACTTGTGATCTTTAGGGGTATGAAAAGAATTACTTCCAAATTTAATTTAAATTAACACTTAAATTTGGTTACTGCTTACTGATGTTATTTTCAAGAATTAAAATCATTCCAACAGAAATGAGGCTAAATATTCCTGACTTTGTTTTAAATGTTCTGATCAGTTTGAACCTTCATATTTGTCTTGGGAGACAAATATGTAGATCAACCCCTCAATGATGGGATCTCAGGTAGTATACATTTGACTTTCAAGTCAGAATTTGCAAAAAAAAAAAAAAAATTGGGAATACAACCACAATCGTCGAGGTGAATTTTAAAGAGTAGGAAAGCAAAAGTCCAAATTCTCTATCAACCCATGCAAAGCAAGGTTCATAATCTCAGTATCAAACCAGTACTAATGCCATCTTGGTTCAGTGTCAACACACCTGGTAGGAGGATTGGTTCAACATCCCAATGATAATTGATACATGCCACACACCAATTTTGTATCAATATGGTGTGGTACAAGCATAAAGTGGTAACACAAATCACAACGAATCTAGAGACCTAAGACTCAAACTAAACATGGATTTTATCAAATTAATCCTAAAGTCAAACCAAACTAATGACTAGAATTAGACATTTACATTTCTAGTTGTGAAATGGCAACTTCATGCCAATGCAACTTTGCTGAAACAAAAAACCTGTTTGGCACATCTTAGACATCCAAAACAGTAGCATGCCAACTTCCTAGACTTACCAATCTTAAATATGGCACCTAAAATGTATGAACAAATAACTAACAGATATAGTTCTGAAATCTAAAACTAAAGATTCTAATTTATTTAATATTTCAAAAAAGTTTTAAACAGAACTTAGGCAAGAGAACCATCATCCATATGTCAATGGCTAGTATGAACGACCAGGGTGAGGTCACGTCCTTACTTTTTTCACATTAATTTAAAAAATGATGAAAAAGTAGTTCATAATAATTAAGTAGTTATTGTTTTACAAACATCAATCTTTTTTTCAGTGAAATGAAAACAGCCAATGAACAGCATGCTGATAAATCTCTACTCTAGGAAGTTATCCTGAAACTAAGAATGCTAAAAAAACCATTAGGATCAGGGTTCTCCTGCTAGCTTTGAGGTCACCACCTAGCACCAACAATAAGACTGACCAATACATCCATATCTTGTACCTACCTTACTGATTGAAAGTTGTGTTTATTTGCACAAATGATTAAGTTCATAAGCATGTCTCAAGTTGGCAAGGATATGAAATATCCAGTATTTCAAAACAAGATTATGTATGAAAGTAAATAAAGCTCTACTTGAACTATATGGTTCAGAGCCCTAAATGGCAAATTTAATACCAAACCTACAAGGAATTGCATTTTGCTCATTTTTTATATGAAGAGGAATTATTTGTAGTTTCTAATGCATGTAAATTCTGTAGACATCTTTGGATCCGTTTATACTGTCTAAAACAATAAAACATCAATAGAGAACCAGTACAAGTGCCCTGCAGACACGGACATTCTTCTACATGAAACCATTATGCATTGCTTGATTTATTGTTACTGCCTTAGAGGGACATGATAATGCTTCAAATTGAGAAGCACTGATCAAAAGGAAATAATTTAAAAAGATATAACTATTTGTAATTTGAGTGTCGACTTAGTCGAGCAGAGTGGAGGAAGCAGATTCATGTAGCCGACCCCATATAGTTGGGAAAAGGCTTAAATGAGTTGAGTTGAGCTGAGTTCAGCAAAGGGCTTGACAGGCCAATCACCAGGTGGTACTAAAAAAGATATACTTGGATGGGATATAATCTCGAAGGCACTGTTCAACAACAACAGCAACACCTAAAATAATAAAAAATCACATCTTCAGCCAAACAAGGTAATTTCTGCTATGCCAAGACTACCAAGAGTTACCAAGAAGTGGATACAACACAACCATTCTCAAAGCTGGCTACAAATGTTGCCCAGTAAAATATATTATGATTGTGCCAAACTCCAACATTCTGTCCCATGACGAAACAAGACCGATGCCGGTAAGGTACCTAAGCTCACATGATAGATTACAGTGTTACCTGAAAGAACTAGGAGATCCATTGGACCAACTTTTCAGGGATTCAGAATAGCTGATATTGCTTCATTATCTTGACCAATATAGTTTGCACCTTCCTCCGTACGTGAATTTTTTTCCAGCGTGTCTAAAACTTGGCAATCTGAAAACAGGCAGCAATGGTTTAATTGTGATTATATTATACAAATGCAGCACAGCTTTTTCATATTAGAACTTAATAGTATTATACTGTTAACATATGCAGCTTAGTATCATATGGCATGTAGGCTACATATTTAATCAAAAAGATTTATGATTTCTAACAGCTTTTACCTTAAAAATGTTCAATACCGTAGGATTCTAGTATCTATATTTATTGTTTGGCTTCATCTACCACTCGTCAAAAATCAATATAATGCTGCAATGATTCTGAAATTGCAAACTTGCATCAACCATATCACAGCATAATATATTAGAGCTGTTATCAAATTTATGTATGCATTTTCTTTAGCAGTATTCTAATATATTGAAGATAGATATTTAGAAGCTAATAAACACAGTGTCATTTTACCAGATCCAAAACTTCCAACGTCTACGCTAAAATAAAATGTCAGTGACTGAAGGAAAAAAGTCAAAAAGGGTTCAAGAAAACACAAATGCTCTCAGGATATTAAATAAAATTTAATTTATAATCGAGAATATGAAAAGAGAAGATGTATGCACTATGCAACTTCATGTTCTCATGTATTAGCTTTAACTAGTCCATTAATTTAGGAAGGTAATTGCAACCCAAGAGTTTTAACACAACCTGTTAAAAATAAATGTTCAATATGCCCAAGATGATAATGATGTGGAAAAAGAAGTTGCAGTTTTCGTAAGAGAGGGTAGTTTCTTTTACGTGGTTTTGTTTTTATAAAAGGGCACCTTCTCTTTCTTTTTCTTGGTATAAAGAGAATACGGGATCTTTTCTTCTTGATTCTATCAACATCAATAAGATTTATAGAGGGACTTGCAATGTGGCTTAAAAGGGTATTTTTTCTTTTCTTCCATGAAATCACTCCGACCAAAGTTATCCGTAAGTTTTTCTTTATTTAATATCGGTAAAAAGTAAAACAATTGTTGTTCCCGATAAGTTTTGATTTAACATTGGTATCAAAGCCATAGGATTGCTTTCTTTACTATCTTGTATGCTTAGATAGTTACGATTTTATTTATTTATTAATAATTAGCCCAATCATTTTGGATAAATTATCAATAATAAACTCTAATCTTATGGAGATCTTTCTGATATACTTCACATAACAACCAACTAGAATGGCACATGTAATTTAGTTCTTTTTGAATAAATTAGATGATATCAAAATTTGAAATGCGAATTGACACTTATCCATTGGATCCTTCCCCCTCGATTCCTCTAGATTTAATCGATAGTTGAATTTCAAATGAGGAAATAAGCGGAAGAACTTTGGTCCCACTGCATCAAACAGCAGGGAGATGGATGATGGTGCTCCACCAATGTAAGGTCGATGCATGTGTGAATCGCACATGCACAACTTTCAGATGAATGGCGGTGCGAACAAAATGGGCTGGTAATTGATATATGGAACAGGTAGTGTGGGGTGAGAGAGGCAAATATATTCCCAGACATCGTTTGCAATAACTGTTAAAACATACTCATATATCAAGAATGTGCATCACTATGTTCACCATTCATTCGAGGTAAGGTTTGTGGCATTCATTCGGCGCCCAGTTCTGTTGGATAGGGAATGTAGTGGTGCAGCATGGAATTCTTATGCATGTAGATGTTTTCTGAGTGATATAGTTGTTGATGTCTTGATGGGTGTTCTCATGATCTTCTAATTTAAGGTCTTAGGCGCTGCTATTGGAACACATATCCAATAATTTATAATTTTTATTTAGCTTCTTCTATTTATACTTTTTTATTTACGATAATTTCATCAAATGATTTTATTATGATTATAGATGGCAAGACAAATACTCACATTGACCAAACGAGAATTAAGGCAAAGGCAATTAAGGGAAGCAATGGAGACCTTTGAGTATCATCCTGGAAGTGATATGATTGATCATATTGTTAAGCTTAATCGCATAATTATTAAGCTAGAAGAATGTGGTTATAAGACTATATCAGAATATAGAGTCACTCTATAGATCACTTCCACCACATTGGGCAAATTTTGTGTGACTTTTGGATGGGTCATTAGGAGTGTCAGTCTTCCTTGGATTATTATCACGTGGTTGATGTTTTTCTTAGAAAATGGCATCAAAATATCAGATAACTTTTGGAAGAACCTCAAAGTTTGTTTCTCTTGGTGGTGCCTATGGATTCATGAAGATATGCATTGTCTTTATGATTATATGCCTAGTTATTTTGGCTTATGTTGTTTATTAGGCATTTAATTATGTTTTATGTTGTTTGTTAGGTGTTTAATTATATAATTGAAAAAGATCATGTAATGATACTTAGAGTATGAAACTTTATAGTTATGTTCTTTTATTATGATGTTTATTATGTTTGAGTGGGAGTTGCTTAATGTATATTTCTTTAATTCTTTGTGAATTATAATTGTGTATTAGCTAAAAATTTTTAATACCCCTTGATGAGGGGTAAAATTGTCATCGTGCCAATGCTCGTGCACACGACAAAAAGGTCGAGACTATTCTTGATTTTTGATCAGTCAGCTGTCATAACTAAAAAACAACAGAGCCGAACCATCCTCGGCAAGGCCGAACCATCCTTGGTAAGACCAAACCATCCTCGGACCAAGCCTTCCTCAGACTGAATCATTCTAAACCATTCTCACGCCTCGACAGGCGCAAGCTATCCCCTTATCTCGGCCGGACCAAGATATTCGTATGCCTTGGCAGAGCCGAGGCATTCTATCCTCATATACTCGACGGCACCGAAATATTATATGCCTCGGCCGAATCTTATGCCTCGGCCAAACCTTTTGCTTCGGCCAGACCGAATTGTTCTTATGCCTCGGCAGACCGAGGCATTCAAATACTTCGGCGAAGCCGAGCTATTCTTGTGCCTCAGCTAGGCCGAGGGGCTTCGAACCTCTGCAGAACCAAGCGCGGGAGAATTCAAATTCATGAGAGTTCAACAAGATTCCAGCCACATAGGCCCTCAACGATCTCGAGCGAAAAATTATGCAAATAATATCAGAAGTGGCCTAGGGCCTATAAAATCACCGAATCTCAAAGCATCAACAAGCTCCTCTAGCCATCGATTTTCTAACTAACCAGATACTGATGTGGCCTCATAATAAACTTGATTCGAATCTGATTCGAATCCTAACAGTTTTAGACCCCCCATGAGACATGTCCAAGGAATCAGGTGATTGCCTATAAATACCTTGTCCTAAAGCTCCTGAGGTAACACTTACTTTAACGCTTACATTGATACTTACTCTCACACTCTTACAAAAAACTCCATTAAGCTCAAGCAGAGCTCTGAGCTCTCGAGAGGCCATTTCTTGAGGGACTCTTCTGCGAGAGCCTTCTCCTCACATCTGCTTGCTGTAAATCTCTACTGACTTGGATATCGGAGGAACTTCCAGAGGGCCATTCTCAATACTCTCTGCGTGAGGACTATCTTGCAGGTTTCTCCCGGACGAGAGATCAGCGTCCAGATCCGGAATCAACTGCACCCGAGTTGGAGAGCGATTTCCACAGCAACACCCCTATAGCAAAGGGAGAATATTTGAGTAACAGCATATGTCCAATGACTCTAGAAGAAAAAGAAAATGTTCAGGATACCATATACTAGTGCTATTGGAAGT
This sequence comes from Calamus simplicifolius, assembly GCA_900491605.1. Taxonomy (NCBI): domain Eukaryota; kingdom Viridiplantae; phylum Streptophyta; class Magnoliopsida; order Arecales; family Arecaceae; genus Calamus; species Calamus simplicifolius. The sequence goes on from UESW01005054.1 coordinate 393,080, forward strand.
TTAATGTACATTATGTTATGTACAAGGCCAGATATTGTTATGTTGTAGGACTTGTTAGCCGTTTCCAATCAAATCCTGGTCAATTACATTGGAAAGCGGTAAAAAGAATATTTAGATATCTAAAAGGCACAACAAATTACAATCTTTGTTATCAAGGATCAGACTTAAATTTAAAAGGATATTATGACGCTGATTGGCTGGAAATCAAGATGACAGAAAATCAACTTCAGATTATGCATTCTTACTGATTAATGGAACAATTTCATGGAATAGTAAAAAGCAAACATGTGTGGTTTATCAATAATGAAAGATGAATTTATAGCCTGTTCAGGAGTAGTACAAGAAGCTGTCTGACTAAAAGATTTCTTAAACATCTTAGATTCTTTAATATAGTGGGAGTCCAGTGATTATTCATTATGATAATCAGGCAACCATTGCTTATACCAAGACCCCAAATATCATAGTAAGACCAAGCATATAGACATCAAATATAACTTTGTAAGAGATATAATTGCATAAAATGAAATAGTTTTGCAATATATCTCCACACAATATATGCTTGCATATTCCTTTACCAAAGCCCTTAGTAGAGACTTGTTTCGAGCTCATGTAAAGTCTCTTGGATTACGTAGAATATGATATGTATGTGAATGTAAAGAAACACATTCTTGTTGATCTATGAATATATTCTTTGCCATGATAATTTATTTAGCATCTTTGATATGGCTTCATGAGATGTGATATGGCAATAGCATCTATTATAAAAGTATCTCGTCAGACTAAGATTGGTCTTCTCGCATAGACAATCGCCTCTGATGTTTGTATAACATGCAGAGATGAGACAGCTATTAGCTAGAAATTTTTAAGAGAGATAAGCTAAAGCCTATATCACCTTGATTAGATATCAAGATAAGATCATTATAATAATTATGATCAAAGTAAATATTTCACTATTTACTTTGCCTATTTAATAGCCAGACATGAATTCACATGGTTAGGAAAGATATGGTTGGTGACTTCAGGTTAGACACTGAAGTGTGTTTGAACTTCAATTTGTACGATGTTTGAAATAAGAAGACATACGCTCTTATTAAAGAAAGAAACATCGTAGCATGTGATTCAATACCATGTGTGCTTAGTTGACTAATAAGGGTAGTAGAAGAATAGATCCCTGCTTCTTCTCTATACGAGACCCTAGAGATTTAAAATTATTTTTATATATATACCCTTATGGCTTTTTAACTCTCTTAAGACTTTATTATAGTGTTGCTACTTTAGCATGTTATCAATAATCAAGAATTATGTAATTTGCGAGACATGTCTAGAAAAGCAGCTATATAGAGTTAAAAGATTCAAGTTAAGAAGGAAGGCTGATTTAATTTACATCATAGTATGTGTTCACTGGTCAACCAATTATGTAATTCACTTGACATAATTGTGAATACATTATGCTTATGAAAGATTAAGCATACTCTTTGATATTTATGAGGGATCAGAAATGTAATGATGTGAAATTTTTAGTCTAGAGTATAAGCAAGTTTATATGTATTTGTTCTCTCTCTATTATTGGAGCTGCTATATACTCCTAACCGTTACATAACATTATAGCTCAACTGAACTTGCTGATCATATGGCCCATTTCCCTAGTATGAATTACATTAAGAAATCTGAATAAGAGAAATATATTATGAATAAAATTATCATCATGTGCAAGTGGAAGATGTTAAAAATAAATGTTCAATATGCCCAAGATGATAATGGCGTGGAAAAAGGAGTTGTAGTTTTCGTAACTGCAAAGAGGGTAGTTTCTTTTACATGGTTTCGTTTTTACAAAAGGGCGCCTTCTCTTTCTTTGTTCTTGATATGAAGAGAATACAGGATCTTCTCTTCTTGATTCTATCAACATCAATAAGATTTCTGGACAGACTTGCGCTATGGCTTAAAAGAGTGTTTTTCCTTTTCTTCTATGAAATCACTCCGACCAGAAGTTATCCGTAAGTTTTTCATTATTTAATATTGATAGAAAGTAAAGCAATTGTTGTTCCTGATAAGTTTTGATTTAACACAACCAAATATCATTATAAGCTGATTCAAAACAAGCTTTTTCCTCAAAAAGAGGAGAAAAAATATTAGACAAAATAACCCAATACAAACAAGAGGGTGTATTGATTTGTGGGAAACGAGTTGTTTAAAGATACAGTTTATCAGAAGATATATACAAGTTGGAAATAACTATAAAGTTGGGCATGCTTACGTTTCTAATAAAATTTGCTAATATGCCATCAAAGCCATACATGTAATTGGCAATATGTAACATGATAAGTTTAGGATGCAATCTTAGGTCTTTCAGCTTGTAATCCAATGAAGAACTTTAGAAGTAAAAGAGGCTAATATATCCGCTACTGACTCCACGTGTTGCAACTCTGTGTATGCATTGTTAAAGAATATATGGAAGACCTCATTTGATATTCTAATGCACATAAATCATGTAAAGTTAGATACTCCTAACACTTGATTTGGGCCCATATTTTTGTCATCCAGTCTAACTCCTATATTATGTTCATCTTCAATGTTGAAATCATGAATGCAACTTTCCTTTTCTGCAACTAAGTTTCTCCATAGTCCTAATTTTGTAAAAGTTTCTCCGTAGTACACCACTTATATCCCTTATGAGGATCTTCATATGCTTAGAATAAGATACTTGAAGGCTCAAAGTTGGGCTTCTAATAGTTAACCTATTGGACATAATCTCCATAACAAACTTTGATTGATATTTATAAAAAGCATAAATATTTGATATGTTTGAATAGCCATCATTCCACAAAAGGTTTAAGACATCAAGGTAGTAATAAATATTTTATAGAAAGCACAAGACAATTTAAATTTAATAATCTCTGAAAGCTAACACCTTCTTCTTATAACAGGTTTGCAAGTTTCAAAGAGTTCACCTACCTTAAATCATGCAATTTCACCATTATACATCTTTTGTGATTTTAACAAATGCATGTGTAATTTGTTTTAGCTTTGAAAGGATGAAGTTATTATTATTGTTTTTTTTTTGCATGTTTAATCTACCGAAACATAAAGATATTTAGAAATGAAATGGGAATTTTGAGGATGGAGATATGACTAAGTTTTGCTACAGTGATAAACTTACATACAGTAGCGCAACCAGCTGTAAGTGCATCTAGTGGCTCCAATACTGATATATTTGAACATTATCTAGCGTTAGTTGAGATATTCACAACAATCAATGAATTGTCTTTTTCAGAAAATGCAATTTTGCTTGTATATGGAAAGCATTTATCAACCATAATATGTGAAATGCCCAGCTACTGAAACTTATAACCATGTTAGTGTTGCTACCCATCATCCAGTATTTTCAAGCTTCTTGATTGCAATAGGTCAAAACACCCACAAAGTTTGCATGAACATAGGCATACATAATCCCAAACACCAGCATTAAAATTCAAATATTGCACAACTAGTCATAATTGTGACAGTAGGTCCAACCTGATGGAAGAATGCCATCAGAAACTGGAACTGTTGAAGAAGTTTGTTGTTGATTGTCAAGACTTGTTGCAGACCCATCTAGTTTAGCATCATTTGAGAGGCTATGAATTTTGTCGCCCTCAAGATGAGCAGGAGAATTGTTTTTACCAGTCAGTGTGTTACAGGTCTAAACAGTATGTATCATGAGAAAAGACAATAGGGCAATATAAGATCAGACCTTCAGAATTCGCAGCAGATGGTTCAGTTGTTAAAGCAGGAATGTTGTTCCCCTCTCCCTTTGAGGCAGCTTCAGATCCCCTAAATGCAGCAGCTGTAGCACTGATTTCCTGCAATATTAAAAGTATCCCTTGTTTTATGCAAACAAAAAGTGGATTGGGCCATTGCAGAAGGACATCATGTTGGAGAGTTCAAGTTCTTTAAACTAACCCTGGCCTCAAGTTCATCCATGTTTTCTTTGACAAATGGATGTTCCAGAAGTGCAGGCCAAGTAAGTCTATTTTGAGGCACCTGGTTGTGATAGTATACATAACCAATGTAAACATTTGACATACAAAAGTAGATGATGATCAACCAACAGCTTACTGTGGGCTACTGAATAAAATATTAGAACCTTGTTAAGCAAACCCTTCAAGAAGCTTTTAAAATTTGGGCTCATGTTGTCTGGATATTTTACTGGATCCTGGCATATGGCACAAGAACAAAATATTAGATATCACAATTTACTTCAACTTTAAAATGTAAAAACATGAACAGGGAAGCAGCTATACCTTGACTATGTGGCGGATTAGTGCATGCACTGAGTTTGTATAAAATGGGGGCTGACCAACAAATAATTCATACCTGGTCATGTTCAATGAAAAATACTTTATTTGCATGAGTGCACACCATAGTACATAATAGAACAAGGTAAGATGCTGATGTGACTGTGCTGGTAAGGCCACATAAATATGAATTTACTTTATTGTTACCGAAAATCTTGAAGACAAGTTATCCACTTGTTGTGCAGAAATCTTAACTTGCTATAAGGTGTAGTTAGCAAAACCAAGATGTTTATTCCATCATTTCTTAGTAAAATTTCTTCACGCCAACTCAGATTCCAGTTTTTTTTATTATGGCTTATCTAACATACTGGCATTGATCAGAATGATAAATCCCATCCAGACCTACAATGGGATGTATTCAAGCTTAGTGGCGTATAATGCAATGAGTTATGAATGTCCAATCTCTCCCACAAATATCATTACCTTTCGATTTTCATTTGATTTTATTACATAAAGATATTGTTTTTGAAACAATTTGCAGATAATTGGACCAATAAAAATTCACACTGGCACTTTCTAGTCTGTTGTCCAGTTTTTAATTGCTTGCGAGGGCGTGCTCTGTATTTCCTTTTGCGCCATTTTCCTTTGATCTCTATTAAAATGCATGGCTCAAATCTCTAGTTGCACTGCATCTAAGGTTCCTTCCATCAGATATTAATATGAAACAAACAATTGGTTCCAGCTGCAAAAAATTACAGCCAGATAAACTTGGGAAAATTGGTTGTTCTGTTTTAGAATAATAAGTTTAAATCTAACAATGAACTGTTACAAATGTAAATAAAGTCACATATGTATAAAAACTTCCAACTAATGCCACCCCAATAACTAATCCATAACTTTAACAATTACATAGATTTAAAATAATAAAATGAATATTAATCTTAGCTACAAACCAAGAAAATAATAATAGAATGTACAGGAGCAAATATATATGCAACCAAAGATTAAATATAAGAAAACAATTGAAAGTGAACTGAGACAACATTATAATGGGAGGCACACAGGGAGATAACCTGCTACAATCCATATCTGAAATGAAATTTTGAATTTTATGAAATTTTAGATTTGTGCCCAAGAAAGAAGAATCAAACAGTAGAGGATTAAGCTTGAATCCAGCTACCATTTTAAAATTTTTATTGGTTGATTTGCAATCTTCACAAATCCAATTACCCAAGAATCACATCGCATTGCTAAGCAACTTAGAAGCTTATGTAATTAAAGGGAATTTGTGTCCATGTTGAATTTGAGATCTATTGCAGGGTTTACTTAGAAAAAATTTTCCATGGTCAGAGACCAAACCTAAGATAGATAGATCTGTACATGAAGTAATTTTCAAAAAATAAAAAAGAGTAAAACTAGATTGAACAAGAAACAACTAGGGAACTTTTTTAGCATAATATTTTACGTACAGAATGACTCCAAGAGACCACAAATCTGCTGTGTGATTGTAGGGTTGTTCCCGCACCAATTCTGGAGCCATGTACAAAGGTGTACCTACGCACCAACAAGCAGATACCGAAGCAAAAAAAGTTAAATTATTTTGTACTTGCATGATATAGATTATTAAATGATTTTTTCACTGAAAGAAAGGGAGGGACACCCACCCAAAATCATAGCAAGCCAGATCCAAATGATTGAAGACACGCCAGACGAGACATGAACTCAAAATGTCTACTTGTTAGGCAGAGAGGTGTGACCACCAGGACAATACCCAGCTTACAGATTATTGAAGGCTTGGGCATTCAAGAATCACCTAACTAAAAGAGCTAACTCAGATCGATGTCCTAAGTTAAGTGACCATGACACCATGGAAGACAATTAAATATTCTCTTCCCTGTGACTATTTCAGTCCCAAGTTTGAAACAACTAAACAAGAATACCAACTCATTCTGCTTATTGTTGCAGCCAAGCACTTGAACACATTTACTTTATGGTCACATAACCATATATTGGAGAACGGCACAAAAGTATCAACTAAACCTTGTTCTCAATTTACATTATGCCAGCTTTCAACCCAAAAGACTAGGACTAGCAGATGCTTCTGACACTAGGGAGACGCATGGAAAATCAACTAAGAATATTTTGTTCACTACAAATTCAAAGGTGAATAATGCAATTATGAAAATTATACCTTTTATGGAGCGCAGGACTACAGTGTTAGCTGACATAGCACGTGCAAATCCAAAATCACAAAGCTATAACGGAGAACATAGAAATTATAATAGAGTCAACTATCTATTCAGCTCCAATAATAATCTTAAAACAAGAAGAAAAATAAAGAAGATAGTCTCAAAAATTAACGATCAAGTCCATATATCATTTCTAGAAATAGGATATATATATATATATATATAGAGAGAGAGAGAGAGAGAGAGATAAGCATGGCTATATTCGAATGTAGCCAAGTTTAGAATTCGATCACTTTCCCCATCCTTAGATTCACATGAATCTCATAGCCGTTCATCTTTTTATCTTTTTCATCTTTGGAATTTACGAATTGTATGGGTTCAAGGGTGGAAAAGATAATCAGATTAAGACTTGACTACATTCGAATATAATCAAGTCTACCTTTCTATAGTGCATGCCAAAGAACCCAAGTAACATCCTCTTGACTAACCTTTTTAAGGGAGGTCTTGAATTGTTACAAATGGATAAATGGACTTATCTCATGGCCCATGTAGGTTGGAGACAATGCAAACAGGCTTTTTTTATGCTAGTAATCAGCTAATCATGAAACTCTGCCAAGGCCGATCCCAAGCCCAGGTAAAGGAGGGTTGCGTTAAGTAGCTGACAGCCAGCATAAAACTCCGTCAGATCCCCTAAAACATGAATCTACTTGAATAGAGCTGAGTGGAGGAATCAGATTCATGTAGCCAACCCCATGTAGTTGGGAAAAGGTTTAGATGAGTTGAGTTGAGTTGAGTTAATCAGCTAATCATTGTGTTCATGATTGGAGTTGATCAGATTTGGACCTCTAGTTTGATAAGGATATTAGGACTAAAATGAAAGAGTATATAAGAGCTTGTGTCAATACATGTTTAGTTCTACATCGGTGGTGGACCAAGTAGATCTTGGGCATAAATACAGAGCTAAAGAATCTTAATGATACATGTCGGTTCACCTTTTTTGGTGAGATCCTTAGCTATTTCACATATCATCAGAAATAGTTTAGTAGCAAGGAAAGTCAATGATGCAAAAACTCAAAAGATACTAAAAATTTTATTCACAATGGCATCAAATATTAAGTATGAAATTATGAACAAATAAAAGCCACTAATAACAAAGTTTGGATAAGATTGATTGCTAAGATTAGTACATAATGAGGACATCTCACCCGCTTATAAAAAAAAATGCATTCCTGATGAAATTTAAGAAGATCTAGTTGTTGGAATCTCAAACCATCTTATAAATGTTACACGAAGGAGTTTTTAGCAAATGCAACAAAATTTTGCTCGCACACAAGTTAAAGGTTTTTAAAAAACCTCAAAATTTTTAAATTTTTATTGCCAAAATAAATAAAATTTGAATTTTCTAATTTATAAAAGGTATATCTTACCAAACTTGTAATTTTATAAAAAGCAAGCAACTTCTACAGAATACATTGTCGTATAAATAATTTTGAAAAGTACTTTACCCATAACTGTCGTGTAACCCAAGACCTATATGTTATTGAACCTAACAAAACTCGCAAGCTCAACTTTTCTCTTGCACAAAATTGCTTCTAAGAGGACAAATCTGCAATCCACATTTAAGATCCCACTCTTGCAACTCCAAAAATAACAAAAAGAATTAAAAAATAACATCAAAGTAAGGTTATAAGCCTTATAAATTTCAGGTTCTGTTAGAACCAATTGACACTCTAGAAGTATGAATTGCTGATGGTTGAACTGATCTGACTCAGTCAAAACTTAAAGTCATGGCAAAAAAAATAAAAGCATGTAGTTAGCACTGTAAATCAAACAGATGCAGTTTCAAGATATCAGCTTGATAATCGCCAAATCCAAAAGCAAGTTTACCCTGAATTTGCTGCAAAATCGGTATCTCTGAAGAATTTGCAGCTTGGATATTTGACGATCTTTTTCAAGTACTTGGTTATATGAAATAAATGTTGACTTTTTATAGAATAGAAGTCCTAATAAGCATATTATTGGTCATGGAAATTTCAAATTTAATTTCATAACTACCAAAACACATGTGAAGTAGGCAACTTCGTGTTGTCCATTTTTCGATGGATAAGTAGCTAGAGACCACAGAACTAACATGGTGTAGGTATGTGCATAAGGATCTGAAGAAGAGTTGTTAAGATGGAAGACCTTTTTGGTTGATTGGGCAGGTGGGTGGTTGTGCTGGGTTTGGGGCAGGAGTCAAAATGAGAAGGGCAAGAACTGAACTAACAAGGCAGAAGACGCAAGGATGTATGCAGAACGATAGTGCATACATGTGTGCATGTAACTTATCAGAAACAGATGGCAAGAAAAGAATCCATAGAAGCCAACCATAAAGAGTCCAGAGCAAGCTTGTTAAACATTATGGATGTGGATCTTATGATTACATTGCCAGAATGCTTGCTGCAGTTGGCAATGATATGTGCATTCAGTTCTTATGAAAGCAGCAAAATGAGTCTACATGTTGCACAAGTTTGCCCTATTTACCATGAATGAAAAAAAAGGACAAGATGCAACATCTAGCTCTTACAACAATTCATAAATAGCAATAATATAGAAATCAAAAGTGTCAGGAAAGGATGGAGAACTTAAGCAAACACTACAACGCTGCAATATATCATCCACACAGAAAATAAATCTACGATGACAACAATTACTCGGAAGAGCAGCAGAAGAATGATGAAAATTATTCAGGATAATAAGCCAGGAAAATAATATTTTCAAAAGCATCAATGACGAGAATATTTGTATTTTCAAAGATCTGAAAAAAAGGGAAAGACCACCTTGACAACAGATCCTCCCCCAATGAGGATATTTTGGGGTTTCATATCCCGATGGAAAATACGATTGGAATGTAAGTAGTGCAATGCTCTAACCTGGAAGAAAAAAACATGAATTATTATGTAGAGAAACCCAAGTGTTCATAGAAAAGTTATGACGTGTACCAGTTGTTTAGCTATTGCTCGAACTTGTTCTTCTGGGAGGCATTTGTCATCCTCAAGAACCTCAAATAGTTCTCCCTGTTAAAGTAACAGGTGATAAAATAGATTAGGTATTACAATCCCAGGTACTGGGCAAGCGTGAGAGCACAAGGCCATATTGAAATTACCTGAGCAAATTCTGTAACAACACAAAATTCTTGAGGGTTTTCAAAGGCATCGAGCATTTCGATTATATTTTCATGTTTCAATTTCCTGAGGATCTATTCAATTCCAGAACATAGTTAAGACAAGTTGGATTCCAAGACATAATGATAAGAACTTATAGCAGACATCTAGTAGAGGGCGTTACAAACTGTTCCACTAATATTATTGCTTATATAACTTTTCGGCAAACAGTCATGATCAAAAAACACATAATTGCTAATCAAACTTCAAATACTTTAACCTTAAAAGAATTAAGCACCATCTATGAATACAATTTATAAATTAGGTACTGCTATGAGTACCATCTATGGTCAGCTAATGTTTTTCATAATTATAGAATTTATAGATGTGAAAAACTAACTGAGTGATCTAAAAAGGCATGAGATTTTACATTATTGGCACCCAACATCAACTTGCAATTAACATGAAAATCAAGTACAATCATTGCAATGAGAGTAAGCCGATGGGACAAAGGATAGCACACAACAGGAAAGAAAGTAAAATACAGTAGCCAAGGGCATGATACAACTATACTTGCCTTAGAAGGATATCATAATATTGGACAAAATGAAACCACAATTAATCTTAAGCTAGTGACTGTCACTTAACTAGCATGACATTATTTCCTTTACAGTGCATCACCATACTGGCAATTAAGGAAGCCTGCTACTTTTCAAGCGTTCGGCAAATTATCAAAATACCTTGTCTCTACTAAAAAAGGAAACACCAAACAAACACAAGCAAGAAATAAAAAAAGTTGCTACTAAAATCCAAAGTAGTGGCTTGCAAGCAGAGAAGTTAATGAACTGTGGGAAAATAGATAAGTTACAACACAAGAATATTAAAGGACTTGTTTCATCAGTACCTCAATTTCCTGTCTTAAATTATGAATGTCCTTTTCGCTTTTCCCATGTTTAAGAATAAACTTCATTGCAACTGTCTGGAGCAAAACAATCATGACAGTTTCCACCATCAGGGTCATGCATTCATCCTACGAAGGATCAATTGTAATCCAAAAATTAGCTTTCAACGGATGTACAAACTTGTCTTGTATACTTGCGCCGTCCCTTGTACACCTTCCCAAACGAACCTTCACCGACCAGTCCGATCACGTGGTAATCCTCTACCCCCGTCGCTCAATCTATCGATCAATGAGGTACTTGCACCAAAAGAGCCTCTACACCTTCAATTTAAATCAAAACCAAACCAAGAAAGTCATCACCTTGCCATCCCATTAATTATATTCTCGCATCAATCTTTAGTCAGTTATAGTTTTAAAATCGGAAACTAATAGACAACGTACAGATTAGATTCTTTCCTACCAGGTAGAATGAAGCTAAATTGGAAGACAGATTTACAAATCACTAATTTAAGAGCTAAAATGATGAAATCTAAACGAAGAGTGAAATATCTTTAGATCGGAAAAGTTTTTTTTTTTCCGGCTCCCGTGTGAGAAAATTAGGGCTTTAAACCCAGATTCATTTCCGAGGGGTAGGGGTCTTCTCAGGTAGCTTCTCAGACTTGGGAGCGAGAATCTTTAGAAAATATAAGAAGCGATACAGGAACTCCAGAGATCGGATTTCTTTCCCCAAAATCTGAGCCAGATTGAAAGTTGGCATCAAACATTTCCAGAAATTTTCGGAGGACCGATCGAGATCGGATGGAAAATGTTACACGGAAACATCTGAAATAACGAAGCGGAAAGATCATAAGCTAGATCTGGAAGGAAGAGTGAGCTGACCTTACTAGGCTCTCGCACGCTCTCCCTGAGGCTCTCGCCCTCATCGCACTCATCTGGCTCTTTTAATTTTTTTTCCCGCCCAGATGTTCATTGGGAACGGGTCGGGTATTATGTGAATGCGAATATGTGTGCGTTTATAATGCAGGGTCCGTACCTGAATGTTTACTGGAGTTGTTTTTTAAACCGTGCCTTTTGACACATATTTTAAAGCCAAGATGTGATTCAAAGATTTTAGAAATAATGTTAAAGAGAAAACATCATTTCAAATGGCATTTTTTGTGCCATTTCAGCCCCCGAGCTCGGCCCCGTCAGCTGGGTGCTGACAGGGCCACATGGTGTGGCGTTTCAGAACAAGTAAAATCGCACACATGTGGCATTTTTCTCAGGTGCAGCCCGATTCTCCTTCTTCTTCTTCCTTCTCCCCGTCTCGTTCGCTCTTTTTCCAAGCCTGCTCGGCGGCAACCCCTTTCTTCCTCCTCTTTTCCGGTGAGCTCCCACTTCTTCCTCCTCTTCCCTCTTGCCGCCCTCGCCTCCTCGGTCAATTACTGCAGTGAATGTTTATTTTTTTTTTATAACCACAAATCCCATGCTCTAGATATTTTGCATCATATTCGTTTAATGTGCTAGGCTAATGAAGTAAATGCACTTAGTTATTCAGATGCTGATTTTATTGATCATATAGATGATTATAGAACAATATTTGGACATGTATATTTTTTCTTTTGATGGCACCGTTATTTCTAGGTCTGGCAAGAAATTAGATTACATTTATAGGCGTATACAAAGGCTAATAAATTTTGATCACCTTTTTTCAGATGGAAACTGTACGTGTTCTGCTATATTATGATGAATCAATTGAACAGGGCCAAGAAGGGATACATTATAATCAACCTCCACGTAAATGTTTGAAATTGAGCACGGGAACACGCTTTGCTGAGTTGGTTGATCAGGTACATACAGTTCTAACAATTCCAGTATAGAGATATATCATCAGATTGATGTGAGATCTCTAACATTGCATCAAAAATATGTGCTTCTTCCAATTGAGGACGACGACGATGTGGAGCACATGTTGACATTTCCCTCGAAGTTTCCAGAATATCGCATTGAACTCTATGTTTTAAAGGTGATGTTCAGAGCCATATAGTGTTGGTCATATAGAGAATGTTCATAATAGTTCTCCTATAGCCAGCAGTAGGAACAGGTTAGGACTCCGGTGAATTTTCCAATGATTGAGGGATTTATGCCAACAGTGCAGAGTGATGATGTGGTAAACAATCAGTGTAATATTGATAGTCGGGGAATGGAGTCAGACGAGAGTGCAGATGATGACTATTGGCCTGAACATGATAACTCAGATGAAGAGTCAAATGAAGATAAAGAGTCATATGGAGATGATATAGTTCATGAGACTGGCTTTAGTTCCATTCCTGCATATAGTCATCCAAAACATATTCCAACTCAGGTACCTGATCGCCAAGCCTTTGTATATGAACAAGTACCAAAATTTTATGATGAGTTGAATTTGCATGATGGTGGATGTGTTAATACTCCGAAAGAGTTACCCTTCGATTCTCAATTTTGAGATCCATCAATGACCGAGTTTGCTAAAGGATTATTGTTTAATACTAAAGATGAACTGAAGAGAGCATGTGAAATGTATCACATCAAGAAGCATCGCACATATATGTGGTGGAGTCGAAGAAACTATTCTGGTTGTGAGATGTGCCTCTTCAAGTACTGCCCAACGGTGTCCGTGGAGGTTGCGTGCTACCAAGTTGAAGAAGCATGGATTTTTGAGATCACAAGGTATGAAGGGCCGCACTCTTGTTTATTCAGTAATTTAACTTGGGATAACAAACATATTACTTCTCGAGTTATTAGCCATGCTGTTCGACATATTGTGGAAAAGATCCAAGTGTGAATATTGAAGCTATTATAGCAACTATTGCAGAACAATTTCACTATACAGTGTCATATTCCAAAGCATGGTATGGAAAGCAGAGGGCATTAATTGATATATTTGGTGAATGGGAACCGTCATATGCAAAGCTGTTGAGAATTATATCCTAAAGCCAATCATTTGATAATTGTGCTAATATAAATTGTATATAAATTGATATATTAATAAAAGTTATTTGGCAGTTTATTCATTACAAGAACATCTTCTTAATACTCCTGATTGTAATGAAGCCCTCAGGATCTTCCTTCACGATAAAGAGGATTTATCTTTGAAGGTCCTTAAAAGAGTTCGCGACCAATGATATACTATGACAGGGCCATAGTACTATCAATTATAGGACGTTGTATATCATATTTGTTGGTTGTCCTCTTAACCAAGGAGTGTAGAGACACTAGTATGACATACAGGTGGAAGTGTAGGAGTACATTTCACCGAACGTGACTCATTTTCGGATACTCTACTGTCAAGAGTTAATCCGAGAAGATATAGGTATAAGTATCCTTCAGACCTGAAGATCACAACCAGTGGCTTACAAGCAACTCATTGTACTTAGGTGCCGGACCACCTGGATTTCTAATCCAGCTACGAAAGGTTACTGGGTGCAGTCAAGTACTTGTGGTAGTCAGTTATGATCAAGATGGAATTTGACCTATCCCGTTAAAAGGAGAAATGCTTGTGTTTCAATTTAGCAAGACCTTGGCCAAGGCACTTCATGTGAAAGTCACATGATAACTAAAGTTGAAATCACTTTATGGATTTGCTATTTAGAGTTGACAGGCTCTTAAGCCATCCTTAGCATTTGTGGTCAAGAGGATGAATTATACGGTAACTATTTCTTAGGGTTCTTGGAGTTTGCTCGGCAACTCTTCGACCTATCCGGACGTCGGGTTCCATTGCTAGATGGGCACATCGATTAGTATAGAAAGTTGTTTCTATGCTACCGGCTTAGGTTCGAACCTAGAGAGTCACACGCATAGAAGTTTCCTAGGATGATCTGTTTGCTGATCAATGATTGAGAATCGTATATGATTTAATTAATCAATTTGATTGATTGAATTATCTCAATTGGGTTAAGTACAAGTGAATAAGATTCAATTTGGTTTAAGTCCATTAGAAGGACTAGTCAATTTCAAATATTGATTTGAAATTAGACTTGATTTGGATTTAAATAGATTCAGGACTAGCCAAATTTGATTTGGGCTTGGACCATGATCTATGTGGGTTCAGTCAAATAAATTCAGATCAGATTAAACCATCACCTGAACCCAAACCTCTCGCATAAGGATCTCATATGATGAGATGGTTAAAATCTCATCTCATAAGAGATTAAATTCTCATGTAGAATTTAATGCCTAACATTAATTTTCACCGAACGTCGGATTTAGCCACGACTCTTTAGTTTTCACCGAACGTCGGATTTAGCCACATCTCTTTGGTTTTCACCGAACGTCGGAATTAATCAAGTGCCGCGCCTTCGGCGTCTTTTCGCTTTTACCAAACGACCGAATTCTTAATGTTAGAATTCAATGTTAAGGCTAAATTGAGACTATAAATAGAGGGCATTCCCTCACCAGAATACACAGAACAACAATACACGATATGTCGTGGATTGTAATTCTAAAAAGGTTAGAATAAAAATCCTGGTGATTCTGGTATTAGTGGAAGCGTGGTGGATCTTAGAGGAAGATTCAAGTGGGAGGATTCAAGATCAGCAAAGCTGTTTTTCCGCGAGCTAGCACTCCCAGAAATCCGATCATTCGGGGCTTCGCATTGACGATACTAGAGGCCGAATGATTGAACGGTTGCAGAGCAATAAGGATTTACCTACTTTTTATTTGATCCCTTAAGGCAGGCTTCAAGATAAGTAGTATGACTAGTCATCTTGAAGATCAAGATATGACCTTGATATTTTATTTATATGCATATTTTGAATCAATCGATCCTATATACAAGGCAAAGATATGATCTTGATGCATATTAGATAGATTAGTATGTAATCTTTAAAATTCCGCAATGATAATTATTATCAATTTTTAAAATATGCATGCCTCGGGGATTGTTTCTCCTACAAATGATATCAAAGCGATGGTTTAGTATTGATCTAATTTATTGCATGTAAATTAATGCTCCTATTAATTGTATAATCGAGGCTAAAACAAATCTTAGGTCTATTCGGTCACAGATGGATTGAAAATCCAAATTACCCATTCAACGAGGTATTCTGTGACATATTGCTGTGATAATTTAAATTGATCTTTGGCTTCAAAACACTGATTACACACACTCTCAAAATATGTTTTATATTTGATACATGTTGATGTTATATAAAACATGATATTTGCATATTTAGTATAAAACATAGATATGATATATGATGGCATGATGTCTATGTTATGAAACATACAAATATTTATGAGAGTCTAATTTAAATGTCAAATGTTAATTCATAATCTCTTTAGATATGATCTAAATATAGGAATTATGAGTAGTAACATAATACATATGATGCTTGATTGAAATATATGACATGTAAACATGAAATATATTTAATCCTTTGGGTTAGCTAAATCGGGTCCATAAAGGGTTAGACCCTAAGGTTTAAATCAACTGGACTGTAAGAGTATTTGATCAAATCTAATTAGATTAGGTTAAGAATGCTCTAAATCAAACAATAGTTGTAGTTGATCATGTCTTTCTCTTGATTAAACCAAATGGAAGTAGATTAGGCTCCGTGGTTGAGCATGAATCTCTTAGATGGTCAAATCAGAATTGGTTAACTATATGATGTCAAGGTGGGTTGGCAAGTTGCTCTAGGATCAACGATCGAATGTTTTTAATTGGGAGCTACTCGTATTGATGCATCTTTAACGAGTTAATAGCATATCCCTCCCATCGATCTCACTCACCTGGTCAATGTGGTGAACCATTTATGATTCAGATCATTTACCTGATTGGGGTTGACCCATGCCTGTAAGAAAATCAGTCTGACTGATTTAGGTGCCACTTAACCTGACTTAATCTTGTTTCATTCTACCAATTTCATAGATTCAGTGGAGAACTTGATTAGTCAATTTATCTTTATATTATTAAAATCCTCTAAAATTATTAGGTCCTTAAAATGAAATAATTATATGATAACTAGATCATAGCCTCCCATTAAGGTGGGTGATAATGAGTCCGATATCTTGATAATCATTGGAGGCACTCCATGCCTAGTTCTTGTCAACCATCGGAATTATCATTCATTATATGATAAGTCAGCATAAATATTAAATAAACAGTCAGGTGAGCCGAGCTTCACTCGGGCTTGGTTGTCTATTGATAGGTTACACTGATTGTATCATTTAATGGTTGGACCTAACCAGAACTTTCAGTGGAGGCACTTCATGCCTGCTGAAGAGGTATATGGGGCAAAACTGAACACTAAGAATTGTTTGGGGAAACAATTGGTTTTAAACCTACTCTTAGATGCATATGGGTTAGCCAAGCTTCACTTGGGCTGTATGTAGTTTATGTAGATCTTAGTGCCCGCTAAAGAATTAAGAATAATTCTTTGAATTGGGGTGTAGAGGCTGCCAATTTGAACAAAATAGTGGGAGAATCTTTAGACTAAAGTCCAAGTCTTTAGACTGAATCAATTTATATACTAATAAACTTTAGTTTTTCCTTATGCAGAAAATGGCCACTAATTTATCATTAAGGTCCCTATTGGATAGTGACAAGTTGAATGGTTCCAATTTCAATAGCTGGTTCAGAAAACTTAAGATCGTCCTTGAGCATGAGAGGATTCTATATATTCTGAATAATCCTGCACCAAAGATACCTAATGCAAACACCCAAAGTTCTGAGAGAGATACTTATCAGAAGTGGCTCAATGATAGAACTAGCATGCGTTGTATCATGCTAGCAGCAATGAACGATGAATTCTATCGCCGGTTCGAGAATGCTCAGCCAGAAGAAATCATTCAAGCGTTGAATGAATCTTTCGGCACACCCGACGATATTGAAAGGCACAAGACTAGTTGTGCAATTTTCAATGCTCGAATGAGGGATGGATCTCCTGTCACTGATCATGTATTGTATATGATCGAGAAGATAGAACTCCTAAGCAAGCTCGGTTTTCCCTTACATGAGCAGTTGGGAAAAGATGCGATCCTGAATTCCTTGCCTCCATCCTTCCGACCTTTCCTTACTCATTTTCGAATGACAAAGCCTGCAGTCAACTACCACGGTTTGTTGGGGTTGTTACAGAACTTTGAGAAGGATAACCAGCTCTCTAAGGGTTTGGTTAATGTGGTTGAAGGATCTAAGGTAGGGCGTAAACCCTTTGGGAAAGGAAAGAAGAAAAAGAATAAGAAAAAGGTGCAACATGCTAGGACATCTATAAGGGGTCAGATGCAGAAGAAGAAAGTTGATAAAAGTCAAGCTGAATGCTTTCACTGCAAGATGCAAGGGCACTGGAAGAGGAACTGTCCTCTTTACATTGCCACACTTGATCAAAACAGGCCAAAGAAGAAAAAGGAGCAAGATGTTGCTCAACAAGGTATTTATATGATAACACCTTGTAATTTTTCTGTATATGATAATCAGACCTGGGTATTGGATACCGGGAGTCCTTTTAACATTTGCAATTCATTGCAGGGACTACAGGTCACCAGAAGATTTGAGGACAATGAAAGATTCCTTAATGTCGGCGATGGAAGATTAGTTCCAGTTCTGGCATTAGGAGTTCTTGAAATAGTTTTCAATAGAAATGTCATTATACTAAATGATTGTCATTTTTGCCCAACGTTCTTGTTGAACGTAATTTCTGTAGGCCTTCTGGCCAAAAGTCATTATGAAATTTCAATAAAGGATGTTACTTTGAATATCATTATGAATGGAGTCACTGTAATGACTGGGCATTTATCTAATGACATTTATATATTATCACAGCCTGTGAATGTAGTGTATAATTCAAGTAAGCGCCCTAGAACAACTGATGTCACAGACATTTATCTTTGGCACCATCGGCTGGGTCATATCAATAAGAACATATTAAACAAGTTAACTCAGGAGGGCATCCTTCGAGTTGATGATTGTGAATCATGTGAATCTGTCTTCTTGGTAAAATGACCAAGTCATCTTTTACTGAAAAAGGTGAAAGAGCCAAAGAGCTATTGAGTCTAGTACATACTGATGTATGTGGACCAATGAGCACTTGTGCCAAAGGTGGATATTACTACTTCATTACTTTTACAGACGACCTTTCTAGGTTTGGTTATGTCTATCTTATGAGACATAAATCTGAGTCGTTTGAAATGTTCAAACTATATCATAAAGAAGTAGAAAAACAAATAGGAAAATGTATTAAGACCCTTCGATCAGATCGAGGAGGCGAATACCTTTCCAATGAATTTGTGACATATTTAAGAGAGAATAGGATTCTCTCCCAATGGACTCCTCCTGGAATACCGCAGCATAACGGTGTGTCGGAAAGAAGGAATCGAACTCTGTTAGACATGGTTCAGTCCATGATGGGTTTTGCAAGCTTGCCAATATCATTTTGGGGATACGCATTAGAATCAGCTTGTCATATTCTTAATAAGGTTCCAAGTAAGTCTGTTTTTAAAACTCCACATGAGATGTGGTATGGACATAAACCGGTTATTACCTATCTGAGAGTCTGGGGGTGTCCGGCTTATGTGAAACATGCAAAATTAGACAAACTTGAACCCAAATCTGACAAATATTTTTTTATCGACTATCCGAAAGAAACCAAAGGATATTACTTATATAATACTGAAGAACAAAAGTTGTTCATTAGTAATAGAGCAGTTTTTCTTGAAAAGGAGTTCCTTAGTGAAGGAACAAATAGCTCTAATGTTGAACTTGAGGAAGTTCATCAAGTAGAAGAAACAACACAAACCAGTGAACCCTTAGAATCTGAGTTGATTAGATCAAACTCAAAACCCATTTTAGATGCACCATTAAGGTGATCTGGTAGAGTATCACATCAACCGGACAGATACTTAGGTTTCTTGGTCCAGAACGATGATCCTGTTGAACTCGATGAGAACAACGAGGATCCGATCACCTATATGGATGCTATGCAAAGGACTGACTCTAATAAATGGCTTGATGCCATGAAATTGAACTTGATTCCATGAAGGACAATAATGTATGGACATTAGTTGACCCACCCGAAGGGATAAAACCCATAGGGTGTAAGTGGGTTTTCAAGAGGAAAAGAGGCGCAGACGGAAAGGTTGAGACCTATAAAGCATGTCTGGTTGCTAAGGGGTATCGTCAACGTTATGGTATTGACTATGATGAAACGTTTTCTCCTGTGGCAATGCTGAAATCCATTCGGATTATGCTAGCTATAGCAGCACACTTCGATTATGAGATTTGGCAGATGGATGTTAAAACTGCTTTTCTAAATGGTGATTTAGAAGAACAGGTGTATATGATACAACTTGAAGGTTTTATATCTGAAGACGAGTCTAAAGTGTGCAGGCTACAGAAGTCTATTTATGGACTTAAGCAAGCATCTAGGAGTTGGAACATATGATTTGATAAAGTGATCAAATCTTATGGCTTTATTAAAAATAAAGAAGAACCTTGCATTTATAAATGGGCTAACGATTCCGTTATTGTATTTCTTGTATTATATGTGGATGATATTCTCTTAATCGGGAATGATATCCCTGCATTACAAGGAATAAAGACATGGTTATCATCACAATTCTCCATGAAAGATCTGGGAGAAGCATCATACATCTAGGGATGAAGATCTATAGAGATAGATCTAAGAGGATGCTTGGTTTATCCCAATCTACGTACATTGACACCGTGCTAAAAAGGTTTAGCATGGAGAATTCCAAGAAAGGCTATCTTCCGATAGGCCATGGAATTCATCTTTCTAAGAAGGATTGTCCGACAACTCCTAATGAAAGAGAACGTATGAGTCAAATTCCATATGCTTCGGCAGTGGGATCGATTATGTACACCATGACATGTACAAGACCAGATGTGGCATACTCACTAGGAGTAGTGAGTAGATACCAATCTGATCCAGGAGAAAAATACTGGCAAGTTGTTAAGACAATCCTTAAGTATTTGAGAAATACTAAGGACCAGTGGTTAGTCTATGGAGAGTCTGATTTGAAACTTGTTGGATATACTGATTCCAGTTTCCAATCAGATCATGATGATAGCAAAAGTGTATCGGGTTTCGTGTTTATCCTGAATGGTGGAGCTGTTTGCTGAAAAAGTTCCAAGCAACATATAGTGGCAGATTCGGTGTGCGAGGCAGAGTACATCGCTGCATCAGATGCTGCAAAAGAAGTTGTGTGGCTGCAAAAGTTTATCTCCGAGCTTGGAGTGACACCTTCCATAGATGGACCAGTCCTGTTGTACAGTGACAGCACTGGTGCCATAGCTCAAGCAAAGGAACCACGAGCACATCAGCGCACCAAGCACATACTGCGCCGGTTTCATCTTATTCGAGAGATTGTAGACCGAGGTGACATAAATCTTCAGAATTGATGGAAAGGAAAACCTAGGTGACCCATTTACTAAAGCACTCAGCATCAACGAGTTTGACAACTATAAGTTGAAGATGGGTATTAGATACTGTAATGAGTGGCTTTAGGCTAAGTGGGAGTTTGTTGGGAATTGTATCCTAAAGCCAATCATTTGATGATTGTGCTAATGTAAATTGTATATAAATTGATATATTAATAAAAGTTATTTGGCAGTTTATTCATTACAAGAACATCTTCTTAATACTCCTGATTGTAATGAAGCCCTCAGGATCTTCCTTCACGATAAAGAGGATTTATCTTTGAAGGTCTTTAAAAGAGTTCGCAACCAATGATATACTATGACAGGGCATAGTACTATCAATTATAGGACGTTGTATATCATATTTGTTGGTTGTCCTCTTAACCAAGGAGTGTAGAGACACTAGTATGACATACAGGTGGAAGTGTAGGAGTACATTTCACCGAACGTGACTCATTTTTGGATACTCTACTGTCAAGAGTTAATCCGAGAAGATATAGGTATAAGTATCCTTCAGACCTGAAGATCACAACCAGTGGCTTACAAGCAACTCATTGTACTTAGGTGCCGGACCACCTGGATTTCTAATCCAGCTACGAAAGGTTACTAGGTGCAGTCAAGTACTTGTGGTAGTCAGTTATGGATCAAGATGGAATTTGACCTATCCCGTTAAAAGGAGAAATACTTGTGTTTCAATTTAGCAAGACCTTGGCCAAGGCACTTCATGTGAAAGTCACATGATAACTAAAGTTGAAATCACTTTATGGATTTGCTATTTAGAGTTGACAGGCTCTTAAGCCAATCCTTAGCATTTGTGGTCAAGAGATGAATTATACGGTAACTGTTTCTTAGGGTTCTTGGAGTTTGCTCGGCAACTCTTCGACCTATCCGGACGTCGGGTTCCATTGCTAGATGGGCACATCGATTAGTATAGAAAGTTGTTTCTATGCTACCGGCTTAGGTTCGAACCTAGAGAGTCACATGCATAGAAGTTTCCTAGGATAATCTGTTTGCTGATCAACGATTGAGAATCGTATGTGATTTAATTAATCAATTTGATTGATTGAATTATCTTAATTGGGTTAAGTACAAGTGAATAAGATTCAATTTGGTTTAAGTCCATTAGAAGGACTAGTCAATTTCAAATATTGATTTGAAATTAAACTTGATTTGAATTTAAATAGATTCAGGACTAGCCAAATTTGATTTGGGCTTGGACCATGATCTATGTGGGTTCAGTCAAATAAATTCAGATCAGATTAAACCATCACCTGAACCTAAACCTCTCGCATAAGGATCTCATATGATGAGATGGCTAAAATCTCATCTCAAGAGAGATTAAATTCTCATGTAGAATTTAATGCCTAACATTAATTTTCACCGAACGTCGGATTTAGCTACGACTCTTTGGTTTTCACCGAACGTCGGATTTAGCCACGTCTCTTTGGTTTTCACCGAACGTCAGAATTAACCAAGTGCCGCGCCTTCGGCGTCTCTTCGCTTTTACCAACGATGGAATTCTTAATGTCAGAATTCAATGTTAAGGCTAAATTGAGACTATAAATAGAGGGCATTCCCTCACCATAATACACAGAATAACAATACACGATATGTCATGGATTGTAATTCTAAAAAGGTTAGAATAAAAAATCCTGATGATTCTGGTGTTAGCGGAAGCGTGGTGGATCTTAGAGGAAGATTCAAGTGGGAGGATTCAAGATCAGCAAAGCTGTTTTTCCGTGAGCTAGCACTCCCAAAAATCCGATCATTCGGGGCTTTGCGTGGACGATACTAGAGGCCGGACGATTGAACGTCTGCAGAGCAATAAGGATTTACCTACTGTTCTTAAGGTAAGCGATTTGATCCCTAGATCTTAAGGCAGGCTTCAAGATAAGTAGTATGACTAGTCATCTTGAAGATCAAGATATGATCTTGATATTTTTATTTATATGCATATTTTGGATCAATCGATCCTATATACAAGGCAAAGATATGATCTTGATGCATGTTAGATAGATTAGCATGTAATCTTTAAAATTCCGCAATGATAATTGTTATCAAAATTTTAAAATATGCATGCCTCGGGGATTGTTTCTCCCTACAAAAGCTTCCTAGATACATGCTTGCACTGCAGAATGCTAACCCTGGAACAGTTGTATGTTGGGATTTCTACAGTGAAGCAAGTTCTTCTGAACGGGTCCTGAATTATGTATTCTGGGCATTTCAACCATCTATTGAGGGGTTTCGATATTGTCGCCCGGTGATTTCTATTGATGGAACACATCTTTATGAAAAGTACCGGGGGAAGATGCTGATTGCGACAGGCACTGATGCTGATAATAGGATATTTTTACTGGCCTATACAATTGTGGATGAAGAGTGTACAGCCAACTGGAGCTGGTTTTGCTGAGGCTTAGGAGGCATGTTGTGAAAGATAGAAATGGCATTTGTCTTATATCTGACCGACATCCTGGTATACTAAGTGCCATAGCTGATAATGAAATTGGATGGGCCCCACCAAGAGCTATCATCGATATTGTTTGAGACATGTTTGCAGTAATTTTAACTCGAGATTCTCAAATGTTCAATTGAAAAGAGCAGTATGGAAAGTAGGGAGTGAACATCAGCTTTGGAAGTTTAACTTTCTGATGGAAAGGATTAAAATAGTCAATGCAGAAGCTTGGACTTAGCTATCGGAGTTAGAGCCGGAGAAGTGGACATTGGTAAATGAAGGGGGCTTTCACTACGGTACATTTACAACTAATCTCTCGAAGGTTTTTAATTGCGTGTTGAGAGGAGCTAGAAATGTGTCAATTACTGCGTGTGTTCAGATGACATTTCGTCGTCTCGTTAAATACTTCAACACGAGACGCGCAGAAGCCTTAAGGTATGTACAGGAGAACCCTAACAACCTTTTCACTCCTCATATTTCGATTAAGGTTGCTGAAGGTCAGGCCAAAGCTAATGAGCATAGAGTAACAAGACTATATGTTGCTGCATTTATGACGTACTTGTGCCTATGATCAAAAATTTATGAATGCATTTTCTTTTTGTCATGATTGGCATTTGATGACGTGAGTTTCGATTGAGTTTCGGTCAAGTTTCGATTGAGTTTCGGTCGAGTTTTGATTGAGTTTTGGCAATTGATGTCTTTTTATTTTGCATTGGCACTCAGGCAAATGCACAAGAAATTTCGGACTGAAATGAGTTTCCGGGGGGGGGGGGGGTTGGGGTGATTTCTACTGCAATTTTGAGTTTCCCAAAGGACACAGCCCTCGGCCAAGAACCCTGAGAAAATCGCCACATGGAGTGGCGATTCAGGGTTGAAATCGCAACTTCAAGTGGCGACTTCAACAAATGAAATCGCCACTTCAAGTGGCGATTTCCTCCTCCTTCTCCGTAGATGGTTTCACCTGAAATCGCCAAATGAAGTGGCGATTTCCTTAGCCTTCTTCCCCTTAATTGAAATTTCCAACCCAGAAACTGGTTGGAAATTTAAGATGGAATGTGTGGGTCTCTTACCGCCATCTCTCAACCAGTGTAGAAATAAGACCAACATCCAGTCGAATCTGACCAATCCGATATATGCCAAACATGCCGACATGATCTAGGTAGTACTGTACTCGTGGGTGTGACATTCCCGGTGTCTCTTTCCATATATGTGCATCATGCCGACGACATCTAAGAACCGGTAACTCCTGAAGAAAAAAAAATTCAATGATACATCCACATTAACATAAACACATGTAAATTAATTAAGGACCGTCGATCAATAATACACACCTCGCCTGAAATATATTGGTTGATCTATGCAACTGTTGCAAAGTGAGAACAGTAGGATCACGAGGCCTTGAATCTAAGACATTATGAGCCATGTCTGACATAACAAGTTAAAAGAATTATTAGCTGATAGTATATCTCATTGCATCAATGTGTTTATAAAACATTTCAACATTATTACCCTTATGTACGCCTATAAATGTAATTTAGTTAGCAGAAGGAAAACAACTTAATATTTATAAATCGTTGAATCTAAATAGCATAATTAGATACCATAGTACAAGCAATACATCTAGCCTCTGTGTACACCTATAAATATAATCTAATTTCTTGCAAAACCAAGAAATGACGGTGCCATCAAAAGAAAAAATATACATGTCCAAATATTGTTCTATAATCATCTATATGATTAATAAAATCAGCATCTAAATAACTAGTTGTATTTACTTCATTAGGGGCCATGTGGATTTAATTGGATCAGCATCTAAATAACTAGTTGCATCTAATTTTGATCCTCCCTTTTGTTGTGGATAAAACATCTCATTAGGGCCCATGACTGTCATAGTGCTTCATCCACGGCCAGCTGTTGTGATAGTCATGGGCCATTTGGATGGATCATGGCAAACAGATCGGGGCCATTTGGATCATGCGTGCCACAAAGATGATGCAAAAAAAAAAAAACTCACTAGTAATCGACCAGGGAGGCGAGGGCAGCGAGAGAGAAGAGGAGGAAGAAGGGGGAGGTCGCCGGGGAGTTTCAATAAGGCTCCGCTTGCCGCCGAGCAGGCTTGGAACGCGATCGGAACGCCGGGGAGAAACAAGGCTTGGGAACGCTCGATCGGAACGCTCGATTGGAACGATTTTGAGAAGCGCTCGATCGAAGGCCGGGGAGTAAGAAGGAAGAAGAAGGCACAGACTTTTACCGATCGGGCCGAGGGCTTTTAAAAGCATGAGAAAATCGCCACATCATGTGGCCACATGGAGTGGTGATTTCTCAGGGGAAATCACCACATGGAGTGGTGATTTCTCAGGGAAAATCGCCACTCCAAGTGGCGATTTCGATAGCATTGAAATCGCCACATGGTGTGGCGATTTCAACAAGAAATTGCCACTCCATGTGGCGATTTCGTTTATCTAACTATCTCGACCAACATACTTGAAGTCGCCACATGGTGTGGCGATTTCAGTAACTTGAAATCGCCACACCATGTGGCGATTTCAGCTCATTCCATGTCAGCGCCCTAGCTGACGGGCCGAGCTTGGGGGGATGAAATGGCACCGGAAAAATGCCATTTCAAATAGCGTTTTTTCCCTTTAACACCCCCCCTGCAAAATCTTTGGATCCCACCCCTTGGCTTTAAAACCGGTGCCAAAAGGCATCGGTTTGAAAAATGGCTCTGTTTATTGCCTTGGCACGGTGCCGGAGGGAGCGTGCGCGTGCCAAGAACAAAACTGTTTTCTTCTAATTTGGCATGTGCGCATGCATAATGAGCGCTAACCAACATACACAGTGCGCACTTGTTGCATCACTTTCGATGCAGCAAAACTTTTTCTTAAAAAAAGTTTTTATACATTATCTTCGATGCATAAAGGGGTGAATCGAACGTGTGCATTGGCTGCAGCTCATGCGAGCATGTATGTGAGGCATGTCGCAACCTAATGGGCTATGATACATACGTTCACATGGGCTCGTAGCCAATATGCGCTTTCGATGCACACCTTATGTATCGAAGGCAATGCTGCACAAAGACATTAAAAGATGGTGATGACGCTATGAACCATAAAGCCCAATAGAACTTTTAGATGTATAACTAAGGATGCTATGAGCCATAAAGCCTAATAGAACTTTTTTTAATTAAAAAAATGATAACATAGATTTTTTTAAAAAATAAATAATATTTTTTTAAAAAAATAATCTCTGTTACGCAAGGATAAAACTAAATGCATCAAGCTAGATGGTGGTAAAAAGACCGTATGCGCTAAGCTACAAAGCAAAATTAGCAGATGCAAGCAACTTTGTCTTTACTCGTTTAAGGATAAAACTAAATGCATTTAATCTTTGTGATGGTAAAAAAAATCGTATGCGTTGCTAGAAGCTGCAAGCAACCTTGGGCCAAAAATTAATAGTTTAATGTGCAAATGGGCTTGATGCCCCCTTTTTCTTTTCACTTGAATTTAAATATCAATGATAAATTATTTCAAGCCTCTATCCATTGAGTAAGAAAGATCGTTAATTGGCTCTTAAAAGCACCCATTAAAAGTGAAAGTGCCTTTGCCATGCATAGGATAGGCTTTCCTCTTACCCCAATGTAACGATCCAGGTTCCGGGCAAGCAACACTCACAGGCTCATTTCATTACAAAAAAGCAAGATGGACAAGGTCCACATCAACTTGGGCCACTATAGCCCAAAAGGAATTCAATTGGTACTTGTTTATCTTTCTTAACTGATTATAAACCATACAACCAACTCCTAATTTTCGATATGGGACTATTGGGAGGGGCATCACAATCTACCCCCCTTATAGAGGCAACGTCCTTGTCACCAGGGGTATATAATCGCAACCACCAAGCAGGCAGAATTCTAAAGGTGACCCCACAGGTTCAAGAGGTGACTCCCATCCCCCATGGATGTAGCACTTTGTCCTGTATGACACTTAGCTCCCGCACTTCTGGCTAGTGTGTGGCTTTGATACCATATTGTAACGACTCGGACCCTAGTCCCGTAGCACCCACGGACTCGTTTTATTACATGAAAGCAAGACGGACAAGGTCCATACCAACTTGGGCCACCATAGCCCAAAAAGGATCCAATTGGTACTTGTCCATCTTCCTTAACTGGTTATAAACCATACAGCCAACTCCCAATTTTCTGATATGGGACTATTGGGAGGGGCATCACACCCACCAAAGTCAATGATTCCATGCTGCTCCTCAACATTGAAAATGAGCTTGGGCTAGCTCATGGCCTATTGGGCCAACTTGTATCGGATCAGGAAAATGTCTTTGCACACTGCCTTCGATGCAGTGTGAGCTCTTTATCTTTATATTTGTCTTTTTATGCTAGCTTCGACTCCGATTCCTTCCTAGTGGAGAAATCCTTTTCTTTTTGCACTTCTTCTGATATTGATAATTTTTGTCTGCCTTGTATGGACTTATGACTGTATCTGTATGCTATTCGAAACTTTGCACCCGCTTGCTCAAAAGACTTTAAGCAAGGTTGGAGGCAGGTTGGTCGGCTGAGAGAGCGGTCCACTGCCATCTTCCGACTCGGAGTCAAGAGGTAGTCATCCGTCAACTATAAGTCGAAAAGTTGATCTTTTCCAACTGTGAGTTGGCTGGATCTTCTCCCTTCGACGCAGAGTTTGGAAGTAAGTGCCCATCAACTGTGAGCCGGGGAGTTGATCTCTCCCAACTGTGAGATGACTAGGTCTTCTTGGCCGGTTGAAAGCGGCTCGCAATCTTCTCCCGATGGTGAAGGCCGATTGGGTCCTACTCGGGTGGCCTGCTGGAGGTCCTACCAGGTGGCTTGCTAGAGGTCCTACTTGGGTGGCTTGCTGGAGGTCCTATCCGGATGGCCCGCTAGAGGTCCTACACGGATGACCTGGCTTGAGGCTAAAGATCATGCTCAGGTGGTCCACTGGAGGTCCTACTTGGGTGGCCTAGCTTGAGGTCCTACTTGAGTGGCTTAGCTTGAGTCTGGAGGTCCTACTCGGGTGGCCTGCTAGAGGTCCTACCCAGGTGGCCTGGCTTGAGACTGGAGGTCCTAACTGGGTGGCCCACAGGAGGTCCTATCTGGATGGCTTGGTGAAGGTCCTACCCGAGTGGCCTACTGGAGGTCCTACCCGGGTGCATCCAACACGGAGTCGGAAAGTTATCGTCTGCTAACTGTGAGCCAAGAGATCGACGTCTCCTAACTGTGAGCTTGACTGGACTCATCTGACGTGAAATCGAAAAGTGGTCGTCCATCGATTGTGAGTCGGAAGGTCGACGTCTCCCAATTGTAAGCCTGATTGGACTCATTCGACGCGAAGTCAGAAAATGGTCGTCCGCCAACTGCGAGCCGGAAGGTTGATGTCTCTCAACTGTGAGTCGACTGGACTCATCCGACATGAAGTCAGAAAGTGGGTTTCCATCAATTGTGAGCCAGAAAATTGATGTCTCCCAACTGTGAGCTGATCGGGCCCATCTGATGTGGGGTCAGAAAGTTGGCGTCAGGCAACTGTGAGCCGCAAGGTCGACATCTCCTAACTATGAGCTTGCTAAACTCATCCAACGTAGAGTTGGAGAGGTGGGCATTTGCCAACTGTGAGCCGAGAGATCGACATCTCCCAACTATGAGGTGGTGGAGGTAGGAAGTTGATCTTCACTCCACATGAAAGCTGAATGATGAAGCAATATGTTGGAAGCTCCTTTGCGAAATGTCTTGGCGATATGATGGGGTCCTTCTCCATTTGGGGAGAGCTTATCTCCTTCTGCTAGTTTGGATACTTTAGCACGCCTTATATGCTAGTGACCTGCCCCATTGGGAATCATATCAATCGAAGGTGGGAGGCGCCGATGCCCTTGCTCAGGCTCCTTCCTATGTCGTCGTCCATAAAAGGGGGGACTATTTAGATGGCGAGTGGAAGATCGAGGCCGCTTGGGGGCTTCACGGTGGTAGTGCTCTTGCTAGTGAGCTTGACGACCATTTTGGCGACGTTCTAGTGCGGCATGACAGCGGTGAGTCTCTCGATAGGAAGATCTTCCATGAGTAGATCGATGACTGGTGCGAGCAGTAGCCGCAGGGGGGCAAAAGTCCCTGGTTGCCGCTGTGTGGCCACGGAATGTTGCTCCTGTAACTTCTAGACCTTTGCCACCAGCTCTTGAACCTACTGGGTGAGGGTGGCGAGCTGATCCGGTTGGGTGGTCTGAGGCAGTGATGATGGTGGAGCAGGAAGGTTATTCTTCTGTTGCTAGATTCGATGTGAGGGCTCTCCTACATGGTTGGTGGAAGCCTCTTGAGCATGCATATTACCATCTTTTAATTAAGAGGGATGGAGATCTATAGGTTGATATTGCTGATCTATTTTTCCTCTCTACTTAGCGCGCCAATCTGTTGGTGCCAAGTCACCTTCCTCAATCGTCGGCGAGCGTTCGATCGCCTACTTCGATGAACCAAGGATCTTCCAGTGGGCTTCTCTCGATCGGGAGCCTACAAAAAGTCCCTGGGGTTTGAGATTTTAGTAGGAACCCTTCGACATTTAAGTTAGTGCTCTGGGTAATAGCCGTGAGCTTGAAAGGAAGCTCAAGAGTCTTAGAGAGAGATGCTCTGTGTGAGCATATGTGTGGACATCATTTGTGTCTTACCTGGTTGGAGGTCCCCCATACCCATTTTATGGAAGTTCGCAAAACCAACGGCGTGATTGAACACCAAAGTGTAGCTTACAGCATAACCGACTTGTTGACCCAATTGAGGATTTGATGATTAACAAAACTATTTGAGTATAACATTTGATGTTACTAATGATTTTGATTAAGTTTTTCAGATTATAAGTCTATTTAATGATCAAAATCAAGAAGGAAAATCAAGTTCTGGTTTGAATCTAATGTCAAGGTAAGACTGCAGACATTAGAGTCGACACATGGAATCGCAGAGCCAACTCCGGAAAACGGCACAGACTTTGAGTCGACTCCGGGACTGTGAGAGCCAACTCTATCAGAAACAACAGAACATTAGATTTTCAGGCCACGACTTAGAGTCGACTCCCAAACTGTTAGAGTCGACTCCAGAAGAATTTTGTGTCGACCCCAGAAAAGTCAGAGACGACTCCAGATCGAGCGGATTAAATTATTTCGAGTTAGAGACGACTCCAGAAAAGCCAGAGCCAACTCCAGAATGTCAGACACGGCTCCAGAACTGTCAGAACGACTCTAAACTTTAACTTTATCTATTTTAATCCCAACGGCTATTGTTATTTATGGATCTAATCCTTTTTCATTTGCTTCTAACGGATAGTTTCACACTATTTGTGGATTAATCGGATCTATAAGAAGAGGGATGATTGCATCCCAAATCAAGAGAAGAGAGAAAAAGAGAAGAAAGAGGCAAAAAGAAAAGAGAAAATCCTTGAGATCCATCAGAAAAGAAAAGAGGGAAAACCTGTAAGGAAAGATCATACTCATTCCCCAAAGAAGAGAAAGAGATTCCAAGCCTTCACTGTTCTATTTAGAAGAAATCTCAAAAGAAGGAAGAAGCCCTAGTTTTTCCAATCTTCTGAGCCTCAAGAGCATATTCAAAGGAAGATCCATTCAAAGGAAGAGAAGGAAGAAGCCACCAAGATCTTCGAATCAGGCTTTGGTTCCTAATTTCTATTTATTATTTTATTATTATATATTTGCTCATTGAAGGAGCAGTTTGCTTTTGTAAAATCAATATACTGTTTGCTGGGTCAATCTGGTGATTGATTCAGTTGAGGCTGTTAGCCTTGTGCAAGCATTAGCTTGTGGTTTTAGGTTTTGTGCTGGTGAGCCTTGAAAACCAGCTGGGTTCGTTGTGCACCCGGGAAAACAATAAGTTTGAGTTGTGAGCTTGCAAAACAACTCTGCTGTAATCAGTTTGATTATAGTGTGGACCCAAGAGGTACTTGGGAGTGGACGTAGGTGTAGGTACACCGAACCACTATAAAATCTATTGTGTTTGCCGTGATTGTCTCTTTATCTTCAACTCTCTATTTATAGTTGCTTAGTTTTAAATCTGTGAATCTAAGTTTTTATTTCCACTGGGGGTTATCTTTCAAAAGAGTTTAATTTTTGAAAAACCCAATTCACCCCCCCTCTTGGGTTGCTATCTGGACCAACAATTGGTATCAGAGCTAGTGCTCATTTGATTTGATCTAACGATCAAGAGTCAAAGATCCACATGGCAACTCAAGCTGGTTCATCTTTTTCCAAAGGTCAATCTACTAATAGACCACCCTTATTTAATGGTTCTAACTATGGTTATTGAAAGGCTAGAATGAAAATATTCATTCAAGCACTTGACTATGATCTATGGAGTATTATAGTCAATGGACCACACACACCACTGCTAGAGTTAATGGCATGGAGATTCCTAAACCGGAAATGGAATGGGATGAACATGATAGAAAATTGGCACAACTCAATGCCAAAGCAATGAATGTCTTATACTGCTCATTAGATGCAAATGAATTCAATCGCATATCTATTTGCATTTCTGCTAAGGAAATCTGGGATAGACTTGAAGTTACCCATGAGGGAACAAATCAAGTCAAGGAATCCAAGATTAACATGCTAGTTCATAAATATGAATTGTTTAAAATGGATGCATGTGAATCTATTGCTGATATGTTTACAAGATTTACTGACATAGTTAATGGTTTAAAAAGTCTTGGTAAATCTTATGATAATTCTGATCTTGTGAGAAAGGTCTTGCGTTCCTTGCCTAGGACTTGGGAAGCTAAGGTGACAGCAATACAAGAAGCAAAGGATCTAAGTACACTACCCCTAGAAGAACTGTTGGGATCCTTAATGACTCATGAGCTTCAAATCAAGCAACATGTTGATGATGATGAGTCAAAGAAGAAAAGAAATATGGCTCTTAAGATTTCTGAATATATGGAAGAGCCTCATGAATCCGAGGATGAAAGTGATGATGAGGACATGGCACTCATCACAAGAAAATTTAAAAGATTCATGAAGAAGAAGAAGTTTGAAAAGAAAAAGCCCTTTGCAAGAAAAGATGAGGACAAGGGCAAAGAAAAGGAAGTTATTTGTTTTGAATGCAAGAAGCCGGGTCACTTTAAATCTGAATGCCCTCAACTAAAGAAAGGCACCCGGAGGTTCAAAAAGAAGGCAATGATGGCCACATGGAGCGATTCGAAAAGCACAAGTTCCGAAGAAGAAGAAAAGAGTGAAATGGCCAATCTATGCTTCATGGCGGACAATGATGAGGTAAGTCCGAGTTTTCTTGATGACTTCACTTTTGATGAATTACATAGTGCTTTTTATGAATTAATGGATGATTTTGCAAACCTAAGTTCAAAGAACAAAGATTTGAAAACTCAAATGCAAAAACTATCATTAGAAAATGAAAAGCATGTTGTTGATAAAGAACTTTTAATAAAAGAAAAAGAAAGTTTGAAAAATGAAGTTGATAGACTTAAGCCTATAGTTGATAAATTTACTCTAAGCTCTATCAAACTTAATATGATTTTGGAAAATCAAAAGGCTGTTTTTGATAAAGCTGGATTAGGATATAATCCACTTAAAAAGCAAAAATCATTGAAAAACATTTTTGTACATGCTGAAAAATCATTAAACATTACTTGTTTTAAATGTGGAAAAAGGACATAAATCATATATGTGTAAATCTTCACATAAAAAGAAAAAGATGATTTGGGTTCCCAAAGGAACAATGTTTAATGCTTCTAACCATGAAGGACCCAAGAAGGCTTGGGTACCTAAAATTAAGACATAAATATTTTGCAGGAGTGTCTTGCAGCCATCAGACTGAAAAGAAAATGGTACCTGGACAGTGGTTGCTCAAGACACATGACGGGTGACAAAGATCAATTCATCACCCTTGAATCAAAAAGAGGTGGAGTAGTTACTTTTGGTGATAATGGTCAAGGCCATATCATGGGCATTGGTAAGATTCAAATTACTCCATCTACTCATATTGATAATGTTTTATATGTTGATGGACTTAAACATAATCTAATAAGTATTAGCCAACTGTGTGACAAAGGTTCAAGGTCTCCTTTGAAGCTTCTGTTTGCACTGTTACTAATCCCATTGATAATAGCATTATTCTTGTTGGTAAACGCTATGGCAATGTGTACTTAATTGATTTGAGTAATTTATCTCCAAGTAATCATTGCTTAGTTGCTGATAATGCTAAAATGAATGAGATTGGTTGGCTGTGGCATCGTAGATTAGGTCATGCAAGCACACACCTAATTTCCAAATTATTGAAAATGGATTTAGTTAAAGGTATTCCTAGTCTAAATTTTGAAAATAATCGAATATGTGATGCATGTCAATTTGGAAAACAAACAAGAACTTCTTTCAAATCTAAGAATGTTGTTTCAACTACTAGGCCACTAGAGCTACTACACATGGACCTTTTTGGACCTACTAGAACCACAAGTCTAGGAGGAAAGAAATATGGTCTAGTGATAGTAGATGATTACTCTAGATTCACTTGGGTAATATTTTTGGCTCACAAAGATGAGACTTTCTCAATATTCATGAAATTTGTTAAGAAAGTCACTAATGAGAAAAACACTACCATAGTGTCTATTAGAAGTGATCATGGAACTGAATTTGAAAATCACTTATTTGAAAAATTCTGTTTTGAAAAAGGCATACATCATAACTTCTCTGCACCTAGAACACCACAACAAAATGGAGTTGTAGAAAGGAAGAATAGGACTTTAGAAGACATGGCCCGTACCATGCTATGTGAAAGCCAACTTCCAAAATATTTTTGGGCGGAAGCTATAAACACAGCTTGTTACATTCTAAATAGAGCCCTAATTAGACCTATCCTTAAGAAAACTCCCTATGAACTTTGGATCAATAGGAAACCAAATTTAAGTTATTTTCATGCATTTGGTTGTAGATGTTTTATTCATAACAATGGTAAGGATAATCTTGGGAAGTTTGACGCAAAGTCTGATGAAGGTATCTTCCTAGGATATTCTACATCTAGCAAAGCATATAGAGTATTTAATAAGAAAAGCTTAGTTGTAGAAGAATCCATTCATATAGTGTTTGATGAGTCTTTAGCATCAAGTTCAGATAAAATTGATGATGAGGAAGATACATCTTTGATTGAAAGAGATATTGAAAAATTAAATGTATCTTCAGATCAAGAACCTGAAGTTAAGGATGATGACTCACCTAAGGATGATGGTATTGATACTGTTCAAAATGATCAAGATCTACCTAGAGATTGGAGATATGCTTATGGTCATCCTAAGGACCTAATCATAGGTGATCCATCTCAAGGTGTAAGGACTAGATCATCAATGAGAGATATCAATAATCATCTTGCATTTGTATCTCATATAGAACCTAAGACTATAGAGGAAGCCGAGAAAGATAGTTATTGGATGTTAGCAATGCAGGAAGAGTTAAACCAATTCACTAGAAATCAAGTTTGGACCCTAGTTGAAAGACCTAAAAATCACCCTATAATAGGATCTAAATGGGTATTTAGAAATAAATTAGATGAAAATGGCATAGTAATTAGAAACAAAGCTAGACTAGTTGCAAAAGGATATAATCAAGAAGAAGGTATAGATTTTGATGAAACTTTTGCACCTGTTGCTAGATTAGAAGCCATTAGGCTACTACTTGCATTTGCATGTCATATGAATTTCAACTTATTTCAAATGGATGTTAAAAGTGCATTTCTAAATGGTTTTATAAATGAGGAAGTTTATGTTGAACAACCTCCTGGTTTTGAAGATCATGAATTTCCAAACCACGTCTTCAAACTACACAAAGCACTTTATGGTTTAAAGCAAGCACCTAGAGCTTGGTATGATAGATTAAGTAAATTTTTAATTGAAAATGACTTTTCTAGAGGAAATGTTGATAAAACCTTGTTTTTAAAAGAAAAGGAAAGGATTTATTAATCGTTCAAATTTATGTTGATGACATTATATTTGGTGCTACTAACAATCTCCTTTGTCAAGAATTTGCTAAGCTAATGCAGGGAGAATTCGAGATGAGCATGATGGGAGAACTAAACTTCTTCCTTGGACTTCAAATCAAACAAGAGAAAGCGGAAATTTTCATTAACCAAACAAAGTATACAAAGGAAATACTCAAGAAATTTGGTATGGAATCTGCTAAACCTCTTGGTACGCCAATGAGTCCCTCATGCAAGCTGGACAAGGATGAAGTAGGTAAGAAAGTAGATCAGAAGCATTACAGAGGTATGATTGGATCACTTCTTTATCTAACTGCAAGTAGGCCAGATATCATGTTTTCTGTCTGCTTATGTGCAAGATATCAATCTAATCCTAAGGAATCACATTTACTTGCTGTTAAAAGAATCTTTAGATACTTAAATGGAACTAAAAATGTAGGATTATGGTATTCTAGAGACTCAACCTTAAAATTGATTGCTTATTCTGATTCTGACTATGCTGGTTGTAAATTAGATAGAAAGAGTACAAGTGGGGTATGCCAACTTTTAGGAAGTAACTTAATCTCTTGGTTTAGCAAGAAGCAAAATTCGGTTGCATTATCCACTGCTGAGGCAGAGTATGTTGCAGCTGGAAGTTGCTGTGCTCAAATCCTTTGGATTAAGCGACAACTTGAAGATTATGGTATCACACTTGATAAAATACCTATTAAATGTGATAATACTAGTGCTATCAATCTAACTAAAAATCCAATTCAACATTCAAGAACTAAACACATTGAAATTAGACATCACTTTATTAGAGAACATGTAACTAACAAAGATGTTTGTCTTGAATATGTTAATACTAATGATCAATTAGCTGATATTTTTACCAAACCTTTGAGTGAGGAGAGATTTTGCTATCTTAGAGGAGAATTAGGAGTTTGTGATCCTTTAGAATAATTTTCTGAAACTCTTAAGGACAACAACTATCTAGACTTCTATAATTTCTTGAAAATCCTCTATGTCCAATAAGGAAATTTATCTAGAAAGTTGATTTATTGTTTCCCCAATTGTTAAGGAACACTTATCTAGAGTTTGATGATTAATTTGATCAGTTTCAGATCCTTGAAATTCGAATTTTTCACTGAAACTATTGTGGAGTCGACACCTTCTTATTTTGATGTTCTGTCTGGGCAATTAGAGCCGACTCTGGCTTCTGTAGAGCCGACTCTAATTCGGGCGCTGACAGATTCTCTGGTTCGGAGCCGACACCTCGTTTTCGGGAGTCGACTCTAAGTGGAACTAGGTCAAAATAAAAAGGGCGGAGTCGACCCCAAACGATTTCTATCGTCTCCTAAACCATTTTCAAGCTGTTCCAAACTGATTCCAAACCCTCCAAATCCCTCAAAACCCTTGATTACTCATTCCAATCGAATCCAATGGCTCCCAAAAGGCGTGCTATCATTGGTGGTTCGACTGTTCCGACGAAGCGCCGTTCAAATCGGAGGCAACCTTCGTCATCTTCTTCATCTGCCACTCAAGATGACTCTCCACCCTCACCATCTTCTCCAAAGTCGACCAATTAGCTGGTAAGGCCATTACAACCGGAAGAAAAGTTGATTTCAACTTCTTTATTTCGGAGGGCTTTGCTATTGGGCGATTGTTGAAAGAAATGGGATGGGAGAAGGTCTGCTCTTTGGATATCCCTACCTACCCTGCCCTAGTAAGAGAGTTTTATAATGATTTAAGTAGAGGAGAGGGAGGTTAGTAAGTGTTGTAAGAGGAACAAAGGTAGTCATCACAGCCGAATCCCTTGGTAATTTATTGAAATGCCTACTGTTGGACTTGTTGAATATCATCATGAAGATAGAGGAGGAGCACTATCAAGGATGTTAGGAAGAGAAGTTTCTGAGTTTGAGGAAATCTTAGCAAATCAACTTAATTTGGAACTCAGACTTACTTCACAATATCTGTGGAGGATTCTTTTCCTAAAATCGGAAGGTTTGAATATGTCTCGGAGCGAGACGTTTTATTGATGGACTGCATACTCACTGGTAGACCTTTAAATCTTGCTGAAATGATGATAGGCTATATGGCGGAGGCAGCTACTAAGAAGAGATCTACATTGCCATATGGTATGGTTTTAACATTGGTATTCAGAAGCCAAGGTGTACTTATAATGGACAATGAGCCACTAAGAAAGTTAAGACATACAGATTACTATAGTGTCTCTACAATTCACCGAATGGGCTTTAGAAAAGAAAATGGAAACTGGATTAAAAGAGGACATGAGGCCAGAGCTGAGGAGGTTAGAGTTGAGGAAGTCAGAGGAGAAGACATTCCTGAACCATCTGCTGGACCTTCTTCTGCTGGACCTTCTGCTGGACCACCTGCTGGACCCTCAGAAGCTGGACCTAGCTCTCAACTTCCACATCAGTCAGCAATGGCATCAGAAAGATTTTCTGAGGAGCAAATTGGTCAGCTCAGGGCTTTACTGCTGAGTATGACAGTGTAAGAACAAATGATATGTGTAAATTAAGAGAGGAGTTCAATCAATTAAAGGATGAGATTAATTCAAGACTTGACATGATTTCTTTTTCAATTAGCAATTCCGTCGAATCCTTTAGCACTGATCTTCATAAATTTTTGAAAGGATGGAAGGCATTGCAGACGGTTCTGGAAAGTATCTTCATGCTACAAGTCAACTAAGAAAGATATCGACCTTGCCGTCTCTCAAATTGAAGCATGTCTTGAAAGCTTTAAGAAAACCCAAAAAGATGATGTTATGGAAATGATTGGACATCTAAAGAAAATTGTGTATAAGCATATTTGATTTTGATTTCAATCCTAGGTTGTATCTTAGGATTTCTTGTTTTCTTTCTTAGCATGTATCTAGGATTTACATACTTAAATCTGTCATTTTAGAATACATGTAATGGATCTTGCTTTGGAAGTACAAATGGTTGAATGAATATTACACTTTTATTACAAATTTATCTTTGATTGAATGTCAATGAATGAATTTCCTATCTTATGACTATTCGAACCAACATCCTCGCTTTGATAACATTCTCTATTTGCTTTTAAACTCACCTTATTGTTGATAACAAAAAAGGGGGAGAGATGAGTGTATAATGCATAAAAAGGAAAGAGAATATAAAGAAAGAGAAAGAAAAAGAAAATGAAGAACAATTCTGAGAATAGAAAGAATTTTTTTGAAAGAATTCAGTTATCTACATAGGGGGAGCTATTCAATGCAGGGGGAGCTTAATAAATTTCTCCATATAAAAGTTAATCATTTTGATTGATGTCAAATTTTCATTTTGGGCATCAAATTCTCTATTAGAAAGTCTCTAAGCTTTAACAATGTCTATAATTCTCAATTCAAATGAATTTCTTAATGCATATACTCAAAGTTTTTGTCATCATCAAAAAGGGGGAGATTGTTGACCCAATTGAGGATTTTGATGATTAACAAAACTATTTGAGTATAACATTTGATGTTACTAATGATTTTGATTAAGTTTTTCAGATTATAAGTCTATTTAATGATCAAAATCAAGAAGGAAAATCAAGTTCTGGTTTGAATCTAATGTCAAGGTAAGACTGCAGACATTAGAGTCGACACATGGAATCGCAGAGCCGACTCCGAAAAACGGCACAGACTTAGAGTCGACTCCGGGACTGTGAGAGCCGACTCTATCAGAAACAACAGAACGTTGGATTTTCAGGCCACGACTTAGAGTCGACTCCCAGACTGTTAGAGTCGACTCCAGAAGAATTTTGTGTCGACCCCAGAAAAGTCAGAGACGACTCCAGATCGAGCGGATTAAATTATTTCGAGTTAGAGCCGACTCCAGAAAAGCCAGAGCCGACTCCAGAATGTCAGACACGGCTCCAGAACTGTCAGAACGACTCTAAACTTTAACTTTATCTATTTTAATCCCAACGGCTATTGTTATTTATGGATCTAATCCTTTTTCACTTGCTTCTAACGGATAGTTTCACACTATTTGTGGATTAATCGGATCTATAAGAAGAGGGTGATTGCATCCCAAAAAGAGAGAGAGAAAAGAGAAGAAAGAGGCAAAAAGAAAAGAGAGAAATCCTTGAGATCCATCAGAAAAGAAAAGAGGGAAAACCTGTAAGGAAAGATCATACTCATTCCCCAAAAGAAGAGAAAGAGATTCCAAGCCTTTGCTGTTCTATTTAGAAGAAATCTCAAAAGAAGGAAGAAGCCCTAGTTTTTCCAATCTTCTGAGCCTCAAGAGCATATTCAAAGGAAGATCCATTCAAAGGAAGAGAAGGAAGAAGCCACCAAGATCTTCGAATCAGGCTTTGGTTCCTAATCTCTATTTATTGTTTCATTATTGTATATTTGCTCATTGAAGGAGCAGTTTGCTTTTGTAAAATCAAATACTGTTTGCTGGGTCAATCTGGTGATTGATTCAGTTGAGGCTGTTAGCCTTGTGCAAGCATTAGCTTGTGGTTTTAGGTTTTGTGCTGGTGAGCCTTGAAAACCAGCTGGGTTCGTTGTGCACCCGGGAAAACAACAAGTTTGAGTTGTGAGCTTGCAAAACAACTCTGCTGTAATCAGTTTGATTATAGTGTGGACCCAAGAGGTACTTGGGAGTGGACGTAGGTGTAGGTACACCGAACCACTATAAAATCTATTGTGTTTGCCGTGATTGTCTCTTTATCTTCAACTCTCTATTTATAGTTGCTTAGTTTTAAATCTGTGAATCTAAGTTTTTATTTCCGCTGGGGGTTATCTTTCAAAAGAGTTTAATTTTTGCAAAACCCAATTCACCTCCCCTCTTGGGTTGCTATCTGGACCAACACGACTGTTAGAGCATGCATTGTAGGGCCAGGGTGGCTGTAATTGATTTGTCGGGCCTGGGCAGCTATTCTGGAATTCATCGAATCTGTCTCTCACATCGTGTCTATGTTGAGATTCTAGACTGTGAGAAGATCGTGAGAGAAATTGTGAGTAGTGGGATCATACAGATAAGCCCCACAAGGGATCCTACCTGGATGGCCGACTGGAGGTCCTGTCCGGGTGATCGACTGAAGGTCCTGTCCGGGTGATCGACTGGAGATTCTATCTGAGTGGCCGATTAGAGGTCCTATCCAGACAATCGACTGGAGGTTCTACCTGGGTGATCGACTGGAGGTCCTATCTAGGCGGCTAACTGGAGGTCCTACCAAGGTGGCCATCCTACCTAGGCGGCCAACTGGAGGTCCTGCCTGGATGGCCACATCAGATGGAGAGGGTAGAGCTTCCCATTCATCGGATATTGGTAGCACATGATTATATCTCTGAGAGCTCCTTTAGTTTGTGGGTCAACTCCTCCATGCTCAGCCCATTAAAAATTAAGGAAGATTCCTCGAAGGTCTCATCCAAGTTGCCATCATTGTCAGCAATGTAATAGTCGATAGACACTTTGTGCGGCGATCCAAACAAAGAAGCCGACGACTCCATGTACTGCCCGCAATTACCACGGCATTACCAACCTGAATGGGAGGAGTCTTTAGGATGAAAAAAAACAAAACAAAACAAAACAAAACAAAAAAGAAGAGGAATAGCCTCAGCTGAGATCTGCCCTCTTCCCCAATCGATGCCTCGCATGTAGAAGATGAAGAGTCACCATCTCTTTGCCCAACCCATGGACGGTAGTGTACTCGATAAGGGTTCGAAAAATTTTCAGGGCTGCATAGACCATGTGTTTCAGCACCCTCTCGTCATCGCCCTCATTGCCAGGTAAGCTTCATTCCTATTTTTGATTGTTTCATATGATGAGGGAGAGGCATGGGTAGCGTTTTTGCAACACCGTCCCTATCCCAGCATTGGGACAAGAGAGAAGAAGGAGAGGAAGAGAAAGTAGGGGGAGCATCGCTGTTGGCTGGTCGAAGGAAGAGCCTCTGGGGCCTCGATGGTTGTGCGAGGCCAGCTAGGAAGCCGCAGTCGCAACTGTGTGGGCACGGTCGGATGAGTATGCTAGCTCGTTCGGCCATGGCAGTGGACCCGACCGACACCAGGGCAGCGTGCGGTGTGGGCCGCTCGACCAAAGAAGAACCAGTGGTGGCCAATGACTGGTGTGCATGGGTTTGGATGAACCCAGGAAACGGTGAGGAAAAGAATGAAAAAAAGGGAGAGAAAAGGGGGGAGAGAGAGTGAATGTACTAGCTTGGGTTAACTCATTGAGTCAGTTGGATCCAAATTTTAGAGCCCAAATTGGGCTTGGCCCAATGTATAAAAATAGGGGTTTGAATCCTCATTGATTCTAGTTTGTCGAGGAATTTTTATTTTTCTATTTAGGCTAATAAACATGAAGATATTCGAGCCCCAAGGTAAGCCCATGATTAGACTGGATAGAGTTTAGGGGTCATTTTGACATCCTGATTTTGAAGAATTAAAAATTAAAAAAATTATGTTGTAGATATCTAGAAGCCTAAAAAGCTTATTTGCATCCTTGGATTAACATTAGGAGGTAAGTAGGCCATTTATCATGAGTAATGTAGTAAGTTATTGAATTATGCAATTTCTGAATAAAATATTTGTACATGATATATATTATTTTTGTATCTGCTACTATCATGCAAATGAATTTTAATTTTTATTTTATTCATCTACAAGTTTGATAATGATATTTTGAATTTTAGATAAATTTTACATAATTAATAAAATAAATAAATCACTCAAATCATAAATAAATAAATAATGTTAGCAATGATAGTAGGAATAATAATACATGTGAATAATATTATTAATATAGAGAATACGATATGAATATGTGCATATGTTAGGTTAACCTAAAAACTTTTATGGTTAACATTTGCATGACAAAGAAAAATAAGTTTGAAAAGAAAATATGTTACCTGCGGTCTACTATGATGTGATTATGTGATATGATTTCTGATACCGAAACCCACCTTCATAGGGAATATATGTGGAGGATACACCCTATATGTGATGTTCTATTCTGATCCTCACCCACAGGGATTATATGTGGTGTTCTGTTCTGACCCTCACCTATAAGGATTGTATGTGGTGTTCTGTTTGGCCCTGTCATAGGATATATGGACATAGTTTGTGATCGTGGTGTATTGTAATAAGATGAAATACAATATGATGATTTGAAAACTTAGAACTAAATTCTTGAGTCATGATATGTATTGTGATTTCAATGAATTTTAAGAATATAAGTAACATCAGATAGTAAGATGATATGAAAGTTTTGACATATAAAAGTTTTGACACATGAAGATAAGTAAACCAAGAATGTTATTTATAGTGGTACAGTAGTTTGATTGAAAGTGTATTTTGAAATGTTATATAGTATTTGCTTCTAAAATTATTTTGAGCATTGAATATGCATGTTTTGATAATATGGTAAAATATATTTGAAATTTGAAAGCTTGACATATATTTTGATATATGAAAATTGGTTTGCTTAAATCTTGAAATGAAAGACATGAATGTTTTGACATATATTTTGAATTATATTTTGATATGAAAGTTTTAATATGAAGATAATAAAGCAAGACATGCTATATTCTTAAAGTTATATAAGATATTTTATGCTAAGCTTACTTATGAGTGTAAACTCATTAAACTCATGTTGTCATTTTTCAGAGCCAAAGAAATAAAGAGGGACATGGGTAGATTAAAGTTTCTGTCAACCTAACTTAAATGAAAATTTATGTTTTTTTTTTTGTATATTGGACATTTTTTTATTTGAAATTTATAAAAAAATGTTGTTACTTTTGATGGTATAATAGTAATTAACTTTTGATTGATAATTATTTCTGTTATTGGATACCTTGCATGTTTAACACACAGTGGATTACCATTTTCTGAATTCACCTTTGGATCCGAAGTGTGACACTCCATCTTGGATGGCTTCAGCGACATGTCCTTCAACCTCGACTGGCAATACGGTCTGGAGGAGAGGCAGAAGGTCTGGGGACTAAGTCGACGTCCACACAGGATCCAATCCCGCGTGGCGCTGCGGTGGTGATGGTGGCCTTCATGAGGGATGTGGATACCATGGGACTTTATTCACAACATAATTTTTTTAGATTTTTAATTCTTCAAAATCAGAATGTCAAATGACTCCTAAACTCTATCCAGTCTAATCATGGGCTTACCTTGGGGCTCAAATATCTTTATGTTTATTAGCCTAAATGGAAAAATAAAAATTCCTTGACAAACTAGAATCAACGAGGATTCAAACCCTTATTTTATACATTGGGCCAAGCCCAATTTGGGCTCTAAAAATTAGATTTAACTGACTCAATGAGTTAACCCAAGCTAGCACATTCACTCTCTCTCTCTCCTTCCTGTTTTCCTCTCCTTTTTTTTTCATTCTTTTCCTCTCCGTTTGCTGGGTTCATCCGAACCCATGCCACCACTGTGGTAGGAATCCGACACAATAGTGATCCAACAGCCCTCAGGGAGAAGCCTTTGTCCTAGGGAGCAAGGAAGAACGACTGGGTGAAGTCCCTTCTAACATTGTCCTTCCCGGTGAGATATCCCATCACAAGGACGAGCACCCCACCATTGAGCGAATCTTCTTGTTGATCGCTTGCAGGGAGGTGACAGAGCTTGTGGCGCCATGGCCTCGGGCTGTCCGAGCTTGCTTCCCTCCTGGCAGAACCGGTACACCATCGCCGGCGTCTAGTGAAGGATAAGAAAAGTCTTTATACATCACCTCCAGTGCAGCAAATTCTATGTGGCTGCACCATTTTTTTTATTGGTCCACATGGATCTCATGTGGCCTGACACGATGGAACAAAATAGCAGGGAGATAATGTACTTTTTGATAGTACATCCATTAAAAGTCGTTCAG
Source organism: Calamus simplicifolius (assembly GCA_900491605.1). Lineage (NCBI taxonomy): Eukaryota > Viridiplantae > Streptophyta > Magnoliopsida > Arecales > Arecaceae > Calamus > Calamus simplicifolius. Next base: position 437,252 of record UESW01005054.1, read on the forward strand.
CCTTTCACATTTATGTGCAGACGAAAATGCCCTTTCCCTTCAACCTACTTCAACCCGCCATCTTATCGAAAGAGATGAATGGATAATCGGAGTGAGGATACCAAAGACGTCGAGGGCATAGACGGCGTCTTCGGCATGGGAATCCTCCAAGCGAGCAACCCTCTCCTTCTTCGCGTGGACCACCGGGTTCACGTTGATCACCCTAGCATCATCTCTTCCCTGCCAACTTCCCTTCCCCCTCCCTCTCTCGCTTGCTTCTTCCACCACAGTCAAAGCTCACCTTAAGACAGCATCAGTTCAAAACCCACGACACCCTAGTTCAAAACCTTAAGACAAAGCATCAGTTCAAACCCACGACACCCTAGTTGGAAACCCACGATACCCTAGTTCATAACCCACGACACCCTAGTTCAAAACCTAGATCACTTTATAACCATCTTAACCACTGCAGAATTGATTTAACAAATCAAAATTAAGAAGTAATTTTTGGTCACTAATTCTAAGAAGCCCATTCATGGTTGACCCACTCTAGTTATCTATAAATGAGCAGTTAAAATATAATGAAGACGAGGATAGCGGATGTTTTCATATCTAAGGGTACAAGTATGGTGAGAAATTTCTTTATCTAGGATTGTGAAATTTGTTCAAATGGTTGATAAATTTATAAATCTATTCTATCCCAAAATATAGTTTATGCATTTAAGTGCTTTCAATCTTGTTACCATAATGGATTAATGCAAAAATGCATATATAATAATTACCCTAAGGAAGTTTATGTAATTATAATCTAGGAATATATATCTTACCATACCTTAGAAGTAATATTGATGTAGAATTAGAAGGATTTCGGGCTCTAGTTCTAATTGAGCTCTCGTACTAAAATCTAATATAGGATCTTATGATATGATATCAAATCTAGTATAGGATAAGATGGATTTTGAGCATTAATGTTAGTTCAAAACCCACGACACCCTAGTTCATAACCCACGACACCCTAGTTCAAAACCCACGACACCCTAGTTCAAAACCTTAAGACAAAGCATCAGTTCAAACCCACGACACCCTAGTTGGAAACCCACGATACCCTAGTTCATAACCCATGATACCCTAGTTCAAAACCTTAAGACAAAGCATCAGTTTAAACCACGACACTCTAGTTGAAAACCCACGACACCCTAGTTCATAACCCATGACACCCTAGTTCAAAACCTTAAGACAAAGCATCAGTTCAAAACCCACGACACCCTAGTTCAAAACCTTAAGACAAAGCATCAGTTCAAACCCACGACACCCTAGTGAAAACCCACGACACCTAGTTCATAACCCACGATACCCTAATTTAAAACCTTAAGACAAAGCATCAGTTTAAACCCACGAACCCTAGTTCATAACCCACGACACCCTAGTTCAAAACCTTAAGACAAAGCATCAGTTCAAACCCACGACACCCTAGTTGGAAACCCACGACACCCTAGTTCATAACCCACGATACCCTAGTTCAAAACCTTAAGACAAAGCATCAGTTCAAACTCACGACACCCTAGTTGGAAACCCACGACACCCTAGTTCATAACCCACGACACGCTAGTTCAAAACCTTAAGACAAAGCATCAGTTCAAAACCCACGACACCCTAGTTTATAACCCACAACACCCTAGTTCAAAACCTTTCATCTCTTAAGGTTCAAAACCTTTCATTAGACTTGGACGGATCAAATCCATGTTGAATCTGCGTGAATTCTATTTTGAATACGATGAAGGAGCCTAGCTTCTAGCTTGAACTCTGGAGTCCCTTTTCACCGTGTAAAGTCCGTTTGGTTAACGCCCGCTTCAAATGGAGTTCATTGCCACCTCATCACTCCACGTCTTCATGCGTCAACATGCAAGGCCTCTGTACCACTAGATTCCTTCATGTCTAGCTATTTATGTATAGAATACTTGGAAGATGTCGTCTTGGTGTTTGATTTTACGTAATACCATATGCTGCAGGTGCTCCCACCATCATAGTTAACTAAAGAGGGGAACGACAAGAACTAGCCAAGAATCACTTGGCTAGGTGGTTTTGATTCAGCTGGGAGTTATGTGGACGGCTGGGTTCAGGTTGGTGGCTTCTTTGAGTTCTGGGCAGTGCTTTGATTCTTGGATGAATCAGTGCAAGAGGCGTGCAGTGCTGAAGCTTATCAAGCTGGTGAAGACCAAGAAGTTTGGTGGATCTTGCTATAGATTGGGTGAATTTGCTGCAAGCCGAGCGATTTGGTTGCGGAGTGAAGGCGTTGGTTGCAGGTGACTTGGTGCGCAAGCCAAGTAGATTGAGGCTGGCCGAGGGTGTGCTGAGTTGCTGTGAAGAGCCAATATTCAGTCAAGACCGAAGTTCTTGTAAAGCTGGACGGATTCTTGATCTTCTTGAGGAGAAGATTCAAGGCTTCTGGGCAATAGCCAGGCTGAATCAAGTGCTGGTTGAGCCAGGTACAAGAAGATCAAGCTGGTTGGGTGTCGTGAGTTATGAACTAGGGTGTCGTGAGTTTTGAACTGATGCTTTGTCTTAAGGTTTTGAACTAGGGTTTCATGGATTATGAACTAGGGTGTCGTGGGTTTCCAACTAGGGTGTCGTGGGTTTCCAACTAGGGTATCGTGGGTTATGAACTATGGGTCGTGGGTTTCTAAGTAGGGTGTCGTGGGTTTGAACTGATGCTTTGTCTTAAGGTTTTGAACTAGGGTGTCGTGGGTTTTGAACTGATGCTTGTCTTAAGGTTTTGAACTAGGGGTGTCGTGGGTTATCAACTAGGGTGTCATGGGTTTAAACTGATGCTTTGTCTTAAGGTTTTAAACTAGGGTGTCGTGGGTTATGAACTAGGGTGTCGTGGGTTTCCAACTAGGGTGTCGTGGGTTTGAACTGATGCTTTGTCTTAAGGTTTTGAACTATGGTGTCATGGGTTATGAACTAGGGTGTCGTGGGTTTTGAACTGATGCTTTCTCTTAAGGTTTTGAACTAGGGTGTCGTGGGTTATGAACTAGGGTGTCGTGGGTTTAAACTGATGCTTTGTCTTAAGGTTTTGAACTAGGGTGTCGTGGGTTATGAACTAGGGTGTCGTGGGTTTCCAACTAGGTGTTGTGGGTTTAAACTGATGCTTTGTCTTAAGGTTTTGAACTAGGGTGTCGTGGGTTATGAAATAGGGTGTCGTAGGTTTCCAATTAGGGTGTCGTGGGTTTGAACTGATGCTTTGTCTTAAGGTTTTGAACTAGGGTATCGTGGGTTTTGAACTGATGCTTTATCTTAAGGTGAGCTTTGACTGTGGTGGAAGAAGCAAGCGAGAGAGGGAGGGGGAAGGGAAGTTGGCAGGGAAGAGATGATGCTAGGGCTGATCAACGCGAACCCGGTGGTCCACGCGAAAAAGGAGAGGGTTGCTCGCCCGAAGGATTCCCATACCGAAAACGCCGTCTATGCCCTCGACGTCTTTGGTATCCTTACTCCGATGATCCATTCATCTCTTCCGATAAAATGGCGGGTTGAAGTAGGTTGAAGGAAAAGTGCGTTTTTGTCTGCACACCAATGGTGAAAAGCTGAACGACTTTTAATGAATGTACGATCAAAAAGTAACATTATCTCCATGCTATTCTGTCCCATCTTGTCAGGCCACATGGGATCCATGTGGATCAATAAAAAAAAATGGTGCAGCCCACGTAGGATTTGCTGCACGAAGGCGGTGTATAAAGACTTTTCCGTGAAGGATATGGTAGTAGTGCTGAACAAAAGTATTCCCAACCAATTGGGCCTCACAGGGAGGCCAACTGGAGATGGCTGATCCGGATGGCCAAACTGAAAGTGGCCAGCCCAAATGGCCAATTGGAGATGACCGATTAGAAGTGGTTGACCCGAATGGCTGACGGGAGATGGCCGACCCGGATGGCAATGTGGCCTATGAGGTTTATTGCCCCATCAGCAGAATTCAAAAATACTGGAGAAGAGACTGCATGCAAGTGACTACAAAAAAACCCAAAGCAAACCTATGTATCAGATGATTTCAAGAACTTAAAAAAAGTCACTAATAATAATGCCAATCCAGTCTTGTAGATGGTTACCCCATTTAAATGCCCATTTTCCCAAATGTTATATGGACTGTCACGACTCAACAGTTTGATATCAAACAATAATCTGACCAGCTTAGTTGTGACACCAAATTTCTGATGCAGTTCAGTGCAAATCTCTTGATCAATGTCTCTGAATTCCAATAAAAAGAATTGACATATTATTTTGGCAATCACAATTACATTGCAACTACGAGATTCTGATACAAAGAAACTATTTTGTCATACATTTTTTGAAGTACAGCTAACCTAATACTATCTTGGAGAAGACCATATGCCTCAGGGTAGTCCCATGGCTCTAGTGCTGTGCTGCAAGGCTTTATTTTCTGGAACATGGAATAATCCTTTGAAGGTGCACTCTGAGTTAGAAAACCCCAAAGAGCGTAGCCGCAGCAAAAACTAGAAATAGCACTCCACCCAAATAACTAACCTGATCACAGGAAAATTCATATGAATGAACATATTTCCAGAATCTAACATTCACTCGCAAACTCAAAACAAAGCAAGCACCCAAGAATTAAGTATTTGTAGCTCTAACCAGTTTCTCTGAAATGTAGTTGGCTAGAAATGCTCCACCTAAAATTGCAATCGATGTTGCGAATAGGTGACCAGCAATGGCTCCACTAGCTACACCCAAAGGGGACTACAGAATGGGTATGAAATAGAAATCAGTTGCATCATCCTACTAAACAAAAGGAAATCATGATGCTGGCCATAATAAATGACAGGTAATAAAATACAATAGGTGCATTCAAATGACCACACCTGTGCAGCACCCAGAGCAATTGTAGCTAGCATTGATCTATCACCCCATTCCTGCAAATGGTTTCATAATTTAAATTTTTGATGATGATAATCAATAAATGAATCCAAAATCACATTTGTGCCATTAGCAGTCACCAAGACATCATGCCGAGAACTTAATTCTTATTCTACTTCATCCCAAAATGTTGCTCAAGCTAACATAATGTGTACTTGTTCACATTGTTATTTGAAAAAAATATCAAAAAGAGGTTACTCACCGCAAAAAACACAAGGCTGAAAGACTCCCAAAGGAGTTCAAGAGGATTCATGAGCTTCTTGGCTACCTGAAGAGATTGAACATGCCATTTATTATGTAACAGCAGAAGGTACAACAAGCAATTTATGGCAATTAACAATTGTAGGAAACAAAGTACATGACTATGTGAAGTCAAATGGAACAAGAAGGATTACAGAGAAAAGTACATGATTTTTCATAGAGCTATTGGTGAGCAATCTGTGTTGTCACAGAGCAAACTACTAAATATTAGTACATGATTATCATTGTTGTTCCTCCCATGTTTTTCAAAAAAAAAAAAAAAAAAAGGCAAATAAAATTACTACGTTTGTAACACTACAAAGGTGTAATCACTGTCACAGGGACTAGTCATTGACATAGGTTTTAGTCTAGGGTATGCCATGCATGAAAATTTCATTATCCTAGAGGACCTTGGCCCCATTTTACTAACTGAGAATGAAAATAAATGACAAAGTTAAGCATGAGCATGGCATATACACTTTAATAAATTCACTTGAAAACCAAAAGGAAAGGAAAAAACACATATAGAAGAAAAGAAAGGAGTGGGGAGGGGGGAGGAACTTCTCAGGCTCTGGATGGCAGCTGACCTTTTCCTTCACAAGTTTCTCAGCTTCAACAAGCTCTCCAAGGTCAGGACTCTCTTTCTTATTAGTACTTGCATCTGATGGAAGTTCCCGTGCATTTTTTATTGACTTGAGACCAAAGAATGTAAGAAGTGCCACTGCCGCATACTCTCCAATTGGTAAAGCTAAAAAGAATTCTCATTGGTAAGCAATATTTGGTAGATAGACATTTGACTCAACCAAAAAAGAAATGTGATAAGGAAATGTTTTTTTTTTTCCTCTTTTTAATTCCCTTGCCGTGGGGGGGGGGGGGGGTGTTGTTATACCACTTATAACTTACTTGTCTGAAACTGTGCTGGTACAGAATGAAAAATCCGTCCTATTACCACAGATAAGACTGTCATAAGTGCAAGAGCTCCCATTGATCCAAAAAGAACCTGCTCATTGCCAAGAAACCATTAAACAAAAAGAGCCCCAATAAAGAAAAAAAAAATTAAATACAGTTTAACAATAAATACCATATAAAGTAAACAGTAGAACAATATTAATGTAGTGTTTAATTCTCAAGCTACAAAATATTGATTTTCTGAACTGGAGTTCTAGATATGTCTAACTAGTCAATGAGTAATTAAACAGCGAGGCGTATCATAGAACTCGCAATAAATGATGAATGTGTCACACTCATTCTTTCATAGTTTGCATATCCTTGAAGACTGCAGACTTCCCAGACATTTTGTGTCTGTCATTTATCTTCAACAAATGCTTGCACCAGCACCTGATGTATCCTATCCTTCAGAAGATTTGAAGCTAATAATAATCTCCTGGTGGCTGGAGAAGGGAGTCAAACACAATAACTATTCCTAGAATCTTCTTTAATCATTAAGAAATTTAGTTTACATACCATGGATGAACCCAAAGTAAGAAATCAAACAGCAAACCACTTTTATGGTGTATTTGGGGGGTTTAGAAAAGTCCTTAGTACCATATGTTAACATTATAGATTCCCATTATCGAATTGTTTAGATTTTGGCAGACCATATGCCACCAAACATAGTAAATGGATGGAAAAAATAGGCTGTGGAAAGCGATCACAACATGGGTTTCCATGTTGATTATTTATGAGGTAATGTGTTTGTGTGTCTAGGTATCTCAGTATCTTTTTGTTCAAGAGATAATTTAACTGCAAGTTGAATCCCATTATCAATACTTTCTCCACTTTCAAACACTGATGTTAAGTTTCTCAAATGTAACATGGTGATAATAGGATACACAAGTATATTACCAACTCACAAACACCCCCCCCCCACCCAGCACAAAAAAGAAAAAACAACTATTCAAATGGAAGACACCACGGCTAAGAAAAGAATAAAAATATTTACAAGTTGGATCATATACCAGTGCTTTGTCATGTTGCATAGCCAACAATGCAGCAATGAAAAATGTCTGCAATAACAGTAAGCATCAAAGTTTAGCCATGCTCTTCTTTGAATGCATAATAATTTAATTTATGGGAATTTTAGAAAAACACATTCTCAAGAAATCAGGCCATAAAAGTTACTATCCTCCGCTGCCATCACCATCATCATCAACAACAACAACAACAACAAAGCTTTAACCTTAAATTAGTTGGAGTCAGGGATATGAATTTTTTTTCTCCATTCTGCAGTTCTATTTGATTTAGATTCATATATTTTTTAAGATGCAAAGATATTAAATCTTTATTTATTTTTTCTCCCATATAATTTTTTGTTTATTCTACCTCTTTAAAAGTTCCTATGCAATACATCTCCAGAAATCTCATAACTTAATTAATAGCATTACAACTTCTCAGAAAATATTCATGATGGTTAGAACTTTTAAATTTAAAACTGATACTATCACATCGATGGAAATAACTGTCAACAAAAACAAGGGTATGCACTTAATAGATTCAGATGGCTATATAACTTAAAATGCCTATAATTTTCAACAGGTGTCTTCAGTCAACTAAAGCAGTTGGAATCCCAAATTAGACAAGCAGTCACTAAGATGGGCCATGCCACAGGAATTGTGGTATGGGCATCTGAAACTACATGATTCAAGGTATTCAAGTTCCAATAATTTCTGAGTGGTTGAAACAAAATGATTCAGATATAAATAACTAGGTGGCAACAAGAAGCTACAAGCTTTATATAAGTCAACATCATTATGCATTGAATTATAACTAGAAACATTATCGATAAACAAAAATCAACACGTATGCAGATTCAGTATTATAAATAAAGATTTTTTTTAAATAAAAAGGACCCATGAATTTTTATCTATGAATGTATAAAGAAAGACATAAGAATTTTTTTCCCCATGCAAACTAAAAGTCAGGAGCACAGAAAATGACGACATATTTGTGTCAATCCAGGAGATGCATGGCAAGAAAGTACACCAATTTTACACTTTAAAATAAACAAACAATAATAGAAGGGGCAAGAAAAGTACATTACTTTAATACATTAAATAAGAAATAGTCGTAGGAGATGAGCTAAAGAATGAACTGAATATAATCGATATTATAGATGCATAATTGAGGAAAAATCACAGTTTGGCAAGCTTTTGAAGCATGATCAAGTAGTTCTTGATGTAAAATAGGTCAAGACGTCTTTCATAAAAACAGGGACAAGAAAAAACAAGTTGATGTGAGTTAATCACCTTGTCTCCAATTTCAGAAACAAATATCAAAGTGAAAGCAGCGGTGAAGCCTGATTTTGCAAGTGCCTCTACAAGTGCAGAAAGGCCTCCCTTCAAGAAAACAACAATCGATAATGCCGATGCACACACAAGCAGCGCACCAGCAATAGATAGCTGGTAATGAACTCCAGACGGAGGTTTCTTTCTGCCATTTCATAGGATGCATATGAGCTTTCTCTGTCATTTATATACACTATTGAGAAAGATTGAAGTTTCTTCTCATTGCTGATCAAAAGAAAATGATGAGCACTTAAAATCAATGGAGAACAACTCACGATCCAGATGAATTCTCACTAGAAACCACCAATGAGATTCCTGTGGTCTTCTGTTTCTCCTTCTCCTCCATAACTCCCCGCTCCGATATTTACATTGGATGCATGGGCTCTTATGATACGACCTATTGATTTCAACCGGGGTATGCATCTATATCTTACTGCAGACAGGCAAACTTTTACTGATTTACAACCATTATTTTTCAAAGGCAAGTTTCTATCATATTGAAGTATCAAAAGAGAAGCTCATTCACTAGAATCGATGGTTAAACAAGTAATACAAGGCAGAATTTTTCTTTATATAATAAAGCAATGATTTGACCTTTTTAGCATTATCTATGATGAAATCGGAAGGTTTTACTGCTTCATTTCATTTAGTAACACATAAATAGATGTTACGAGAACGAAATACGTTCAGGATATAAGAACACAAGTAGATTTAGTTTGACACTAAAAAGTTTGCAATTAAAGAGGGAAGAATCACAACTTCTAGATATTTCTATCATGAAACTGGAAAGTTATTCTTCCTAAGTTCAATTAGCAATAAAAGTTACAAAAATTTAAATGGGTAACAAAAGAAGATTTCGACTCCGCCAACTGATTTGAAATTAAAGAAGGGATAAGATCAGAGTAGAAGAAGAACAAAAACATGACTCACAAGAGCTCGATTTCCTCCAGGATTTCCGATCAAGAATATAAGGGGACGAAGCGAAGAGTGTTAAAGAAGGGGATCTCCCACTCGAGAGCGCATGGAACTGGAGATGACCGCCTTGCATCTTCCCCTTGTTGGCCTTTCTTTTAGACTAGAATTCTCTCCTCATCTCGCCCAAAACTCTAACCCTAATTCTAATTCTTGCTTTCTTTAACATTTTCTCATGGGGACTTTTTTTTTAAAAAAAAAAATTATACGTCGAGAGAGGGCAGCCGGAGGAGGAATTCGGGATGAAACTCAAAGCTGCTCGATTTCGCTGGAAGAACGGGTCTTTGACGATCTGCCACGTGTTGGACTAAAGATAAAGTGCGTTAAGGGAGGTTTTGGAGCTGACTTTATCATTAAAAATTTTTTTTTTTCAAAAAAAGTTTTAACCTTTTAGGTCCCGCTCAACATCCTTTCCATTTTTCCATTTTCAAGAAAAAAGAATAATTTTCATAATTAAATTGAAGATATAAATATATGGTTATAATTATTTTTAAAAAATAAATATAATGATGGCCATAGGAGATGATGGTTATAACATTAAAAGTAATGATAACAAGATTAATAATAATATTATAAAAATAACGATGATAACAATAATGATGATACAAGCACATATAGTACATTGAAAATACAATACTGATCATGATACTAGTAGCAAAGGTATCAACAATGTGATAGAGATTACAATGATCATGTAGCAATATGATCAAAGCAATGATGATAGTAAAGATGACAATGATGATTAGTTATAAGAGAAATGCTCATAATATAGCAGTGTATTAAGGATGACAATGATGAAGGCAGTACATTGTTTTTTTTTTACCCCTATTTCTTTTCTCATCAAGTTAGGCTTACGAAGCCATGTAAGAAAATTAGATTGGCTAGAAGAGATTAACCAGTAGTTAAAGCCTGATGCGATGGTAATCTAACCTATGGCTACCTAGGGTTCTACTTAACCTTTGAATCTATTAATTTGAAGGACCTTTGCATATCATGATCAAAAAGATATATGCAAAGAAAAGAAAAAAAAAAAAAGCTCCAACCATTCGGACTTAAGTCAAACTCAAGAATAAAGTTTTCATTATAACATCTCTCTTGATAATGAGGTTCTTTACATCGTTTGAAATCATGTTTAAGGTTTCATGATTTATAGCCTTAATATTTTGGAATAATGCTCCAAAGACCGCAAAGCATCTATGAACCTTAGGTCAATTAAATGCACTCAATCAATTTTAACATGATAATCAACCATTACATGAGTTAACCAATTTGTGGCCTCACCCACATGATATACTATAAACATAGTGATAATGATATTGGTAGAGGCAATGACAATGATGGTAAAAGTGGCATAGAAAATAGTAAAAATTAAATATTTTTTTATTTTTTAAATATATTGAAACTAGAGATTTCTTACTCTTATTTTTTTAAAAAAGAATGAAAATATTTTTAAATATTTAAAAATAAAAATGATAGCACTATACTTTTTTTTGGTCTTAATCTCTATAATTTTGTTTAAAAATAAAAATTAAAAAATAAAAGCAATACTAAATAGGCCTTAAGATTTGGCTACGAAGAATAGTGGTCGCCAGCTCTATACACTACCATTTATACTTAATTAGAAAGAAATTATATTTTGATAATCTTTACTACTGGGCTCACATTTTGCACGTATATTTTTATAGTTAAAAATTTTAATTGCATCTTCAACTTATTTTTCATTGCAATCGCTCATTCTTTCCATCTTTAAATGACAAAAATACTCTTTCTTCAACGCCATTTCATGCCCCCACTATGCAGACCTCCAGACACTCCCGCACCTTACCTTTCTTTCCCTTCCCTTAGTTCTACCGAAGGTCATTTCATAAAGCATATCAACTAGCCGCTTTTGTTATTGTTGATGCTTTTCCCATGAAATCATTGTTGTTGCTTTCCAAAGTACAATCAATTTTTAGCTTTTTTTTTTTTTTTGGTAAGATGGATGATCACACTATCCTAATGTGAGTCAATAGATCAGAATACAAATTTGCTTAAGTACAAGTATACAAGAGTCACCTTGGTTCCATATTTAAAACTCAGCATGATGGGCTATAGAGGCCGCCATCCAGTCAGCCGCAGAATTGGCTTCACGATAGATATGCCAGATCTAGGCTCTGTGGATTTTTTGAAGAACAGACCAAATATCGTGAAGCAGCGAATTGATGGGAACTTGATTGCAGCTTTCCATTCAGAGCCATCGGATGACAGTTAGAGAGTCTCTCTCAATGAAAAGGCTATGTGCATGAAGCTCAGCCATAGAGACAGAGGAGTTTAGGATGCCAAAACCACCTACCGATAGAAAAGCTCTATCGATCTCTCGAATAATAAAGACTGAACCTACTAATCTTTCTGAACACTCCCATCAAAATTGATTTTGATAAATCCTAGAGGAAGGGCTCCCAAGATATGAAAATCATATGTCGGTTTGCTGCCGAAGCAGCAAGAAAACCCCAGTGGCCAGAGGTGTTAAAATCAGAAGCATTGCGATGAAGTGCAAATTTTACCAATAGAGATATGACTTTTGCACAATCCTATGAGAAGATATAACATCATCATGAAGATAAGCAGGTTTCGCGTTAACCAAATCTAATAGGCTATAGTAGCCCAAAGGGCATCCTGCTGCTGGGTGGCCATCGAAGATCTTCTAGGAAAGGAGACCATGAAGAACCCGTATCATCCACTCTACAGTAATAACTCATCCTCTGCAAGATCCATCTTGCTCTAGGGAAGATGAAGATGGCATGGTCTATAGTCTCCTTCTCTTCTCCTCCTCTTGCCCACACAATGGGCAAATTGCCTGGATGGACAGTCCCCTCTCAGAGAGTAAGAAATATGTAGGAAGAGAGTCACACACAAGCTTCCAAATAAAGAGCTAAACCTTGGGATGGATGGAAAGCTTCCAAATCCAAGTAGCATCCCTCGTGCTCTGAGGTTGTGGCCTAAACACCTTCATAAGGTCCCTGGTGGGAGCCCTAGAAAGACAAGATCTCCGCTATAACCTAGTGTCGGCTGTGTGCCCTAGGATAAGCGAAATAAAAGAATTCGACGAGAAAGCTCCTTCCCAAATAAACAGGTCACCATGGGGGTATGCCAAGAGGAGGGATCCTGAGAGATCAGATCCTTAATCCTCATACTGTTTGGAACATCAGTACTAATGAAAGTAGCCATCGTGAAAGGGGGAGATCAGAAATCCAAGTATCATGAACAACATCAACCGAGGATCCATCTTTAATCGTCCATGAGATGTTATTCAGAATAGTCGGAGCAACTCAAAACCTCCTTCCAAAAGAAAGAATAGCTGCGGGAAGACTAAAGATCCATAGAAGGAGTCCGGTCACCATATCTAGCATGCATAAAAGAGCTCCATAGCAGAGCGGATCAAGAAGAAACTACGAAGCATGCTTAACAATCAGTGCCTCTCTCCTGACTATCAGTGACTGAATTCCAAGATCACCTTCATGAAGCGACATGCATACCATATCCCATGCTAGTAGATGAATAGTGTGGCCATCTTGCATAGAGGCTTAGAGAAAGTCCCTGAAGCATCTCTCTATCCTTCTCAAGCAAGTAATCGAGATAACAGCATTAGATAGAAGATGCAGAGGAAGAAAGTAAGAACCGAGTATATAAGAGTGATCCTTGCCATCATGGATAGTCCAGTAACTTGCCAACCATCAATGTGATCACGAACCTATCGCTCAATATCAGTATAGTCACTTTTGTGAGGTCATCTTTCCATAATAGGGATCCCCAAGTACGATAGCTGATCAGCCTTACTAGAGATACCCAAAGTTTGATGTATGGCTTTCCTAGTTGTGCTGGTGGTCTTCGGACTGAAACAGATCAAAGACTTTTGTAGGTTGACCTTCTAACCAGAAGCCTGATAGTAGTGCTAAATAATGAAAGCAAAAATAGCCACATTACGAATAGTAGCCTGACCCAGTAGAATGCAGTCATCTGCAAATAGAAGATGAGAGACCGAGGGACCCAGGGGGCTCGCCATAAAAGGGGCAATGTGACAATCTTGCTGTGCCTGATAGAATGCTTGAGATAGATCGTCACAGTCAGGATGAATAGAAAAGGGGATAATGGGCACCACTGTCATAGCCCCACAACAAAGTGAAAGAAATCGATCTGATTTTCATTAATGATCATAGAGAGGGATGGCCTCTAAATACATGCCATAATCCAATCAATAAATAGGCCATCAAATCCAAATTCTTGAAGAGTACGATGTAGAAAAATTCAGCTCAATCTATTATAAGCCCGCTCCATATCAAGCTTAACAGCCATGAGACACTGTTTGACAGAGGCTCTCTGAAGATCATGCATAAATTTCTAAGCTATAAGGACGTTATCCGAAATGCTACGTCCTCTGATAAAGGCCCCCTTATTGACCCAATTATTGATTTTGATGATTAACAAAAGCCATGAGTATATTCACATTGTTTCTGACAAATTTATGGAGTGTTTCAGGTATTAAGAAAGTTTAACAATTCAAATATCACTCAAAATTAATTTTAAGATGAGTTTCAAATTGTAATTTTCAAAAGTTCAGACCTTGGAGTCGACACCTATAAGTCAGGAGTCGACACATGGGCGTATCAGAAGTTCTCAAAATTCGGCACGGTCGGAGTCGACACATGGATGTCTGGAGCCGACTCCAACCTAGAAACAGAAGTGTGCTTTTCTGCATCAGTTTCTGGAGCCGACACCGGGAGCCGACACCTGAGATTCGGGAGCCGACACCTAGAATGAGTGGAGCCGACTCTAACCTGAGAACAGAGCGTATTTTGGGCCATATTTAGAGTCGACACCTTTTGTTTGGGAGCCGACACCTGGATGCGGGGAGCCGACACTAACTTTTCGGAGCCGACCCTCAACGAACTTATTATATTTTGGATACACGAAGTGGAGCCGACACCTAAAAAGTTGGAGCCGACTCCAACCTGACAGGAACGGATTTTCAAAGTGCCAGATCAGCTCTAACGGTAATATTTTACCTAATTTCTAACGGCTATTTTTTTGTTAGGTACACTCCAACGGCTAGTTTTCACCAAAAATGGATTAAAAAAATCTATAAAAAGGGGAGAACACCGTTTAAAAAATAGAGAAAGAAAAAAAAAATAAGAAAATCAAAAAATCAAAATCAAGAGAGCCTTTCAAAAAGAGAAATCTCTTCAATCTTCCAAAAAAGCTCAAAAGAAATCCAAGGCATCAAATTCAAGGAGGATTTCAAAGAAGGAAAAGAAGAAGCTCCTTTTTTCCATCTTCTCAACAACATCCTGTGAAGAGCTGAGGCTTGATTCAACATTCAAAGGAGAAGAGGAAAAGAAGAAAAGAAGAAAAGCTGCTTCAAACAGGCTTTTCTAAACCTTGTTATTTTTTTGAATATTTGCTCATTTGAGGAGCTGTCTTGAAACATTATTATTTCTTTGTTTGTGCTAGTTCAATCAGGGGATTGAACTAGTGGAGGTTGTATACCTCGGGTCAAGCTAGATTAGCTTGAGTTTAGGGTTTTGTGCTGGTGAGCCCGAAAAACCGGCTGGGTTCGTTGTGATCCCGGGTAAAACAACAAGTTTGAGTTGTGAGCTTGTAAAACAACTCGGCTGTAATCAAGGGATTATAGTGTGGACCCAAGTGGATCTTGGGAGTGGACGTAGGTGTTGGATACACCGAACCACTATAAAATCTTTGTGTTTGCCGTGCTTTTGTCTCTCTCTCTCTCTTTCATTTGTGCTTTGATTTACTTTCTTCATCTTATTCAAACAATTTTTTAAAAGGTTAAATTTTTAAAGAACCCAATTCACCCCCCCTCTTGGGTTGCCATCTGGGCCAACAATTGGTATCAGAGCAAGTGCTCATTAGATTTGATCACACGATCAAGAGCTAAAGATCCAAATGGCAGCTCAAGTGGATCATTTGAAGGTCATTCTACAATAGACCTCCTTTATTTAATGGTTCCAACTATTATATTGGAAAGCAAGAATGAGGATATTCATTCAAGCTTTGATTATGAATTGTGGGGTGTTATAATTAATGGACCTAGTACACCCACACACATTGATGGCACTATTGTTCCTAAGCCCGAAAGGATTGGAATGATAATGATAGAAAATGGCACAGCTCAATGCTAAGGCCATGAATGTCTTATATTGTTCTTAGATGCTAATGAATTTAATAGAATCTCTACATGTAATTCCGCAAAAGAGATTTGGGATAGATTAGAGGTTACCCATGAGGGTACAATCAAGTTAAAGAATCTAAGATAATATTCTTGTTCATAAATATGAATTATTTAGCATGGAACAAACTGAAACTATAGCATGCATGTACACTAGATTCACTGATATTGTAAATGGTTTGAAAAGTCTTGGCAAGACATATACTAACTCTGAACTTGTTCGTAAAATTCTTAGGTCACTTCCAAGATCGTGGGAAGCAAAGGTGACAGCAATCCAAGAAGCCAAGGACCTCAAACTTTTACCCTTGGAGGAGCTACTTGGATCCTTAATGACCCATGAATTGACCATGAAGCAGCACATAGAGGAAGATGTGAAAAGAAAAAGACTATAGCTCTTAAGGCTGCAGAAAGTGAGGAGAGCTGCAGTGATGATGATGATGATGAGACAGCTCTTCTAGCAAGAAATTCAAAAATTCATGAGAAGAAAGAGACCCTTCCACAAGAAAAATTGGAAAAAATGGAAGGAGAAAAGAAAAAAAGGACAAGAAAAAGAAAAAGAGCCCTTGATTTGCTATGAGTGTAAGAAACCGGGGCATTTAGATATGATTGTCCTCAACTGAAGAAAGCCTACAAGAAGAAGAAGAAAGCCTATGTTGCAACTGGAGTGATAGCGATGAATCCTCTTCAGAGGAAGAACAAAAAGTTGCAAACATTTGCTTTATGGCAAACGACGACAGGTAAGTTCCGAAAACCCTTGTGATGATTTTGCTTTGATGAATTATTTGATGCTTTTAATGAACTTAGTTGATTTTAAAATTTTGAAAAAGAAATACAAGTTTTTGAAAAATGAAAATTAAATTTTAAAGAAAAAAATCTTAATGAATTAATGCTGAAATCTGAAAATGAAATTTCAAAAAAAAAGAATCAATTTGAAAATTAATAAAGAAGAAGTTGAAAAATAAAGAATATAGTTGATAAATTTACTTATAGTTCTGAAAAACTTAATTTATTGTTAAGTAATCAAAGAGCTATATTTGATAAGCTGGATTAGGATATAGACCTAACTAAACAAAAATTTGTCAAAAACTTTTTTAAAAAACAATGATGTTACATGTCAATTGTAACAAGAAAGGCCATAAATTTATGAATGTAATGCAAGAAAAAGTAACAAGAAATTAAATAGTAAAGGAAAGAAAATATGGGTTCCCAAAGGAACTTTTTTGCTACTAACCATGAAGGACCCAAGAAGGCTTGGGTACCTAATATAAGACTTAATTATTTTTGCAGGAGTGTCTTGCGGCCAAAAGATCAAAGCGAAAGTGGTATCTCGATAGTGGCTGCTCAAGACACATGACGGGTGACAAGGATCAATTCATCACCCTTGAAAGCAAAAGAGGAGGAGTTGTTACATTTGGTGACAATGGCAAAGGCCAAATCATGGGGTTTGGTAAAATTCAAATAACTCCCTCCACATATATTGAAAATGTCTTATATGTTAATGGTTTAAACATAATTAATTAGTATTAGTCAATTATGTGATAAAGGTTTTAAAGTATCATTTGAAGCTTCTATATGCACTGTTTCTAATCCCATTGATAATAGCATTGTTTTTATTGGAAATAGAAATGGCAATGTATACTTGATTGATTTAGACAATTTGTCTACTAGTAATCATTGCTTAGTTGCTAATAATGCTAATATGAATGAGATTGGTTGGTTGTGGCATCGTAGATTAGGTCATGCAAGCACACACCTTATTTCAAAATTAATTAGAATGGATTTAGTAAAAGGACTTCCACAACTAGATTTTGAAAATAACAAAATTTGTGATGCATGTCAATTTGGAAAACAAACTAGAAATTCTTTCAAAACTAAAAATATTGTTTCCACTTCTAGGCCACTTGAACTACTTCACATGGATCTTTTTGGACCTACTAGAACCACAAGTCTAGGAGGAAAGAAATATGGTCTTGTGATTGTAGATGATTATTCTAGATACACTTGGGTATTTTTTTAGCTCATAAGATGAGACCTTTCCATATTTTGAAATTCTTCAAGAAGGTCACAAATGAGAAAAACAACACCATAGTGTCTCTAAGAAGTGATCATGGCACTGAATTTGAAAATCATTTATTTGAAAACTTTTGCATAGAAAATGGCATTCATCATAATTTTTCTGCACCTAGAACACCACAACAAAATGGAGTAGTTGAAAGAAAAATAGAACCTTAGAAGACATGGCCCGTACCATGCTATGTGAAAGCAACTACCAAAATACTTTTGGGCGGAAGCTATAAACACGGCATGTTACATTCTTAATAGAGCTTTAATTAGGCCAATCATTAAGAAAACTCCTTATGAACTATG
The DNA here is from genome assembly GCA_900491605.1 of Calamus simplicifolius. Classification (NCBI taxonomy): domain Eukaryota; kingdom Viridiplantae; phylum Streptophyta; class Magnoliopsida; order Arecales; family Arecaceae; genus Calamus; species Calamus simplicifolius. The sequence goes on from UESW01005054.1 coordinate 455,243, forward strand.
GAATAATAGAAAACCAAACATAAGTTACTTTCATGCATTTGGTTGTAAATGTTTCATTCATAATAATGGTAAAGATAATCTAGGAAAATTTGATGCAAAATCTGATGAAGGCATTTCTTAGGATATTCAACATCTAGTAAAGCCTATAGAGTGTTTAACAAGAGAAACTTAATTGTAGAAGAATCTATTCATGTAATTTTTGATGAATCTTTAGCATCAGTTCTGAAAAGATTGATGATGAGGAAGATACAAACATTCTAGAAAGAGATATTGAAAAATTGAATATAGATGTATCTTCAGATCATGAACAAGAAGCTAAAGATAATGATTCTCCTAGTGTTGATGTTGTTGATGCAAATCATAATGATAGATCTTCCTAGAGATTGGAGATATGCCTATGGTCATCCAAAGGAATTAATTATAGGTGATCCATCTCAAGGAGTAAGAACTAGATCATCAATGAGAAACATCAATAATCATCTTGCATTTGTATCTCAAATTGAACCTAAAACTATTGAAGAAGCTGAAAAAGATAATAATTGGATGTTAGCTATGCAAGAAGAATTAAATCAATTTACTAGGAATAATGTTTGGACTCTTGTAGATAGACCTAAAGATCATTCTGTTATAGGATCAAAATGGGTATTTAGAAATAAATTAGATGAAAATGGCATAGTAATTAGAAACAAAGCTAGATTAGTTGCAAAAGGATATAATCAAGAAGAAGGAATTGATTTTGATGAAACTTTTGCACCTGTAGCTAGATTAGAAGCAATTAGATTATTACTTGCATTTGCATGTCATATGCATATCAATTTATTTCAAATGGATGTTAAAAGTGCATTTTTAAATGGATTTATAAATGAGGAAGTTTTTGTTGAACAACCACCTGGTTTTGAAGATCATGAATTTCCAAATCATGTTTTTAAATTGCACAAAGCACTATATGGTTTAAAACAAGCACCTAGAGCTTGGTATGAAAGATTAAGTAAATTTCTAATTGAAAATGATTTTGTAAGAGGAAATGTTGATAAAACACTATTTTTGAAAAGAAAAGATAAGGATTTATTAGTAGTACAAATATATGTTGATGATATTGTATTCGGTGCTACTAACAATCTTTATGTCAAGAATTTGCTAAGTTAATGCAGGGTGAATTTGAAATGAGCATGATGGGAGAACTCAACTTCTTCCTAGGACTTCAAATCAAACAAAGCAAAGAGAGGGAATTTCATCAATCAAGCCAAATACACAAAAGAACTTCTCAAGAAGTTTGGAATGGAGTCAATCAAACCACTTGGAACACCTATGAGTCCTTCATGCAAATTGGACAAAGATGAAGATGGTAAGAAAGTAGATCAAAAATATTATAGAGGTATGATCGGATCTCTTCTTTACTTAACAGCTAGTAGACCAGATATCATGTTTGCTGTTTGTTATGTGCTAGATTTCAATCTGAACCTAAAGAATCTCACTTAATTGCTGTAAAAAGAATCTTAAGATATTTAAGTGGAACTAAAAATGTAGGTTTATGGTATTCTAGAGACTCAACATTAAATTTGATTGCATATTCTGATTCTGACTATGCTGGATGTAAATTAGATAGAAAAAGCACAAGTGGTGCATGTCAATTCTTAGGAAGTAACTTAATCTCTTGGTTTAGCAAAAAGCAAAATTCGGTTGCATTATCAACTGCTGAAGCAGAATATGTTGCAGCTGGAAGTTGCTGTGCTCAAATCCTTTGGATTAAGAGACAACTTGAAGATTATGGCATAACTTGAATTAACACTATAATGAAAGTCTTGAATATGTTAATACTGAAGAACAATTAGCTGATATATTTACAAAACCTTGAGTGAAGAGAGATTTTGTTATCTTAGAGGAATTAGGGATTTGTGACCCTTTGGAATGATTTGAAACCTTAAGGAATTATCTAGATTTCTATTAATTTCTTGAAATTCCTCTTCATAATTTTAAGGACAAATTATCTAGTTTTGAGCAATTTGATTCTTATATTCCAAAGATTTTTATCAATTTATTGATTTTTATTTGACAAGTTTCAGATTTGAAACTCTTATTTTTTTGAAACTGTCTTGGAGTCGACACCTCTTTTGTCGCTCTCGGTCCCTGACCTTGGAGCCGACACCCTTTAAGTGGAGCCGACTCCAGTTCGAGCGCTGACTGTGTTAGCGATTTGGAGTCGACACCCGACTTTGCGGGAGTCGACACCTGGGACCCAATTGATTTTTAGGGCAGAGTCGACACCTCTTCACCTAATCTCACTCAAATCTCTCCAAATCCTCTCAAACCCTTCAAAACTTTTCCTTCAATTAATCATTCCCTAGGATTCCATGGCACCTAAGAGAAGGGGAACGATCTTGGTGGTCCGGTGAACGGGATCCGTCCCGTCTCGGAATCCTACTCCACGATTCCAGACCCTTCCACCTCCTTCAAGATACCTAGCCGGGGTGATCACAATGGGAAGAAAGGTCAATTTTGATTTTTTGAATGAGGGTTTTATTGGAGACAATTAAGGAAATGGTTGGGAAAGGTGTGTTCTTTGATGTTCCTACTATCCAGCCTTAGTAAAGAATTTTATCAAATTGTCTAGAGGAGATGGTGGTTTAGTAAGTCTGTAAGAGGAAAGAGGATTCATCTTACTTTCTTGGGAAACCTTCTTGAGCATCCCATCTTGGACCTTTGCAAACTCACAGTGATAGGTCAGCAGCTTTTCAAGGATGTTAGGAAGAGATGTGTTGAGTTTGAGGAAATTAGGGCTAATCAATTGCCCTTGAATTGAGATTATTACACAATATTTGCAGTAGAATTTTATTCCCAAGACTGGTCGGTTTGAGTATGTCTCGGAGCGAGACATTGTGTTATGGATAGTGTTTGACTGGACAGCCTATTAATCTTGCTGGCATGATGATTTTTATATGGCAGAGGCTGGAGGGAAGAAGAGATCATCCTTACCCTATGGCATGATCCTAACTATGGTATTCAGAAGCCAAGGGTGTAGTATTTAGAGAATGAACCTAAAAAGAACCTAAGACACAGATTACTATAGCTTGGCTACTGTTCATCGGATGGGTTTTTAAGGTGAATGGAATGGGAAAGGAAAGGACATTGATGAGAGAGCCCTGAGATTGGAGCTTCTGCACCTCGAGGCTGGACCATCAGTTCCTTCACCAGCCTAGCAGTCCCCTTCACCGCACCTATGCCTGCTTCAATTCCACTTCTGGTTTTTCTGATTTCAATTAGAGCAATTAAGACTTTTTGTGCATGAAGAAGATGAGTTTTGAAAGTAACTTTTGAATTTAAAAGAATCTTTACTCCTTGATGATCAAATGAAAAATTGATCCTCTCTTGGAACTTCTTCTGAAAAAATGGTGATTTAAGAATATTTTTGAAAGATCAAGGACATTGTGGAGATTCTGAACTATTCAAAGCAATGCCGAGCTTCAAGAGAATGCAGCTTTTGTTCAAAGAGCTTAAATGATTTTATGAAGATTCAAAGGAAGGAATGGAAAAGATCTTAGAAGGACTGAAGAAAGCTTCAGTTTTGGAATTTAAAGTTTTAGTTTGCTTTAACTTTGTTGTAATGAATATTTTGATGTAATGAGAATGTTTTGATGTAATGGAATTTTGATGTAATGAAACTTATGTTGAAATCTTTTGATGCAATGAAATTTCTTTGACTTATTCAATGATTAACTTCTCTTATCTTAACCTTTTTGTTGATTACAAAAAAGGGGGAGAAAGATATTGTATATGCATTATTGATTAAATAATTTGATTAAGTTGATTATTGCATGAATTTTTTTTAAGGAGAGAAATGAAATTAAGAGAGAAATGAAATTTCAAAATAAGGAGAGAAAATTTATTTTGAACTTCATAGGGGGAGCTACCTTATTCAGGGGGAGCTTACTATGATAACTTATTCCTTGAAAATCTTTAATTTAATCTATGCATATACTCAATGTTTTTATAATCATCAAAAAGGGGGAGATTGTTGACCCAATTATTGATTTTGATGATTAATAAAGGATTGAGTATATTCATTTTTCTACAAATTTATAGTGTTTCAGGATTAAAAAGTTTAACAATTCAAATAATCAAAATTGATTTTAAATTTTCAAATTGTAATTTTAAAAGTTCAGACCTTGGAGTCGACACCTATAAGTCAGGAGCGACACATGGATCAGAACAGTTCGGCATGGTCGGAGTCGACACATGGATGTCTGGAGCCGACTCCAACCTCAGAAGTTGCTTTTCTGCGTCATTTCTGGAGCCGACACCGGAGCCGACACCTGAGATTCGGGAGCCGACACCTAGAATGAGTGGAGCCGACTAACCTGAGAACAGAGAGCGTATTTTGGGCCATATTTAGAGTCGACACCTTTTGTTTCGGGAGCCGACACCTGGATGCGGGGAGCCGACACTAACTTTTCGGGAGCCGACCCCTCAACGAAAACTTTTATTACTATTTTTGGATACACGAAGTGGAGCCGACACCTGAAAAGTTGGAGCCGACTCCAACCTGACAGGAACGGATTTTCAAAGTGCCAGATCAGCTCCAACGGTAATATTTTCTCACCTAATTTCTAACGGCTATTTTTTTGTGTGTAGGAGCAATCCAAGGTAGAAATAACGGCTAGTTTTCCACCTAATCTGGATTAAAGAAAATCTATAAAAAGGGGAAAACCGTTTGAAAAGAAGGAAGAGAAAAAACAAAAAAGGGAGAAAGATCAAAAAATCGAGAATTCAAGAGAGCCATTTCAAAAGAGAAATCTCTGTGAGCTCGCCCATCTTCTAAAGAAAGCTTCAAAAGAAATCCAAGGCATACAAAGTTCAAGAGGATTTCAAAGAAGGAAAAGAAGAAGCCAAAACCTATTTTTTCCATCTTCTCAACAATATTTGTGAAATCTGAGCTGAGCTTGATTCAACCTTTCAAAGGAGAAGAGGAAAAGAAGAAAAGAAGCCAAAGCCTAATTCAAATCGCTTCAAACAGGCTTTTCTAAACCTTGTTATTTTTTTGAATATTTGCTCATTTGAGGAGCTGTTTGTCATTGTAAACATTAATTGATTTCATTTGTTTGCTAGTTCAATCAGGGGGATTGAATTAGTGGAGGTTGTATACCTCGGGTCAAGCTAGATTAGCTTGAGGTTGGGTTTTGTGCTGGTGAGCCCGGAAAACTGGGTTCGTTGTGATCCCGGGTAAAACAACAAGTTTGAGTTGTGAGCTTGTAAAACAACTCGACTGTAATCAAGAGGATTATAGTGTGGACCCAAGTGGAGCTTGGGAGTGGACGTAGGTGTTGGATACACCGAACCACTATAAAATCTTTGTGTTTGTAGTGTTTTGATCTCTCTCTCTCTTCTTTAATTGCCTGTGCTAAGCTTCGATTAACTCCATTCGCTTGCATACTTTGATATCAATCATTTAATTTCAAAAGGTTAAACTTTTTAGAACCCAATTCACCCCCCCTCTTGGGTTGCCATCTGGGCCAACACCCCTGTTCAGTAGAAATAAGTCAAGGAATCATATCCCGCATGCGGATGACTAAGAGACGCACATAGACCTTATACAAGATAGTACATAGGCTGATGGACCGATAATGCTAAGGGATAGAAGCATCAGTGCACTTAGGCACAAGAGTGATGAAAGTTCGGTTCCAGTCAACAGGAATAGAGTTGGATTGGAAGGCAATCCGAATGGCCTGAACAACCTCCTGGCCTATAATATTCCAGTAGTGGCGAAAGAAGAAAGATGAAAACCCATCGGGCTGAGGGCCTTATCAGGCCCAAATTTCCATAAGGCCAAGCGTATCTCATCCGCTGTGATCGGCCTAATAAGAATGTCATTCTATTGTGCAAAGACCTTCTTAGAAGGTGGAACCTGGTAAAACAAGAGCCCCATCACCAGTATGCTCAGTCCATCTAGACTTAAAGAAGTGAAATAACTAATCTCGAATGCCTTGGATATCCTCCTGATAATGCCCCTCCTTATCAGCTAGTCGCCGAATCCTATTGGCAACACGTCGCTTTAGGATGGCCTGATGAAAAAATTTGGTGTTGCGGTCCCCATCATGAATCCACTGTATCCTAGACCTCTGCCTCTAATAGATCTTCTGCTGCTGAAGAAGAGAGTGGTGAAGAGCGAGCTTAGCTCGAAGAGATGTGAGGTCAGAATCAGGGAGACAGCCTTCCTGATCCTCTTTGGTCTGAAGGGTAGCAATATTAGCTTCCACCTGCTTAATTTTTTTTCTATGTACCCAACCTTCAGTATGTTCCATCTAGAGAGCCTGCGTCTTACTAACTCTAGATGCCTAGATAGTCGATAAATAGCATTACGGGCTGAAAACAGATCGAATACGGATCGGATAGTAGTATATCCATATTTGTATCCATATTTTTTAACAGATACAAATACGGATACGAATACTAAACATATTAAAATTTATGTCCATATTTATTCTAAATGGATACGGATACGAATCGGATATCAAGCATATCCATATTTGTTATATACAGATATGGATACGAATCAGATATCAACCATATCCATATTTGTTATATATGGATACAGATATGAATTGGATATTAAGGTAGTGTTTGATACAAAAATGCTGTCCTATACTACCTAGTATCGATCTATATTATCCAATTTTGAATG